>JAFEMH010001206.1:0-515200 GCA_022495995.1 Adenophora triphylla var. japonica | reverse complement strand
CGGTGATTGCTTCCCATTTGGCATTTTGGAGGCGCTTCGTGCCTTGGGACTTATACTTGGAGGTGTTGGCTCCTTCTTGTGCTTGTTTTGCCGTTCTGAGTGCGCGGGATGATAGTCGGCCTCCTGGGGATCTGCGGTCATGTATGGTTTTCCTTTCGACTTGTCAGGGAGGAGCTCGGGCTTACTTTGATGGCCGGTACCTGGGCTGCCGTTGAAGTGGGCGATCGGGCTGACATCTGGCCTCCGTCCTTGAATCGCCCAGGATGGGTGATCCTGTAGGGGCCCTTTTCTGTTGGGAAGATGACTTCGGACCTTCTTTTGAGGGCCAGTGGTTGAGTTGTCGTTGAGACGTTTCGGAGGCGTCTTATGCCCTGATATTTGTGTTGGGAAGTGTTGGCTCCTTCTTGAATTGCCGTACGTGGGCGCGTCTCATGCCTTGGGATTCGTGCTCGGGAGGTGTTGGCTCCTCCTTGAATTGTCGTAAGCGCGCGGTGGTTGGATTGCCATTGGAGTGGGCGAGGAGCCGGTCTTACGTTGATGGCCGGTGGTTGATTTGCCATGAAGTGGGCGAGGACCGGTCTTGCGCTGACGCAGCAGGGATTGAATTGCGTGGAAGTGGGCGAGGACCGGTCTGCGCTGACTGGCAGGAATTGAATTGCCGTTGAAGTGGGCGAGGACCGGTCTGCGCTGACGGCCGGTGGTTGAATTGCCGTCGAAGTGGGCGGATCGACGGGCTGGCTGGCGGCCGGTGGATTGATTTGCCGTTCGAGATGCGGCGAGGGACCGTTCTGCACTTGGATTGGGAGAGGCTTAGACTCGGGTTGGAGTCAGCAGAGGGTGTAAGCTGGCGGCCGAAAGGTTGAGTTTGGCCACCCCTTGGGGAGAGTGGTCAAGCCGGGTCTGGACTTGACGGCGGAGTCGGTGGAGCCACTTTGGTTTTTACAGTGGGCCAAGGGTTCGCTGACGGCCGCATCAGGCTTTGAACTGCGTCGAGTGCGAGGCTGCCCAGGGACCGGTCTTGCGTTGATCGCGTGCGTTGGACTGCAGTCGAGGAGGAAGAGAAAAAATCCTCCATTGTTAACCAAAATCAAAAATTTTTTGCTTGAATTGCTTCGCCGGCGAGACTAGAGAGAATCTGGCGGAGGAGTGGTGGTAGATTTGCCGTTGAGGTGGTCGAGCACAACGGATGGAGCTTCAAAAGGAATTGCGTGATTTCGTTCGTTCCATCTTTCGAAGAACCCGGATGTCTTGTATCCGAAGTCCGGAGGTGCACATAATCGCGTCGCTCCAGCTTGTGAGCGTCGTCGGGAGGGAGTAAGAAATCCGTTCCGTTTGATTCCACCTCCCGAATTTCGGGTGAATGCTAGAACTAGGTTTTAGTTTTTCGCATTTTTGAGATTTTTTTGTTATTATTTTATGCCTTTTTGTGAAATTCTTAATGAATTGTTGAAAATGGACATGTAAAAATTGTGGGTATGTGTATTTTGTGCGAAAATGTGTAGATTAGCTCTTATTTGTGAAAATATAAGTGCCTCTCTCTAATGAAATGCATGCTTTAGTGTTTTGTACCGTATGCTATTTATGTATGTACATTGTGAGAAAAATTATCGTGTAGTGATAATTTTTGTGAAAAAAAATGTGACATGTGCATAGGTGTTTTGTGACCCGGGTTATATGTGAAAGTGTGTGCAACGTGTAGACGGATTTTTTTTGAAAAATGTGTTATGCGTAATAATGTGCTCATGCCGTAGTGTGCCATGTTTTTGGAGTGACGGACTGCAATGTAGGGAAAATATGTGCAATATGTGCCTGTGTTATGTTGGGACGGATTTTCTTTGTGAAAATGTGTCGTGTAGGGTTTAATCCCCCCTTTTTCCCTCTTTTGAGAAAATAGTGTGCAGTGTGTGCCGTGTTTTGTGAGACGGGCTTTGGATGGGAAAATTTATCATGCATGATATATGTGAAAATTATGTGCATTGTGTGCCGTGTTTTGTGAACGGGTTACATGGAAAAACTTATATGTATAATGTATGTAGAAAATTATATTGTGCGATATGTGCCGTGTTTTGTGACGGGTTATATGTGCCTTTATATGTAATCTTGCTGTGATTGGCGTACCTTTGCTGTGTTTCCATCAGGATCACGGGGCTTATGAGCCGGGAAGGCCAGTGAGCTGAGATGAAGACTACGAGGATCGCTCGAGGCTGTATTGTTAGGCTGTGGGAGCGAGGATGCCTGATATTTTAGGTCCAGGCGGTCAGTAGAGTCCCCCGAGGAAAGTGGTCGCTATGTACGCTTCTTCAGCCTAGGTGTGTTCGTTGAGAACACTCGAGCTGGCTGGAGTGTCTAGACAGCGAGGAAGAACACAGAGTGTCTTCCTTACAGGCCTGTTCTCCAGAGTATTGGTGGGATCCACCCACACCTGCCCACCCCCACCGGCTGGGAACGAGGTGATCCAGTGATCCGCCCGGACTTCTTTGCTGCGATCCATAGGGCTTTCCTTCAAAGGAGGCCTTTGTGAGAGTGAGAGGAGAGACATGGATAGCTGATGATGTTGTGTGGCGAAGACTGCTTGGGCTTTGAGACCTCGTCCTCTGCCGCGGCACAGGAGATCTTGTATAGCGACGTGGAGACTGAGGATCACCGGCGCAGTGTTGGGGGCCTGCATCGGGGGACCGGCAGGTGGCAATGCGGAGCAGATTGGCGCAAGCTCCTTTTTGTGCCAGTATGGCCTGTCAGAGACTTTGCATTCTCTCTGAAGCCACGCGACCGCGGGCTCCTCCTGCTCTGTTGGAGAAGCTTGATTGACCATGGATAGGGTCTGTGATATGTGCTTGGGGACGGGGCAGGCTTGGCTGAGCTCTACTTCTCCTTGGACCGGTTTGGCGGGATAGCACTCCAGGTTCGTTGGCACTCCACGGCTTAAGCTTTGCTTTGGAGGTGTGCAAGTTTATTTTTGCTGTGTTTTGATTTAGCAACTTGTCTCTCATTCTCCGTTGTCTTGTTAAGTTTTGAGCTTTCTCTGTTTTTGTCACAGGTGTGGTTTTATGAGGGTTTTCCGAGGTGCTCCCCTAGTGGGATAGGAGATGCGGAGTGGTGTTGCTGCGATACCCTGCTATGCTAGGCTGGGCTCGTGCGCAGCGAGGAAGAGGAGAGACCTTGTGCAGAGGGAAGCTCACCATCGCCTACGGGGATGTGCAGGAGCGTCTCGGAGAGAGGATAGCCCGTGAGGGGTTTGTCTTGTTCCCGTGGGCTCGGTATGAGGGCGATGAGTTTGAGGGGCTCTGGAGGTGGCAGCCGCGGCGGAAGATGCTGCGGGGCTTGACTTGTGGCATGTCGTATGTCCTGCTTGGGGAGCGGGTCTGCTACTGGGCAGCGTGGCCCCGGTGTGCTTCCCGGTGGCTGTGGAGGGACCCTCCTTTGGGATGGCTTGATTCCCGAGACATGGACGTGCTCGATTTGGAGAGGTACCTTGGCGGTGTCGCGCCGAGGGAGATTTCAATCTTTGTATGGGAGAGGATGCGGGGCCTTCGTGAGGAGGAAGGTGAGACGCCGCAGAGTGCTGGCGCGGGAGAGAGGCTGGCCCAAGGCTCCCCAGAGGTTCCGATGCGGGACCGGATTTCACGTCTCTGCGGGAGACGGGTCGAGGAGGAGGTGTCGTTCCCGTTAGAGCAGGCTCCTGCTGCATGCTGAGTGGATCCCCGACAGATCGGTGGGTGTAGCTGACTCTTTTCCATCTTGGCATCTTTTCTGCATTTTTCTCTTTTTGTTGTTGAGTATTACTGCATTTTATGATCGTTTCCTTGGCTTCTTGTTGGTGCAGGTCCAGGGGAGAGCCTATGATATGCCGGCTCGCCGTTACGTGGCGATGCGCTCCTTTGCTAAGAAGATGGCGTCGAAGATGTCTTGCCGGTCTTCGCGTCGTGTGGCACGTGCGAGCCTGTGCCTTCGAGGCATTCTGTGGACGTTCCTCCGCCTGAGCCGAGCCGGAGCCGCAGGAGGGGCCTTTGAGGGGCGGCATGGCATGGATGCCGGGACGTCTTCGGGAGCTGCGGGGCCTTCGAGGGCAGCCCTTTTGTCCATTCATGCCTCCGCATGGCGCACAGGTGAGGGTTCCTCAGAGCCTTCTTTCTTTGATCCTTCGCCGGATTTGATCCTTCTGAGTACTTTTCGTGGGAGCCTCCGGCCGGTGCTCGGTATTCCGACGACGAGGATGTGACGGGCGAGTTCTGGATGCCCGACTTTTCTTGGAGGACCTCGCGAGGATGATGATGCTGAGGATTGCTGATTAGTATTCATTTGCTTTCCCTCTTTCATATCCCTCCTTTTTTTTTGTTTAGCGGCAGACATTTTTGGGATACCTGTAATAAAACACATGTATTTGCATGGCAAGCGGCATTTTATTTTAAGATGTAATGTCATTTTTGTGATTCAAGAATTGTCCTAGAAATTGTTGCTATTATTATTTTTTATTTTTGTACATGCCACGTGAGCTGAGAGTGTATTTGTGGGTAGTGTATGTTTGCCGGAAATGGCTTTGGCAGTGTTGGGCAGTTTGGAGCAAGGTTTTGCCTGAGGGCGGTCTTTTTGCTGTTTCCTGGGAAATGGGTTCTGTTTGCAAGGAGGTCCGTACGGACATACTTAGCATGCTGAAAGCAGGTCCGTACTGACCAACCTTGCTTTGGGAAGGACATAAATGCTTTCCGGTGTCCGGTTCTTCCTCATTTCCCCATTTGCAGCCATTTTCGAGCTTTCTTCCCCATTTTCTCTAGGAACCTCCATTTTTGCCATGGATTCTTCGTACGTCCCTAGAATTTTGCCGAGGCTTTCGCAGGAGTGGCAAGCACACTTCCTTGAGCAGTTGAAAACGTGGATGCGGCGCCGTATGAGGCATCGTAGACGGGCTTTCGAGGTAAGGTTTCGTCTTTGCTCGGTTTGGTCTTTTAAGGAGTTGGTTCCTGATTGGGATTTGTTGCGGGCCGCGAAGTTACAGTATGCAAGGAGGCACGTGTCTCGTTTCTCCTACAATGAAATGGTGCCCACTTTTGAGGATTTTCGGGCTTTGATTGGAGGACCGGAGGTGGAGGCCATCTCGCTTCCTTTGATTGGTGGTCTTTGTGAGCGTGAAGCTTGCGGGCTTTCTTCGTACTTCGTTGGAAGAAGTGCAGGCATGATCCTTGATTCGGGTCATATCGACATTTACGAGCCGCCGGAGCGGTTCATGGCCGATGATGAGAGTGATGTCTCTTGGGACGTATTTGCCTTGTGCGTGATGGCGACGCTTTTCATGGTCGGCTCCCTTGGCATTTGCGATGGTGCTTTGCTAGATGTGGTTGGGCCCGCGAAATGGAGAGGATATTGTCCCGTTAGCCGAGGGAGACTCTTCATGGTATTGGCCGTCGCGGCGACCGGGGATCGTTTTATGAGAGGGGCAGCCCCGCTTTGCTCACCTTGTGGGCTGCGAGAGAGACTTCGAGGCCATGCCCGAGGCTCCGACGTCGTTTAGCCCGTGGTCATTTGCTCGGCGACCTCTTGTGTTGGATATGGATCGATCCTTTGGGAGAGATGGATGGCACGGCTTGGTACGCATCGGATCCGCCGGTGGGTTCCGGTTTGGAGGATTGAGACCGGGAGGATCTTGCAGGAAGGGTCCTACGTTGTCGAGTTCCGGGTTTGTCTTGGTCCTCCTTCTATATTCCGTCGCTTGTTTCCGGCGGTTTGGGATGAAGCGGGAGCCTTTGTTGGTGGGATGACCTTGCTCTTTGCGGAAGTAGTTCCTCTTTGTATGGCGGCCGGGTGCCTTCTTGTATTTTACGAGGGTATGGAAGTATTCCGCTTTCCCTCTGTGGTACTCCTTAGACGTCGGGGAGCGTTGTATTGACGGCTCGGTGCTCCCGGCACAGTATGGGCAGCGTGTTGGGCGATCCCAAGTGGTCTTGGAGAGCAAGCTTGTAGCCGATGCAGGACCCGATTGCCGTAGCAGCTATTGCCTTAGGAGTGCCGAAGCACAGTCGACCCTTTGGATGTGACGGGAGACGCTTTGTTTGGCTACGAGACTAGAGTTGACCGGCGACGGGGAGAGGTCCTCTTTACGGACTCGCGGGGAGGAGATCCGAGCCGAAGCACGGGCGAACGAAGCCACGAGAGCTACTGGATTGTTTGACTCTACGGGGAGGACCCCGGATCTCGGGGCGAGAGACGCAGAGTTGGTTCACGTGAAGCGAAAGAATACTCGCCGGGGACGAGGGAAGAAAGGAAAGAATGGCGAGGGGACAAGCGCAGAGATGGCGCGGAATGACCTCCTAGGTATCCATTCATTGCATTGCAAACACATTATTTGTTAAATGTATTAAAGTTGTCTTTTTAGCATGTTGTGAACTTGAGAGTAGACCGTGCTTGAACTCATCAAGAAATGTTGTAACCGATTAGTGATTTGTGATTTACTTTTAAAGCTTTGTCGAGACGCAAGATCTCTTGTTTGCCTTTGCTTGTGCACTTTGTCGGCGTCCATCTTTGGACTTTTACATTTGCATCCGCGGGAAGACGATGCAGGCCACTGACGGCAATCCCCTTTCTTTGAGGCCTTGTGCTTGGTGAGAGGTTGAAGGCTTCCCCGACAAGTCGTTTTGACGGTCCTTTTCGTAGCTTCCTTGCCTCTTGTTGGCGTCGGGCTCTTGACCTCAATTTCGCAGCTTACGCTTGAGCTTCTTTTGTTTTTTTTCGTGAGCCCTTGCTCGAGCTCTTTTTATATATATATTTTTGTGAGCCCTTGCTCGAGCTCTCTTTTTTTTTTTTTTTTTTTGAAGCATTTGAGGGCGAAGGCAAGCCCGCTTGGAAGCGTCACGAGTCGATCATTTGATCTTGAGTGACCCTCGGATGTCCTTTGATGTTGCCGCCGTCGTTTGACTTGGTCAAGGTGGCTAGTGGGGCGTGTTCTTGAAAAGTGCGGAGCTTGATGGAGGTCTTGATTGACATTCAAACTTTTGACTTTTTGTGTATTTTTAGACCGGACCAATTAAGGTTGCCTCACGTTCCCCTCGGACTAGAGGAGCTCAGGAGTCTGCGTAGTTCGACACTACATGGAGTGCCAAGAGATGCACGGTTGTTCTTCTTCGGGCGAAGTATCTGCGAAGTTTGCTTCCGTTATTTGGATTCATGAAGGGATTGCCGTCTAGGTACGGTTAGCTTCATGGCACCTCGGAGAAGATCTTTTTCGAACCACGAAAGGGCCGATCCATGTGGGTTCCCATTTTCCCAGTGGGTTGGTTCGAGTGGGAGGCTTTTCTTTGAGTACAAGGTCACCCTCCACGATGTCTCGGGATTTGACTTTCTTGTCGAAAGCTCTAGCCATCTGCTTTCGATAGGCTCGGACGTGTTCCATGGCCTTTAGTCGTCGCTCGTCTAGCGAGCCAATTCGTCATGTCGGCTTCGTGAGCCATTCGACTTCGTTGATGTCATTTTCCAGCGGCACTCGGAGTGAGGGAATTTCTAGCTCGATGGGAAGGGCCTTCCATCCCGTAGGTCGGGGCAAATGGGGTTTCTCCCGTGGTACATTACGGCGATGTGCGGTAGCCCCAAAGTGCAAGGTGCGGCTTCTCGGGCCAATCTCGTCCTCGGGTGGTCATTTGGATGATCCGTTCAAGGGTTTTGTTTCTTTGCTTCCACGGCGCCGTTTGTTTGTGGCCGGTAGGGTGAAGATTTGTGACGTGTGATCTTGAATTCAGCCCGGCCCGATGCAGCCGAATTCCCTTCGAAGTGTGAGCCATTGTACGATATGACCTCATTTGGGATGCCGTATCGGCGAATGATGTTTTCCTTGAGGAAATGCGCGACCTTCTTGGAGGTGAGTACCTTGTAGGACTTGGCTTCGACCCATTTGGTGAAGTAGTCGATGGCTACTAAGATGAACTCGTGGCCAGTTCTTTTGCTGGCGGAGCGATTTTCCGATGACGTCAATTCCCCAGTGGCGAAAGGGCCAAGGTGTAGTCATGCGGTAGAGATCGTGGGGCGGCGAGATGATTGAGGTTGGAGAGCGGGTTGGCACTTGTCGCGAGCTTCGGACAAAGTGGATGCAATGCGCCTCCATGGAGATCCGGTAGTAGCCCATCCGAGAATGATTTGCATCGGGGCTATGGCGTTCATGTGGGGACCGCAAGCCCCATTGTGGACTTCGTTCATGAACTGGCTTGTTTCTTTTTGGGCGACGCGGCGTAGGAGTGGCCCGTGGTAGCGTTTTCTTGTATAGCATGTCCCCGAGGATGACGAAGTGAGAGGCGAGGCGTTTTTAGGGCCATGATGCTCTTGGTTTTGACCCTTACGTGTGTTGACCTTCCTTGTTCATGAAGGCAGTTTCCCCGTTCGTGCGGTATTGGAAGATCTGGTTATACCATGGCTCGTTGACGGGCTTAGGTTACAGTTCGATCTCACAACATTGGCGGGAATTTCCTTTCGTCCGACTTTGAAGGGTTTGATTGCTTTTCCTTCAGGGATTTCCACAAGGGATGCCAAGGTGGCTAAGGCATCTGCGCAAACTGTTTCGGTCTCTTGGCAAGTAATGGAAGGTGACCTCTTCGGGTGTGTGATGAGGTCCTCTATGCGGGCATGGTATTTTGCAAGCCGGGTCTATGGTTTTCCACTTGTTGGAGACTTGGTTTGATGATCAAGGCCGAGTCCCCATAAACTTCGAGTTTCTGGACATTCCTCTCGAGTGCGGCTTGTAGTCCAGCAGCGCAGGCTTCATATTCGGCGGCATTGTGGGTTACCTCGAAATTGAGTTTTATAGCAATTGGGGTGTGCTCGTCCTTGGGATCCACCAAGAGCATACCGATGCCGTTTCCCTTTTGGTTGGCCGCTCCGTCAAAGAACAGTTGCCATCGGTTTTCGCTTTCGATTGCGAAGATTCCCTCGTCTCGGAAATTGTGGTTCGGGGCCTCGAGCCTCGTCGGTTGGGAAATCGGCCGGTTGTTCGGCCATGGCCCGTCCCTTGATTGACTTTTTGGTTTACGTACTTGATGTCAAATTCCGCTAGGAAGAAAGACCATTTGGCGAGCCTCATTGACAGAGATGGTTTGTCGAAGAGGTACTTGGCTGGGTCCATTTTGGAAACCAAGTGTCTCAGCGTGTGCGCACGTAGTGCCGTAGTTTCCCGACAACCCATACCAGAGCCGCGCAGGTTTTTTCGAGGGCTGAGTAATTGAGTTCGCCGCCTTGAAACTTTCGACGACGAAGTAGATGGCGCTTTCGACCCGTGACTCCTTCTTTTCTTGACAGAAAGGCTGGCTCCAGCTGCGGTGTCGGTCACAGTTAGGTATAGCAACAGTGGCTTTTCCTCGTGGGGAGGACAGAGAATCGGAGGACTCACAAGGTATGCTTTTATTTTTCAAAGGCATCTTGGCATTACGAGTTCCATTCGATGTCGGCATTCTTCTTCATCGGCTTGAAGATTGGCTCGCACATAGAGGTCAATTGGTTAAGGCGTAAGCGGCTGATATATTGCAGGCGGCCCATGAAGCTTTTCACCTCTGTCTGAGTTTGCGGTGGTCTCATTTCGATGATAGCTTTGATCTTTTGAGGATCTACCTCGATGCCTCTCTCGGTGACCATGTATCCCAAAACCTTGCCTCGGCTAACCCCAAATGTGCATTTTGCAGGGTTAAGCCTCATTGAGTGTTTTCGGAGGCGATTGAAGAATTTTCTCAGGTCTGTGAGGTGTTGTCCGTCTGATCCCTTTGAGTGAACGATCATGTCATCGACGTACACTTCGATCTCTTTGTGGATCATATCGTGGAAGAGGGCGGTTGCTGCCCGTTGGTAGGTAGCCCCAGCGTTCTTTAGTCCGAACGGCATTACTGTGTAGCAGTAGGTTCCCCAGGGGGTTGTGAAAGCTGTCTTTTCTTGGTCTTCTTCGGCCATCTTGATTTGATTGTAGCCGGCAAAACCGTCCACGAAAGACTTGACTTCGAAATTGGCTGTAGTGTCTACCAACATGTCGATATTGGGTAGTGGAAAATCGTCCTTGGGACTTGCTTTGTTGAGATCTCGGAAGTCCACGCAACAGCGTACTTTTCCATTGGCCTTGGTGACCGTGACGATATTGGAGAGCCATGTGGGGTATTCAATCACCCTGATGAAGCCGACGCGAAGCATCTTCTCGATCTCTTCCTTGACTTGTAAAGACCATTCTGGCTTGATTCGGCGTAGCTTTTGCTTGATGGGCTTAGCCTCGGGATTCAAGGGGATCCGGTGTTCTACAATGTTAGGATCTAACCCGGGCATGTCTCGGTAGGACCAAGCGAACACATCTACGAACTCTTTGAGCAGTGCAGTCAATGCGTCTTGCTCTGTGCCGGTGAAGAAACTTCCGATTTGCGTCTCTTTTGGCTCTTCAGCAGTTCCCAAATTCACTTTGGTTAAAACCTCCTCGGCAGCTTGGGCCCGGTTTTTCTCTCGTTTGACAACATGCTTAAAGATGTGCTTAATGTATTGTTCGTTTAATGTGTACGCTTCTTTATCAAAGTGAATCGTTATTAACTGTTTGTGTGTTAGTTAATTTATCAGTTGTTAAAGATGCAATGAGAGGATACTCGGAAAGATCGAAGCATTCATTAAGAGCATACGGGAATACATTATTGGCAATGAGTTCGTAATCTTCTGGCGTGAGGCCATCAGATGACTCAAGAGACTCAAATTCAAAGCTAATGGACTCAGGATGAGTTTTGACACTAGACTCTAGGACTCGAGGTCGAGACCAAGTTGTTCGATCATGTCCTTTTTGCCGGCAGTGGGTCCGAGAAGGTGGCCCAGTTATTGAGTGGCAAATGAGCTTGATAGGAGATGGGGCTTGAAAGGCTTTATGTCACCGTTCCCGATCACTTTGCTATCACAGAGTTATCGAAACAAAATCGATTAGATCCGGCATCTCGATCTCTTCTTTGAAGAGCAGGTGGAGCAAGTGGCTCGTCCCAAGCATCGTCTGCGGAGTCTCTTGCTTTTGTCTTGGGCATTACTAGCTCGAATGCGGACTCGTCCCGCTTGTTGAAGGCGGTGAGTGTTGACAGAGAGTTTTTCGAATTCTTCCGCCAAAGAGAGGGTTTTTCCGAACCAAAATTCATTGTGAATAGTGGTGGTTGTGGATCCGGCAGGGCGGTGTGTCGAGGAATGCTCTTCGGACGGATTTGGCTTGAGGCCTCGAATCTTGCCGGGTTCTGCTGGAGCTTGTCCATGGTTGTCGGCCGCCTTTGTTTGGCGCCGATCGCCCTGTTCCTTATCTGGGATCTTCTTCCAAGTTGCCGGCCTTCCTTGTGAAGTACTTGGTCATGTCGAAGCTGTAAGGACGAAGATCGGAGATTGCGTGCACGCCTCTTTTGTTATCCGTGGAGCGTTTACGTGCAGCTCGCTTGTCCTCCGCAATGTGTTCGGGAGTAGGAGAGTATCCCAGCCGTGCAGGTATTCTCGTTCTTTGATATTGATGATCCGTTGAGTGCCCCGATGGCGTTTTCCCAAACCGAGCCCCGGATGTAGTTCATGTGCTTCATCATTTTCATCGGGGAGGGATCTTGTCCCAAATCAAAGGCAGTCTATGTGGCACACTTGGGCCTTTGGGCTTTCGATGGTGAACCCCGTGAGCATCATGCCGTCATCATTGTGTTTGATCTCTAAAACCGACGCCGTTGGTGTCGGTCCTTTCGTGACTATCTGTCGCCGTAGATGATGGTCGATCTGTTCCTTGGACGAACTTTACGCACCGATGGAGAGTGGATGCCACCCCATTGATCCGATGTAGCCAAGGGCGTCCCAAAATGGCAGTGAAGGTGATCGGGATGTCGATGACTTGGAAGTCCTCTGTCGGGACCATTTGTTTTCCGCACCAAAGGTTCAGTGGCTATTCCCAAGACTGGGCGGGATGTTGAGTCGTATGCCTTGAATGCCTGAGTCGAGGGTTTTAGATCAGTTGCTTTGATCCCTAGCAAATCCATCATTTTGGCCGGAAGGACGTTCATGGATGATCCCCCATCTACCAAGACCCGAGGGAGACGGCGCTCATCCAGTTGAACCGTTATGTAGAGAGGCTCGTTGTGGTCGCCCCCAAATTTTGGAAGATCGAGCTGTGAAGGTGATGATATTCTTTGTAATTGACGTTGCCAATCATCCGAACCGCTTCATCGGTGTCACTTGTGATGGGAACCATGGTCCGGGCCAGGCTTTCTTCCAACTTGAGCTTGTGCGGGTAAGATGAAGTGAGTAAGGACCAGAGCGAGATGTTAGCCTCGAGTGCGCTTGAGCCGTGTCAAGACAGGATCTTCAACCTTTGGGTCCAAGGTTTCGGCTTCTTTGGCGTAGGGTCCCTTTTCGCTCGTGGCTCGGGTATGGCCGGCCTTTTGTCTGTCCGTGGAGGATTCACTGGGATTTGACCGAACGTGTCGAACATTCACCTCTGGACTTATGGTTTTGCTTGTCTCTCCCGTTTCCGGAGTGGGAGGAGCTTCGATTGGCGTAAGGCCGACCGCGCATTTCAATTCGTTCACCGTCATGGCTTTTACCGAAGCATCAATAGTGGCTTTGAGATCTTCCCAAGACAGGGGTTGGATTATCTGGACCTTCGGGCCTTCGGTGGCGGTGCAAGCTCGTCCCACTGATCATGGAGCAGACATTGCCATGCCTGTGCGAGAACTAGAGGTACCAGGGAGATTTCTTTGGAGTAGATGACATAGTAGTCAAACTTTCCCGAGGGTTCTCCAAGGGTTCCGACCGTGGGATCACCAGATTCATATCTCTTTTTCAGCTTTTTGTTGAGAAGATAGCTTCTTCTTTCGTCGAGGACGGCCCTCGTTCATTGCATCCTGGAATTCCATTTCCGGACAAGCACCGCAATCGCAGACGTCCCACCCGGATGTGTTCGTTGTTCGGCGGTGGTACTGGGACCTCGGAGGCTGGATGGGCAGGCTTTCCTCTCGGAAGGTCTTGTGGTCTTACGTCATAACCGCATGGCTCGTACGAGGTAACAGGTTGACTTCTCGGGAGACAATGAGAGATGTTAGAGGTTTGTAGGAGCAGCCATGGCTTGGGAAGCCCTGTGTAGTTGGGTAGCTAAGGTTCCGAAGTGGTGCATGGCACCTTCGATCCAGCTTGTTGCTCACCTTGACGTTTCTCAATAGCCATGAGGACCCGCCAAACTTCTTCCGTGTTGGGAAATTTCTTGGGGGTAAGGTCCCGTTCTCATCCTTGTTATCCACCGACTTGGCCATGGGAATGTTGACGGACCGTCCCGGTGACAGAGGTGGGTAGGACCTTGCCGTTTTGACACTCGGGAGACGGGTTCCCGGGTACTCTCGACCACTCTCACGTTAGTGGAGGGGTGATGGGCAAGGTTTAGACATGGGAATGGCCTAACGGGATAAAAGGGGAAAGCTCACGTGGCATGGTTTAGTTTCTTTTATTTTTGATTTTTTTTTGTTGTTTTAATTTACTTAAAACATGTTTTTTCGTAATCCTAGGTAGGTTGGAAAAGATTGCTCTTCTTTTTCGCAACTATGCTAGATCCCGGGTCGGGAGACCATCTCGTGCGGCTATAAGCCCCTCGTTTTGCACCCGTATTTCGACATCCCGGTGGACGGCCTCTGTGCGAGGGTCCTATAGTGCAAGCGGTTTCCACCGGCCTAAAAGAAAAATCGAACCTAAGGACCGAGCTGTCATGTTCGTTTTGGATGCGTTAGCCATGTGAATAGTGAACCGAGCCGGCCACCGAGTCAAGATCGGAGTCAAGAGTTCGGCATGACCTCTCTTTACCTTGCTTGCGCAAGGGATACGTGACGTTAGGCGTTGGCCGGGTCATATCGTCATGGCCGACGTATCAAAGGTGTGATGACATGGTGTCATGCGAGCATGGATGTATATCCGGACGGAACATCGTGCAGGTGTAGCTTCGAAATCAAGATCGAGGTCAAGATTTTAGCATGACCTTTCATCGCTTTGCTTGCGCAAGGGATCTTGAGTTCCGAGCCTTGACTCGAAAATGGCCGGCATGGTATATGTATCCGAGCCGTATGACACGGACCGGGTAAAACCAACCGAGTACGGACGAGTGTGACTCAAGACTCAAACGTGTGGGGTTGACGCTTGGCTAGGATGGGATGTTTGGAATGATCCCGTGCGCGTCCAAGAGGCCTAGGAAGACCTAACGGATCGCAACCGAGACCACTCCGGTTGAGGGTTGTAGTGTGCGGTGTATCCGAGGCGACGTGCGCGTAGCGTGCGGTGTAACCGAGGCAAGAAGTGCGAGTAGAGTGCGGTGTAACCGAGGCAGCAGTGCGCGTAGTGTGCGGTCTCTAAAATTCTTTTTCTGAGTAAAACAGAAGTTTTTGAAGAATTTTAAATGTATGCACAGATGTATATTGATGCATTTTTTTTTTGTATTTTTATTTTGTTTGTAAAATAAAAACGAAGCACGTGCACACACACATAACAGTTAAAGGAAGGGGTAAAATGAAAGTTTGACCCTCATCATCGTTTTAAAAATCTTTTGTTTTGTTTAAAAGTTTTTAAAACAAAATTTCCCCAGCGGAGTCGCCAACTGAAATAGCCCGGATCCGAGCAGGCCTCGCGGCCCCGGCATCTGGCATCTTTCGCGTTGGAGGTGTCTCGCCGTTTGTTTTCGCATTTGTAGAGTCGCCACGCCGTTTTTATTAAGCCCAAAACATTGAAAAAGGGCATCAGTTTAAAGATAATTTTAAACTGTTTTTGTGTGATGAGATTTTGAGTTCGGAGGTCAGATGACTCCCCGGGAAGAGAATATTAGAATATTAGAGCTCACCCGAGTAGCCTCGTAAAACGAGTCTTTCGGATACCCCTAATATCCTTTAAATGTTGTGTGTGTGTGTGTGCTTTTAAAAATGCATGCTGTATCGGATGTCTACATTGTATGCTATGTATGGAAATGTATTGAAATAGTATAGGAAGGAAGCCTTACCAATGTTGGTTCGTGTCTGTCTTCCGCTGGGGAATGGTGTTTGAGGTCGGAGTAGCGTTCCGGTATGGATCGGGATTGCTTCGGAGGGACGGTTGTACGCGGACGCAGTTTCGGCGTGAGTTGAGGTTGTAGGCTGCGTTCGGGCAGAGGTTCGGCGTGCGTGGGGATCGTCGGGATCACTCGGGCAGAGGTTCGGCGTGCGTTGTGGTGGCAGGAGTCACTCGGACAGAGTTTCGGCGTGCGTTGTGGTGGCAGGAGTCACTCGGACAGAGTTTCGGCGTGCGTTGTGGTGGCAGGAGTCACTCGGACAGAGTTTCGGCGTGGTTTGGGATCGTCGGTTTGACTCGGAAAGAGCCGGGACACCGTGGAAAGACCAGGCAAGGCCTCGGAGTACCACGAGGGGCCTCAGAGTACCTCGAGAGTGCCTCGGGGCAGCGCGGGAGCGTCTCGGGAGCGCTCGGGGAGGCTTCGGAGCGCCACAAGGGAGCTCGGAAGGCCTCGGAAGGATCCGAAAGGGGCCGGGAGTGCCTCGAGAGGACTTAGAGGGGAGCCAGAAGGCTAAGGGAGGAAGAGAGAAGAGGGAGGTGTGTGGAAATGAGGAGGGGGAGCCCTCTATTTATAGTAAAAATTTCGGAGCAAAGAGGTCCGTACGGACCTTCTTGGTTATCCAGAATTTTGGATTTCCTCGATTTGAGGGAATCTGCAATGATGGAGAATATTCTGGAATGATGATGTCCCCCATGCAAGAAGGTCCGTACGGACCAACTCAGCATGCAAAGAGGTCCGTACGGACCAACCATGCATTTGGGTAATCATTTCTTCCGGGATTTGAGGGAATATTGTGGACTTTAAGGGGATTTAGTAATCATTGAAACAAAGAGGTCCGTACGGACCTTAATTGCTTTTCTGATTTCCTGAAAATTCCCAAAAGGTCCTTTTGTTCCCTCTTATCCCAGGAAGGCTCCTCCCTTGGTTTGGTTGGGGGTTTGAGAGGGTTTTGAGAAGGTTTTGAGTGCCAGAGGTCTTCGAGACTGCGTGGATGAGTCTGCGGTGTTTCCCGTGTGTTTGAAAGGGGGTGATCCAGATTGGGGTACTTACAGCACCTCGCTCATAAGCACTAGTATCCCCTATAACCATCTCATCAGGATTATAAAAAATGGAATCAGGACCAATAACCTCTTTATTTGGATTATCACTTTGATCAATGAATGGATATTTGGATTCTACAAAAACAACATAACGGGAAACAAGTGTTTTGTTTTCCTCAAGGTCATACAATAACCACCCTTTATTTCCAAAAGGATAACTCAAGAAAACATGCTTTCGACTTCGACTAGCAAATTTATCATTATCACGACATGAGTAATGGGCATAACAGAGAGAACCTAAAATCCTAATGTGTTTATAAGTGAATGCTCACCAAAAATGATTTAATACGAAGTTTTCCCATACAACAATTTTGAAGGAGTTCGATTAATCAAATACCCTGTCGTTAAAATACACTCACCCCAAAATCTAATTGGCAATCTAGCTTGAAACCGTAAGGCCCGTGCTACGTTCAAAATGTGACGGTGCTTTCTTTCTACTCTCCCATTTTGTTGTGAAGTGCGAATACGAATACAATTTTGTTTTCACCAAAGTATTTTTCAAGACATGTGAATTCTTTCTCATTATCATTTTGCACCAATTTGACACGTTTATTAAACTGACGCTCAACCATGGCAAGATAATTTTTCAAAGTGTGAGGTGAATCACTTTTCGAGTTTATCAAATATACCCACACAGAGCAGTTATCAAAAATATTAAGAAATAAGTTGCTCCACATAAAGTAGGTGTTCGATAATCACCCCAAAGAATAACATGAATTAAATAAAAAATCCCTTCAGAATTGCTCTCAATTGGCAAAAACTTATCTCTAGTTTGTTTGGATTTGCAACAAATTTCACAAACATCTCTATATAGTCTATTCCGACTAACAAAAGGAAGTAAACTAACTACTTTACTTGATGGATGTCCTAACCCCTGATACCTTAACTCATGCTTTGCAAGTTCCTTCACGCTGCAGACTTGGGCTTCGGTAGACTTGCTCAAGTAGTACAGCCCCTCGCTTTGTTCACCTGCACCAATCAACGTGTTTGAGGTTCGGTCCTGTATCACACAAAATTTGTCAGAAAATTGCACAAAATTATTTGAGTCACAAAGCAACTGAGAGACAAACATCAGATTGCAATTGAATGATGGAGCATATAACACATTTTGTAAACAAGTTTAGGCCCAGTTTTAACATCGTCTTCTTTTGTGGCAATGATGTGCTTCCCATTAGGCATTCATACTCGACTGGATTAAATGTTGCGAACATTTTCAAGCAATGCAAGTTTTCCTGTTATATGTCGATTAGCCCCGCTATCCACTAGCCAAGGCTTATCATTCATCTTACCATTCATGCGCTTATTACTTTTGACGTTGGTCTGCACCATGACTTTGAAGCTATTCCACAGTTCACTTGTGAGTCCCAAGAGTTGAGCGCGCTCTGCATCTGTCATCTCTACGCCATCATCATCATTCACTTGTACTGTGTTGGCTCGAGCTCTTAAAGGCTCGCGTCCTCTCGCTCCTCCAACGTTTTCCGTAACATTCTGCCCTTTCTTTCCCTTTCCATTTCGTGAGGATTGCTCGCCCCACCATTCCGGATATCCCACAAGCTTGAAACAAAAGTCGTCTTCGTGTCCCTTTTTCTTGCAATGTCCATAAGTAACATTCCCCATCTCTTTGCGCTCCCCCCTGGATTTTGGACCCCAGTGTTGGTGCGTACCCAAAGCTCATAGGTTCTGAGTTCAGAATGTTTGATTCTACGTTCTCGAACTTAGGCATCACGAGTCCCATAATAAACTGATGCACTTGTTCCTCCTCCCTTCGCTGAGTGAGCCTCAAGTTGATCTCACATTTGCATCCGGTGCAAGAACATGTCGGAACCTTGTCATACTCATTCTATTCATCCCACAGCTTCATAATCCGACCATAGTAACCACGCTCTCGTTCTTCTATTGCTTACAATTGGCTAGGTCACACTTGATCTGTTGCACCCTTGGCCCATAACCAACCAAGAATCTCTGCTCCAAGTCATCCCACAAAATCCTTGCCTCCTCCACGTATGTCACCGTGGATCGAAGATTCGATTCAATGGTGTTGAAGATCCATTACACCACCATCGAGTTCACCGTCCGCCAAAGCTCTAGTTCTTCCGCCTTTGTCGGACAATCAATCGTTCCATCGATGAATCCGATTTTCATCTTGGCTCTCAACGAACCATTGAAAATATAATCCCATTCTTCATAGTTTTCTCCTTTCAATTGGAGATAAATGAGATTCTGTCTGGAATTATCACTCGATGAAAGTTAGTAGGGGGTTCTTTTCTCACTACTCTCGGCAGCCATTTGAGTTAAGTTGTGTTCAAGTATAAGGTTTCAAGATCACCGCTCGGATACCAAGTTAGAAATCAAGAGTGCGAGAGGAAAGATTTTTCTCATTCATTCCAATGCCGTCAATGATTTTATATACAACCTAAAGATCTTGATCTAATCTTGATACAAATCAATCAATTTAATTACGCTATCAATCCCCATAATTATGCTAACTACTTGATATACACTATCAATTCCTACAATTACGCTAACTAATTGATATACATAAATGAGGACAAGATACATACAAAGAGAGACGAGATTATTTCCCGAGAGCTCCCTCCTAGCACCGCTACGCCCTATAGCTTCTCCAACGCCCTTCCTTGGTTCAGCTCTTTCTGGCGCGCCTCCGTGGTCATCTTGGGCACTCCTCCAACAGTTATCTTGGGTGCTCCTTCAACAAAGAGTGTTATCAATTGTTCGCACGGTTATTAATAAAACAATAAAAGATGAGTAAGCAATGTCAAATGGGTTGAGTATAAAATTGTCTAAAACATTATTGATGATACAAGTGGGTAAAATGTAGAGTAAAAAGAGCATTGATTTTGTTGTAATTTTATAAAAGAAAAGAGTATCAAAGTCCAAAACACTACTCATTATTTGCCTTTTAGGAATAAAGCAAGTAGGACAATTAGTATTGAGCCGGTCTCCTGTGAGAACATGGGATCCGTCTCATGCATGAGACGGGTCGACTCATGACCCATGGGGCATGACCCGCCACGTGGCAGCCTTTTATATGCCAATTTTTTTTTTTTTATTTTTTTTTTTAATTTTTTTTTATATTATTTTTTTCAGAGCAAAAGTAATAGTTACCATCTCTTAATGTAATGACTGTATACATATAAAGTAACATTGGTCATAAGTAAACGTAATACCTGTTTTAAAAAAAATAAAAGCTCGTTTTTACCCATTTTTTTCAAATGTAATACAAACTATATGTATTATTTTTGAAATGTAATAACTTATGTATATGAATGTAATAGTTTATACAAGTAAATGTACCACTTTGATAGATGAAATTGTAACATATTTCTATAGATAATGTAATACTTTTACATGAAAACATATAGATACCTATACATATGTGTTACAATTATGTACAAATACTATTATATATAAATAACACGTTTGTTACATTTTAGTTATAATAAGTATTACTTTTGCCAAACGAAGAAAACATATGAAAAAACATTATTACTTTTCTGTATATATGTATTACTTTAATGTATACAAACTATTACTTTAATGTATACAAACTATTACTTTAATGTATACAAACTATTACTTTATGTTGGCTGAAGGATTGGGCCAAGGCAAATGTGAGCTGATTCCAGCTTGGGCGGCCGCTGATTCCAGCTTGGGCGACCGCCCATATGCAAAAAGCTTGGGCGGAGGCGTGGGTTGGCTTTGTTGGGCGGGTGATGGGTATGGAACCGACCCGTCTCATGAATGAGACGGGTCATGCTGTTCTCACCCAAGTTTTTGTCATTAGTATGTGACTTACTCAAAAAGAAAATATGACTCTTAGTCTCAAACGGAGAGAGTAATTATTTTCAAAAAATAATTATACCTAAATAATTTTTACCAAATTTTATTCGGATTATTTGCAGTTTGGTTCCTAATTTTTATTCAGATTTTCAATGTTGTTTACAAGTGTTCAATTTCGCCAATTGATATATTAACATTTACATTTATTTGCAATTCGACTACAACAGTAACAACGACCCACTAAATTAAGAACGAAATGAATGCCATGTGACTTGTACATGACATTTTAAGAGATGTTTTAAAGTGTTTTGGAGATACACATATCTGATTGACATAATTATTTTTTAACAGAAATCATGTTCAAGTCACATGGCGTTTATTTTGTTAGAAATTTAACAAATCGTTATTTTTGTAGTCGAATTACAAGCAAATGTAAATGTTAGTGTATCAATTGGCGAAATTAAACACTTGGGGGCAATACTGCAAATCTGAGTAAATGTTAGAAATCAAATTGCACGTAACCCAATTTTATTCACAGCTCATTATATTTTTGAGAGCGAATAATAGAAAAATTATACTTTTTTGCTATAAATTTATTTTAATATCTCTTGAATTAGGATTAAACTTTTATTTTGGGATGGATATAGTAATATTGTAGCTACAAGATCCCATTTCACCACTCATTAATTACTAGGTGTTTAGATTATTTGGTGGCAATGCCCACATACGGGGTAGGTAGGCAGTTAACTATGTCAACAAGTATAATGTTGGTGAAAATGCTGTGATATTTTTTTGTCCAAATATTTACTCATGGGTAATTAAACTAATTAAAAATTAGTTGATTGGAAAATTGATCAAATAATAGTTTTGAGAACATAATGTGACATTGTAGAGTTATGCATATACATTTTTATATACTCCCTCCTTCCAATGATAATCTGCAAAATTATCCCTTTTGAACATTCCACAATAATTTATATTTTCCTAAAAAGGAAATGGGACTCACTTCTCTCTACTCACAACCATTACCCACTTACTCCACTTTCTCTCTCCTACCCAACCATCTACACTCACAACACATCACCTTTTTCACATTTTACCTTAATTCTCGCACCATCCCAAAAAGTGTATATTTTCCTGGGACGGAGTGAGTATAGTTTAATATTCTATGTCGGAAAGATTTTTCGAATTTAGCATAATCAGCTCAATCAAATTTTCATCATAATTTTATAAAAGTCAAGTTATACTTGTACAATTTTAAAAATTGTTATTAATACAGTAAAACATCTATAAATTAATACTCTATAAATTAATAATCTCTCTAAAATAATAAAATTTTTCGGTCCCGACTTGGGCCTTTATAAAAAATCATCAAATTCGATAAGATAATATAATAATAATTTTTCGGAAAATCCCTTTATAGATATTAGGTCCCAATTAAACTCTAAATTAATAATTCATAAAAATTACAATATAAATATTATGGTAATTTGCTAAAATATGAATCTATTGTTGCTTGATTTTTCTTAAAATTTAAATCTAATTGAATCTCATCTCTAACTTTTTTAATTGCACCCAATAGTACATGCATCCATGAATGCATAATAATTAATTGTATACAATGAATTGATATCATACATGAATATATTTAATTAGTTATAAAATAATTGGTTGATGCATGAATATAATCAATGAATTATATATAAATTTATTTATTTTTAATATATATACACTAAATTTGATGAATTTAAAAATTCTCTCTTTTAATTAATAAAATATTAATTTATCGATATATTAATATCTCTCTAAATTAATAAAATTTCATGGTCCCAAGGTTATTAATTTATAGAGGTTTTACTGTACTATTAATTAAAATAAATTAATAACAACTTTTAAAATTAGAATGTTCCTAATTAATCAATAAAAATTTTAAAATTTGTTATTAATAGGTGATGACGCCAAGCTATTTAGGGTCAGAACGGTTTATGAATATCTGACAGGATATATTTTGGTGGCTTGGTGTACCTATAACACAACACAAAAGAGCACCGTTAAGGTCAAAGTTGGATGTTACTCCAACTCAGGCCCTCGGGTGTGAGAGTAAGAATACTGAGTAATATAAGGCGTTGAATGCCTTGAATGTGTGTGAATGTTTAGGTTTTAACAGCAATATGGCTTACAGTGTATATTTGGAACTTACCTTGTCCAAGGGGACAAAGGTCTTCAATTTATAGGTAATGGGGAGCTGCTCGCTGACGTAAACCATGAGATCAGCCCTAAGGGCACTTTGGTATTTGATCGCATACACGTGTCCGCATCTAATTGGGTCTGTCAGGGAGGGAGGACCCTCTGTTAGAAGGGATGTCGCTGATGTGGACAGGAGCCGTGTATCCGGCGCGGTGCATTAATGGCAATAGTAGGCGCCTGTCTGAGCCGCATTGAATGCGATGGGAGTGAGCCGGCAACTTGCATGTCAGAGCCAGTAAGCTAACTTGCTCAGTAAGGTTTGCCATTAACCGGGAGGCAGGTGAGATAACCGGGAGGCAGGTATGAGCCCGCGGTCAACATCTGGAGCGCGGTCAAAGGTATTTGACGCGGGCACGGATGGAGCGGTCATACCTCCTGCGGGCACCAATCCAGCGGTCAGGATCCCTCTGGTCTAGAATAGGTTGATGCGGAGAGGAGCGCGGTCTTGACCTCAGGGGTCTATCTGTCCGCGATCTTGACTCCGGCGGTCTAGGGAATGCCATGTCACTGATTCCTTGGACCAGACCGAGCGTGGGCCCGGTCCAGCAGGTCCGGGCTCATCAGTGGCCCCTAGCTCCAAGTGTGATTATTTATGGTCTGAGCGAGGAGCTGCTAAAGCTCGATTCTCCCGGATCGCTCCTCTAGCGGGCACCAGTGTTGGTGTTTTTTGTTGGTTGTTGCTCTGCCTCCCATGCATATAGGCACGTTTGGGAGACACGTCCGGGAGGCACGTGGCCCCTTGAATGTTCTGCCTCCTGGTTGGCAAGTGGGCCCCTTGGCAGATGAAAAGACAGCGCGTGACACATACGAAGGGTACGTGTCAGCCATCCAAGAGGCGCCATAAATGCTAACTGGGGAATTTTTTGAATTTTCAAACGTTTGGCGTCGATTCGAGGTTCGAGGGACGGTTTGTGGGCTAATTAATACGGGTTAAATGAGTTAACCCGTATTGGTAGGCCTTATAAATACCAAACCCCTTTTCCTCAAACCCTTTTACCGTCTTCAAACCTTCAACTTGCTTTAGAGAGAGAAAATCTGCTGCGTACTTGTGCTTTTCCTCCCTCGAATCTACCTTCGATTTCCCCCTCGTAAGTGTTTTTGATTTTGCTTCCTCTTCCTCTTCATCTCCTTCTATTTATTTTTGGGTTTCAATGACTACCCGTGAATTTGGGCCTCGTCGTCCGTTAGAGCTAGGGAATGGGAGCACTCCAGATACCTTTCCCGTCTGTAAATGGACAGGGGGAATTTTTAGGAAGGTAGGTCATGGCTGGATTAGGTTATCCATGGAGTGCTTCTAGTATTTTTGTGAGAAATCCCAATGGGGGCCTTTCTTCCCACCCCGATTGTGGGAGGCCAAGAGAAAAATGATTAAAAGGAACGGTGATGTTTTGGTGTTGGGGAATACCAGTAGGCTGAGAAATTTTGTAATGGGGGTTTTGTGCAGGTTTCCCCGTGAGAGAGATTCGGCTCTGAACGCCGTAGAACTAGTGAGGAGAGCGATTCGCGTCCCCGACGTAATAGTTGACTGGGAGAAAGTTGAACTGATGGATCCCAACCAAGTTAATGAGAAGCGGGCACAGGACTCCGAGGATCTGAATAATCCCTTGGATGTTCTCCCCCTGAGGATTGTTTTTCCCGATGTTATGCCCGGGGCCCCTGGTGTGCCTATAGTGGAACTGAGTAGCAGTGAGGAGCTTGAGCCTCTGAATTTTGAGGTGACTGGAGGCAGGGAGAGTGAATCTGAGGTGGCCCCTGCCCGTGGTTCATCCACCGGTCTCTTTGGCTCAACGAG
Organism: Adenophora triphylla var. japonica; assembly: GCA_022495995.1. Taxonomy (NCBI): domain Eukaryota; kingdom Viridiplantae; phylum Streptophyta; class Magnoliopsida; order Asterales; family Campanulaceae; genus Adenophora; species Adenophora triphylla. The sequence continues at coordinate 491,247 of JAFEMH010001206.1, read as the reverse complement.
CTCGGAGACCGAGGATGATGACCGCGACCAAGGTGACCGGATGGCTGCGGGCACCTCCCAGAAGGCAACAGAAATTGTTGATGCCTTTGAGGATTCTGATTCTGAGGAGGAGGTTGTTGTCCCTGCCCGAGGGAGAGGCAAGATACCTGCTGCTGAGGCCAATCCTGGCCGAGGCCGTAAGAGAAAAGCCAAGGAGGTGGAGACCATAGACTGGGAGGAGGAGATATACACCTTCTATAATGTGGACCCCAAAGAATTCCGTGTCCATACCCTTGGGCACGTTCAGATAAAGGGGAAGGACAAGCTGCGGCCGGAGACTGTAGCAGATGTCCGCGAGGACAATAGGGCCTGCATTTTTTATGGGGCTCAGTTCGAGAATGGGCCTCAGACTTCCCCTCGATCCCTTTATTTACTTCTTTCTTTGCTTCAACAATTGTCTTCCCATGCACCTGACTCCAAATGTCGTTAGGGCCTTGGTCTCCTTCATAACCGTTTGCAGGGTCTTGGGCTACGAACCCACCCTTTTTGGGCTTTATGCCTATTACCAGAACCAGATCAGCAATGGCAACCTGAGTCTGAAGGCTAAGAACTATTCTGCCCGGACCTTCTCTCCTCCCTCAAATAAATTTGACCAATGGAACCAGAAGGATATTTTTGTCATAGAGTCTAGGTTTGGTTGGCCCTTCCCTAAACCTTCCAGTCCCGATCCGATGAAGGTGGCCGCTAGAAACTATCCTGACCCATCTCTGTTCGAGGACCTGCGTATTGCCCTGGAGACCCATCTGGCCAAGTACATAACCAACGGGGAGCAGCCAGTGTATGACGTGGGAGAGATTGTTGAGTTTGAGCCCCTGCTAGTCTACTCAGGGGTGGCTCCTCGAAGGGAGGGCAGCCCCTATGCCCCTAGAGTAGAGATAGCGCCCCAGCCTCGTGACCCTGATTGGAGGATACATGAGTTTTATCAGTTTGAGGCTGACTGTAAGACCTGTATGTTGGGTGCTGAATGCGAGCCTCCAGAACTAATCGGTCTCTATTTCTCTTGAGAACTGCTTATCTTGTCTTGCTTTTCCTTTTCCGAACTGCTTTTAACCCACTCTTTTTTCTTTCAGAGTAGACCCCGAAGAATATAATTTCTGATGGCTCCCTTGAGTGCAAAAGAGCTGAAGGCCCGAAACATGCGGGCACAAAAAGAGGCTACTGCGAAGAGGCAAGCTGCCTTGGGAGCGGCCCCGGGCAAGGAAGCCACTTTGCCCGTGGTCAATAGGAAGGATGGCAACACACTGACTGGTCCCAAAGTGATTCTCACCACTAAGGATCTGCCTCCACCCCCAAAGGGTCCTCCTCCTGCCCATGCCATTCGAAGCTCCAACTCTCCTGGCCGTACCATTGCCTCCGGGCATAACCAAGAGTCTAGGAAGAGTACTGAAAAGTATGGGGATTTGGGGCACAAAGAGAGGGCCTCCAAATCCCAGAAAGTTGGGGAGGCACCCCTTCGTGCCTCCACTACTTCCGCTGCGATCTCCTCATCTGCTCCCACTGAAGGGAGGACTATCTGTTCTGCCTCCTACCCAGTGGCCTCCCTCAGCACTCGCGAGGAGACACTGGCCGTTAGGAAGAAACTGTCAGAGGTGCTCGCTATCACAGGGGTTGATATCTACACCAAGACTGCCAATAACTCTACTGTGGGGATCGTCCTTATAAACCGGCTCTACTCCCCAGATTTCTACAAGAATGTAGTAACGAAGGAGAATCCGGCTGCCCTCATGGGTGATATAGGCCTTGCCTTTACTGAGGTTTGGACATGTCCGCCTTTTTACTTCAACATTTTGAATTTCTGACCTTTTTCTAACTTTTGATCTCCCTCCTCGCAGGCGGGCAATAAAGTGTTGAGGCTGCGGGAGTGCTGTGATAGCTTGTTCGCCGAACTTGAGGATAACACCAAAATTTTGGCGGATAAGCTTCGCGAGCTGGCCCAGGCGGATGAGAAGGTGAAAACCTTATCCGCCACTCTTGCTGAAAAGGAGACCTCCCTCACCGATAAGGAGGCAGACTTGAAGACCTTCTCCGAGCGGATCGCCGAGCTGGAGAAGAGTTTGGAAAAAGCTAAGGGGGAGCGGGATGAGCTCCGCGGGCAGAAGTCCGAGTGCGAGTCGCGAAATGCTGAGCTGTCCAAGAGGTTGGAGGCTGCCAAGGCGTCCGTGCTGACCTTGGAGGCCAAAGTGGATGAGCTCTCCGACCAACTGATCCCCCTAAGACAGTTTGAGTTGGAGAGGGAGTCTGTTCTGCTCGCTGCTCGCAAGGAGGCAGTGGAGGAGTTCAAGAACTCCGAGGAATACAAGAACATCCTTGCTGCTGATGGCCTTGCCCAGTACGAGGCGGGTTGCCGGACCCAGATAAGGAACTTTGCTGCTACGGGCAAGTTCTCCGCTCAGCAGTTGGCCGTGATTGGCTCTCTTGTGGCTACTGACGTGGAGTGCCTGCCCGGGCATGCACTGGTCCCTCTGACTGAGGATGATATCAAGGGCCTGGAGCTATCAGCAGCAGCCTCCCTGCCTCCGGTGGCCGAGGTTACTGCCACCGCCCTTATAGGTGAAGTGGATACCCTGAGATTCGGGGATGAGGAGTTGTCATACGAGGATGCCATTGCTCGCGTCCTTCCCAATGGGCCGGCCATTGGTGATGTTTTTCCTGCGCGGGCAGCTCCCATTCCCCTCTCTTCGGGTCCAAACATTCCTCCGGCTATCACCGATTTGACCATATCCACAAGCCTTCCCTCTCCAACTTCGGCCACAGATATGGTCACTGATGCCCCGAAGGACCCAGCTTCTTTAGCTTAGGATTTTTGTTTTCTTTTGTTGTAATAGATTTGTAGGATACTTGTAATCATTTTTTATCTATCAATGGAAGTATTTTTCTTACTTGCTTTCTTAATTGTATGTTCTTTTAGGTTGTTTTGAGTGTTGGCAATATTTGAGTACCTTGGTACTTGCCTTCTTGCTTTTACTTTTTCCAGCGTTTTTGACTTACAACTAAATTTTATACTCTCTTCCGCGGTCAAAGGCTTAGTAGGCCTTCTGCCCGCGTTTTTGAGTTTTCCTAACTCTGTATTCAAAATCTCTTGGATTTTTTGTGAGAGTCAGCCCTATTTCTCTGTGACCGCGTTTGTTTGGCCTTGTGGCAAACTTTGAGGCCTTAACCCCGTTTGTCTGTTTGGCTTTGTTAAACTCTTTTGATCACTCCCATCCATTTACACTTATGTTTCGACCTTGCGAGCCATGGTGTAAATCAAAAGCAACCAAGGCAAGCTACTTTCATAGGGCGTATAGAGTGTGGCTGTGAGGCTATAGTCTACGTAACAGTAGGTAGGACATATTTAGCATATTGGCCCTTTAACCTACCGGCATCTGTATCCACTTATTGGTGGTTCATGCGGTTTGTCCCTTTATTCAAAACTTCTTGAGTTTTTTGTGAGGATCTTGTGGCGATCATGTAAGCGGGCTCATATGTTGGCCTTTGTCACATACAGGCATGGGAGTAAAATCCCTAAAAAGGGCCTTCGCGCACTTAGTGGGTCCGGGCTTTGGCCTTTGTCCCCACTTGCATCTATATCCACTTTTTCTTGATGGTATCACACGGGCAGCACAGTGTGTCGTGTCCGCGATCGAGTACGGGCGTACTGGCCTTTGTACACATATAGACTTGCGGATCTTAATGGATCTTTGCGCATCAGTAGGTAGGAGCTCATCTGTTGGCCCTAGAACCTGCTGGCATCCGCTTGCGGGTATCCACCTCAGCTTTTGAGGCTGGTGGGAATAGCGCTACAATAGTTTTGCACAAAAATTTGGTGGTAATTACATATTCATACATATAGTACCCCTATACTCCCTCAAAAAATTACAAAGATTCAAAAGAAATACTTTCTAAGGTGATCGCTATTCCAAGCGTGCTTGAGCTCTTTTCCTTCTCTTGTCCGCAACATGTAGGTGCCCTCCTTGATTATTTGGGTGACCTCATATGGATCTTCCCATTTCGGGAATAGTTTGTTGAAACCAGGTTGGGTCCCTTGGACCTCCACATTTCTGAGTACCCAATCTCCAACTGAAAAACTCCTCCTATTCACTCTTTTATCGTGGTGCCTCTTCGCCTTTTGCTTGTAGTTCACCATTTATTCATTTGCCTGCATTCTCCTTCCTTCGAGATCATCCAGGTCACACCTTCTGTTTGCCTCGTTTTGAGACTCATCGAAGTACGTGACTCTGTACGACGGTAGGGCTATCTCAACTGGAGTCATTGCCTCTGACCCATACGTGAGCGAGAAAGGAGTTTCTCCTGTTGAATTTCTGATTGTTTTGCGGACAACCCATAATGCGGTCTGGAGCTCGTCCAACCATCGTCCTCCTCGTCCCTTTAAGTTTTTCTTTAGGGCGGTCAGGACTAGCTTGTTTGCGGCCTCAGCTTGGCCATTTCTCTGAGGATAAGCGACTGCGGACTGACGATGTTGCACTTTCATTCTCACACATTCAGCAGTGAATTTTGCAGAGAACTGAGTGCCATTGTCCGAAATTATTGCTCGTGGAACCCCAAATCGACAATAGATGTGATCGTGGACAAAATTGATAGTATTCTCCTCGGAGATAGTGGCTAAGCCCTTTGCTTCCGTCCACTTGGTAAAATAATCCACGACCACAACAGCATACTTGATGCTTCCTCGAGCAGTTGGGAATGGTCCAATGAGATCAATCCCCCATGTATCAAACGGCCACGATGGTACAACCAAAGTTTGCTCTGTTGATGGTAGTCTAGGGATGTCCGCAAATCTATGGCATTTATCACACTTTCTTACGTACTCCTGCGCATCTCTTCTCATCGTAGGCCAAAAGAATCCCTGAAATTTGATCTTGTCTGAGAGAGTGCGAGCACCGGGATGTCCGCCACAAACTCCTTCATGAACCTCATAGAGTAAGTTGGTGACCATGTGAGTTTTGACACACCTTAGCAAAGGCTTGGTGAATGATCGCCGAAAAAGTACTCCATCCAGGATGAGGTATTTCGCGAACACCTTTCTAATGGCTCTAGCCCTTGCTGGATCCTCGGGGAGGGTTTGCCTTTCGATGTAATCCTTGATTTCATCAACCCAGTCCCTTTCTTGATCCTCAATATTGTTTATCTGAATTCGATCTATAGCGGGTCTCTCCGTGAACTCTATATGACAATCCGTCTCTAAGTCAATGACTTCTTGATCGGTTATTCTGGAGAGGAGGTCAGCCTCCGTTTCATGACTTGGTTCAGCTCATAGTAGGTGAAATTTTTGATGAGGGTTTTTTCCATACTGCAGTACTGAGTTAGCACTGGGTTGATAGTATCATACTCCCCCTAATTTGATTTACTATGAGCTGAGAGTCACTATTGATCTCAATGTTCTGAACTCCCAAGTCTCTTGCCAATTCTATGCCCGCTATAATCGCTTCATACTCAGCCTGATTGTTCGAAGCTTCGAATTTGAATCTTAAGGCCCTTTTGAACTTCTCCCCGCAAGGTGCGATCAAGAGTATGTCCGCTCCACTGATTAACTTGCTCGCAGAGCCATCCACTAATAAAGTCCACACCTTTTTTGGACGCTCTCTTGGCTGTACAATTTCAGTGCTCGAGCTATCTTGGGCCTCCTCTGATTCTGCCCGCTTTCGCTTCCCAGGTCGCTGTCCGCTAGTTTAAATGATGATTCTGCCACAAAATCAGCTAAGGCCTGCGCTTTGATTGTCCTTCTCGGAGAGTAGGTGATCTGGAACTCATTGAGTTCGATAGACCAAGCTAGCATTCTCCCCGAGGACTCTGGTTTGTGCAAAACCTTTCTAAGCGGGGCCTCAGTGAGTACATTTATAGGATGTGCAGAAAAGTAGGCTCTTAATTTTCGAGCAGATACAAGCAAGGCATAAGCTAACTTCTCTATATTTAAATAACGCCCTTCTACGGCGGACAGTGCCTTAGATACATAATAAACTGGTTTTTGGGAGTTGTTATCCTCCCTTACAAGAACAGCAGCCTACGCGTATCAAGAATCGCTAAAAACAGAAAAAGCTCTTCCCCGGGCACCGGGCTGCTGAGTAGAGGGGGCTGCCCGAGGTATGTCTTGACTTCTTCAAAAGCTTGATGGCAGTCCTGACTCCATGTAAATTCGTCAGCTCTCTTCCCCCCTTTCAGAGTTTTGAAGAAGGGGAGGCATCTCTCTGCTGACCGCGAGATAAAGCGGCCAAGTGCGGTGATGCGCCCGTTTAACTTTTGGACATCTTTCACGCAGGCAGGAGGCCTCATGTCTAACAGCGCTTGAATTTTCTCGGGATTAGCTTCAATTCCCCGCTGGTTGACCATGAATCCAAGGAACTTGCCCGCCTTTACCCCAAAGGCACATTTTAGGGGGTTTAGTTTCATGTTGTTGCGGCGCAAGTTAGAGAAAGTTCCTCCACGTCGAGCTCTTGGGAGTTTTCTCTCGTATTTATAGCCATGTCATCAATGTAGGCCTCAAGGTTTCTGCCCAGTTGGTTCTTAAAGACAATGTTGACCATTCGCTGGTAGGTGGCTCCTGCGTTTTTCAGCCCGAAGGGCATCATGGTATAACAGTATGTCTTGCCCGCAGCGATGAAAGCTACAGAGCGGACATCTTCAGGAGCCATCTGGATCTGATGGTAGCCGGAGTAGGCGTCTATGAAGCTTAATACCCTGTGACCAGCTATGGAATCCACCAATCTGTCTATGCGAGGAAGAGGGAAACAATCCTTGGGGCATGCCTTGTTGAGATCGGTGAAATCAACACACATCCTCCACTTGTCGTTGGCCTTTTTGACCATGACCACGTTTGCCAGCCATTTGGGGTAGGAAATCTCCTTGATTATCCCCGCTTTGAGCAATTTTTCAACCTCTTCCTTGATCGCTACCTCTTTCTCCGGGGAGAAGTACCTTGATTTTTGATGAATGTTCTTGAAGGATGGGTCATCGTTGATTTTATGGAGGATCACGTCCTCGCTGATTCCCTGCATATCCTCCACCTTTCATGCGAACACATCACAATTTGCTCGAAGGAACTCAATAAGGATCCTTCTCTCCTCGTGGTGAATTTCCAGCCCGACCTTAACAGATTGCTCGGGGAAGTGGGAGTTGATTACCACCTCCTCGAGCTCGTCATTAGGTCAAAGGTCGCTGATTTCACGATTATGCAAGGAGTCAATGACAATAGTTGGGGGGTTGGCCTGGGCTCCGGTCAATGCTGCCATGGAATATATGACCTCGCGGTCAATCTTTCCCTCAATTCCCCTATCAATGTAACCTCCCTCAACAGGGGCCAACTGCTTGGATTTTCTGCTCGTCTTGAGCTCCACCTTAGTGGTATGGAAGGAAAGCATGCCGATAGAAATGGGTGTTGGAACAGGTGCAAGGGCTTTCCCCTTTTTTGATTTGTCCTCGCCCTCTTTCTGCGGGCAGGAAGTCTGGTCTTTCTCTCCCTTCCGTTTTTCCTCTAGTGCTCGGAGGAATCTCCCGGGCTGGTTCTTGATTGTGGCAACCCCGCCCGGGGTGTTAAATTTCACCCTTTGGTGGGGAACGGAAGCAACTATTCCCAATTCGGCCTGAGCAATTACGTCGAGAATGGCATTGTATTGGGAAGGAAGATCAACCACCATGAAAGTGATTTTGGCCGTCTTCTGCATGGGTTTTTCCCCAATAGTCACTTCAAACACTATCGTCCCCTTTACTCCAACTGCGTGATTGGTGAACCCCTCTAGCATGCCCGCATATGGAGTTAGGTTAGCCTCGGTCATCCTCATACCTACCAAAGTATGGTAGTAGAGTATATCTCTGGCCGCGCCCGTGTCTATTAAAACTCGGCCAATGTTCGCCCTGTTGATTTTCATTCTGATGGTGAGGGGCTGGGTGGAATGGAAGAGGGAGGAAGCAAGCTCGCTTATTTTGAACCCTACTTCCTGCTCGTCCTCGAGAGCCATTGGAGGGATTAGGAAAACCTTTTCTAAGGTTCTGATTTGGAGGGAGAGCTGTTTGTTGGATGGAGGCTCCTCCCCAATGAAATTAATCTCGTAGTCCCCCAAATCGTCGTCGTAATTATCCCTTTCATTCCTCTCGGGGCCACGCGTGCCTCGTGCTCGCTGTTGATTATTGTTATTGGGGGCATTGTTATTGCCTTTGATCCATTTCGTTAGTTCCCCATCATTGATCTTCTGCTGGATAATTCGCTTTAACTGAAAGCAGTCCTCCGTGCCGTGCCCATGATCGTTGTGATATTCGCAGAACTTGGCCCTACTCCTTTCGTTTGGTTTTCGGATCATTGGGGGAGGAGGAGGAAATTCGGAGGCTCTCATGATTACTTCCTGTGACTCGTTGAGTGGGGTATAATTTGCTTCCTCCACCACTTTTCGGAGTTTGTCTAACCCCCGGCCTCTGTTCTTTCCCTGATTATTAACGCGGGCAGGCTCTGGGGTGGTGTCCTGTACTTGGTTAATTCTCTCCTTTGTGGGTCCGCGGGCAGGAGCCACATTGGGTTCCTCGGCTGAAGCAATGGCAGAGGCCCTCTCATACATCTCCTCCACGCTTTTAGGCCGGTTGGAGGCGAAGTTCATCTTGAGGTATGAGGAGGCAAGGCCGCCCTCGAAGCAGAGTCGGATATCACCCTCTTCCAAATCCACAATCTGCTCGCTCATTTTTCGGAATCGAGAGATGTAACTTTTGGTGGTCTCATTATCGGCCTGCTTGACTCGGACAAGATCTGTCTTTGGTCTAGCGGGCTCGCCTACTCCGGCAAATGCGTTCAAGAAGAGGTTCCTGAACTGGCTGTAGGCTTGGATGGACCGCGGTTTGAATTGGTGCCTGCGCGATCTTGTTGCTGAACTGGCTGTAGGCTTGGCCTTTTTAGAGCCATCGTATGTCTCCATCTGGGGGGGGCTTGCTCTTTTGAATTGGTGCCTGCGCGATCTTGTTGCTGAAGGCATCCATTGTGCGGCCACACCTCTGGGCTGCTTTCTGGTGGGTCTCCCACATCTCGTTCATGAATTTGACAAATTCAGGGCTCTGATTGTCAACCCTTTACTTTGCCCTTTGCCCGGCGTGAGCCAGGGTTTTGGCTTGGGGCTTCGCACGGCGATTTGATTGTGCCACTTTGCCTACCTCCTCGCTATCATCCACATGCACCACACTGCGTCTGGGCACCTGACCGCGGTCAAGGGTTGGTTCGTCCCGTTTTGCCCCCCTAGCTTGACTAGCAAGCGAGTTAGCAGGGCTCGCTGGGAGAACCTTTGTGACCCTTGAGGGACGTGTATTCCGCCGTTTGTTTCTATTTCAAACATCTCCACCTGGGCATCATTGATGGCCATGGCCTCAGCGACCAGTTTGGATTTGGCGGCCAAGATCTCTTGCCTCTTCAGGATCTGGTCCGGGGAGAGGGGAGTGTTTAAGGTGGTGGCTTTTATGTGAGCTTGGGGAGTTTTTGGGCTATGGTTTAGGAGAGCTTGGGCTTTCTCAGCGCGTGCCTCATCCGTTAGCCGGTGTATAACTCGTTGAGCTGGGGAGAGGCTATTTTGTGGTTGAGAACGAGCCCCCATCCTGTTAAAAACAGAGTTGGTGGGTTTGTCTTTATGGAAATTGGAAGGGGATGCATGGTCCTCCTCCTCAAGGGTCAAATGACCAGCGTTCTCCAAGGTTTTAGACATGTTTTCAAAAAGGAAAATGGCTGAAAAGAGGAGCCTTTTGACAGTGGGTTGTTTAGAACACGAGGGGTGTCTGAAAACAAAGATTTTACGAGAAACAAAAATGAAATGTTCCCGGCTATGGAACCACTGATGACGCTAAGCTATTTAGGGTCAGAACGGTTTATGGATATCTGGCAAGATATATTTTGGTGGCTTGATGTACCTATAACACAACACAAAAGAGCACCATTAAGGTCAAAGTTGGATGTTACTCCAACTCAGGCCCTCGATTGTGAGAGTAAGAATACTGAGTAATATAAGGCGTTGAATGCCTTGAATGTGTGTGAGTGTTTAGGTTTTAACAGCAATATGGCTTACAGTGTATATTTGGAACTTACCTTGTCCAAGGGGACAAAGGTCTTCTATTTATAGGCAATGGGGAGCTGCTCGCTGACGTAAACCATGATGTCAGCCCTAAGGGCACTTTGGTATTTGACCGCATACACGTGTCCGCATCTAATTGGGTCTGTCAGGGAGGGAGGATCCTATGTCTGAAGGGATGTCGCTGATGTGGATAGCAGCCGTGTATCCGGCGCGGCACATTAATGGCAATAGTAGGCGCCTGTCTGAGCCGCATTGAATGCGATGGGAGTGAGCCAGCAACTTGCATGTCAGAGCCAGTAAGCTAACTTGCTTAGTAAGGTTTGCCATTAAACGGGAGGCAGGTGAGATAACCGGGAGGCAGGTATGAGCCCGCGGTCAATACCTGGGGCGCGGTCAAAGGTATTTGACGCAGGCACGGATGGAGCGGTCATACCTCCTGCGGGCACCAATCCAGCTGTCAGGATCCCTCCGGTCTGGAATAGGATGATGCGGAGAGGAGCGCGGTCTTGACCTCAGGGGTCTATCTGTCCGCGGTCTTGACTCCAGCGGTCTAGGGAATACCACGTCACTGATTCCTTGGACCAGACCGAACGTGGGCCCGATCCAGCAGATCCGAGCTCATCAATAGGTGTACAATAAACAAATCAGTTCAAACTTAACAGTTCAATCTCATTATCTAATATCACTTCAAATTATAAGATCGATCATACTTATTTTGAAAATCAGATCACAAATCATATCGTTCATAGCAAGCTAACGAATACTTTCATACTCCTTCCGTACCATTCGAAAATGCATAAATTTTCATATTTTGTATCCCATTTAAATAGACACATTGTCAAAATGGAAAGTTTTTTAATAATTTTTTATTGATGGGATCCACTTGTTATACTTACAATAACTATACACTTACTATTTTCTAGCCTACATTCTCTCTTCTACCTAAATTTTAAGACAAAAACTTCCGTGAGAACAGGCAAACCCGTCTCATCCATGAGACGGGTCGGAATGACCCGAAACCCGCTCCATCACCCGCCCAACAAAGCCAACCCGCGCCTCCGCCCAAGCTTTTTGCATATGGGCGGTCGCCCAAGCCCACATTTGCCTTAAGCCCAATCCTTCAGACAACATAAAGTAATAGTTTGTATACATTAAAGTAATAGTTTGTATACATTAAAGTAATAGTTTGTATACATTAAAGTAATACATATATACAGAAAAGTAATAATGTTTTTTCCTATGCTTTCTTCGTTTGGCAAAAGTAATACTTATTATAATTAAAATGTAACAAACGTGTTATTTATATATAATAGTATTTGTACATAATTGTAACACATATGTATAGGTATATATGTTTTTATGTAAAAGTATTACATTATCTATAGAAATATGTTACAATTTCATCTATCAAAGTGTTACATTTACTTGTATAAACTATTACATTCATATACATGAGTTAGGGAAAAACTATTACTTAAAATAATACATAGAAAACTTAGGAAAAAACACTATTACTTTTCTGTATATATGTATTACTTTAATGTATACGAACTATTACTTCAATGTATACAAACTATTACTTTAAGAGATGGTAACTATTACTTTTCTCGAAAAAAAAAAAAAAAAAAAAAAAAAAAAAAAAATTGGCCTATAAAAGGCTGCCACGTGGCGGGTCATGTCCCATGGGTCATGGGTTAACCCGTCTCACCCATGAGACGGATCATACCCGTCTCACAGGAGACCAGCTCAAATTTTAATACTCACAACATTTACTGCAATGTACACTCTTATTGATTTCCATACAATACTCATTTTATACATTTTCAGGTGGGCCAGAGCTAGAGGTAGTAATATATAATACAGACTAACATAGTTCTCGATTCCATGTGGACGAAGTTCGTTCAATCAAACATAACCTTCTATTTATTAAGGCAAATGTAATAACTATTATAAACTTTTGAATAGAAATAAAAACAATTATTTTGAAATATTACTTTAAAAGTGATTAATCATTTGAAATGAAATACTCCCTCCGTCTTATTATAATATACAAAAAGATATCATCTCAAAATAATTAGCAAAATTTTAAAATGGAAATGAAACTCATTTATTGTATTCAAAACAATTACCCATTATCAAAGACAGATGCATTAGAGCATTTACAGTCATGACTTTAAGTTGTGGCATTCGCTGAGGTGGCTTGATAAAACTCCTCAACCATGACTTTTACAAAGTAATGAGTGACTTTTCATTTTTTTGTTTTGCCAGAAGCCGTGGGTCATGGCATGGGAAAAAAATCAAGACTTTGACCAATTAGAGGGTGACACGTGTCAGATTTTTGAAATTAATTTTTTCAACAAAAATTGCAATTAACATATAAAAAATAATAAAAATACAAGAATATTGAAAAAACTATCATTATTAATATTTTATCTCTCTCTATAATTAAAAAATAAAATATATTAATAAAATAATTAAGTATAATGAAATTTATAATTAATTATTTATATAGTACAATAATTAAGAATTATATATAGTAGTAATAATTGTAATATAAATGAGTAGAAAAAAGAAAATATGGTGAGATATAATAAAAAGTAGAAGAGAGAAACTGATGACTTTTGTTATGAATTGAGATAAAATTGTTTGGAGCATGTGTTATTGATGACTGATGACGTAAAACTGAATTGGAGGAGAGAGGGATGGCTTTGAAGTTTCATGACTACGGATGCTCTTATTATATTATAGGTGGGGATGCACGATCAAATCCAATTTTTAGTAGATTTTTTTTAATATAGTATTAATATTTATTAAGCGCATATTATTACAAATTGGGTTTGCATCTTGGTAAGACATTTAAACTCATTGCAAAGAATCGGTGTACAATCCCTAACTGTGTGAATTCTTATTAGCCCTTTTCAAAGTTTTTCTTGAATTCTTCTGATTATCACTTTAAATATCATAATTAATTTTTATTTACTATTTAAATTATATTTTTTGCTTCTATTATAATAAATAGGCTTTTAAAAAAATATAATTGAATTCTTTTGACCATAACTTTAACTGACATAAATGATTTGTATTTATTATTCATTATTTATTTTCATCATTTAATACTTGTAAAAAAAATAAGTCTAGATCATATATGAAATAAATTAATTTTTAAGAATAATTTTATGTAACGCTTTCTAAAATAATGTCATCATCAATATTTCAATAAAGCGTATAAGTTTTTATTTATTATTTTTTATGTTTAAAAATTGTACTTTATTTTTATGTTGGATTTGTCTATTTATGAGTTATCAGTTAAAATTTGTGATTAACTAAAATATTTTTTTTGGCACCCAGATGTGATTCCTGAGTTCGCCACTAGTGAAACTAGATTTGAATTGAGTAATTCTAATAGCACATAAAGTCAACAATTGATTCTCGTTATAGAAAATTTTAGCCTGAAAATTATGTATTGTAAATTGGGCACCCGGTGTTTAGAGATTCTAGATTCGCCACTGCCCTTTACTTCACTTTATGTCTGCTATTTAACCATATACACTCACAACTCATTACTTTTATCACATTTCTTTTTAATTCTTTTGCCCAATCAATTTATGTATATTAATATGTAACGGAGAAAGTTCAATGCAAGGGAAAATGACCTAAGATATATGCTCCGTTTGTTTCGACGTAAAACGTTTTTCGAAAAATATTTTCCGTAAAATAACTCGTTTTTCGTTGTTTGGTTGTCTTTCGAAAAACGTTTTCCCCATTTTCCGGTGTTTGGTTGTTTTTTCGGAAAATATTTTCCGTAAAATAACTCATTTTTCGGTGTTTGGTTGTTTTCCGAAAAATGAAGAAAACGTTTCCGAAAAATATTTTACGCCCTTCCTAAGTAAAACGACTTACAAATTTTTCCTAAGTAAACCATTTTCCGAAAAATGGTGCCCTTCATGTACAACTCATATTTCACAAGGTACAACATTCTAATTCTTCATTCTAATAATAATAATAATAATAATAATAATAATAATAATAATAATAATAATATATTCATGATAATAATAATAATATATATACATATTCATGATAATAATAATAATAATAATAATAATAATAATAATAATAATAATAATAATATAATAATAATAATAATAATAATAATAATAATAATAATAATAATAATATATTCATAATAATAATAATAATAATAATAATAATAATAATAACAATCATAATAATTATAATAATAATCATAATCATAATCATAATAATAATAATAATAATAATAATAATAATAATAATAATAATAATAATAATAATCATAATCATAATCATAATCATAATCATAATCATAATCATAATCATAATCATAATCATAATCATAATCATAATCATAATCATAATCATAATTATAATCATAATCATAATACTAATAATAATAATAATAATAATAATAATAATAATAATAATAATAATATATATATATATTCATTGAACACATGAAAATATTTTTCGAAAAATATTTTCCTTATCAAACAGCCGAAAACATTTTACGCCCTACCTAAGTAAAATGACTTGCAGATTTTTCCTAAGTAAAACATTTTTCGGAAAACATCTTCATTTTCCGAAAAAAAAAATCTTCATTTTCCAGAAATTATTTTCATTTTCCGGAAAACATCTTCATTTTAAGGAAAATATTTTAAAGAAAAATATTTTTCGAAAAACGTTTTACGTCAAAACAAACGGAGCCATAGTAACATATTCTTCAATAAGTAACTTCAATTTACAATTTTATGAAAAAAATAAATACCTCTCCGTCCCAGACCAAGAGTTCTACTTTCCATATTAGTCCTTTTCAGATCAAGAGTCTCATTTCATAAATGGAAATATGTGAATAGTGTTTCAGGCATTTATACCCTCATAATGTTTATATATTTACAAAAAAACCATGCATTATACCCTTATAATTTTAACTTATTTACAAAAAAAAAAAAAAAAAATCATTAACTTAGTATTCCTCCCACACATTCTCTCTTCTACAAAAAAACTACTAACTTACTATTTCTCCCACTAATTCTCTCTCTTATTAAATATTTTTAACTTTTATATTCTTTTTTTTTTTTTTAATTTTCTACCCACTTTCAATTTTTTATTCATATTTTTAAAATTTTCTTAAAAATCGTGAAATGCTTTTTAATAAGAATCCTTGATTGATCTGAGATGGAGGGAGTAAATTACAGAGTACTCATTTCATTGAGTGGTGTCACTAGTCTTTTTATGGAGTGAAATAAATCTATCTATATATAATAACAAGATAGTGGTAATTAAAGGTGGTTTCAGGGGCATTTTCGTCATTTCACCTGGTGGCAAAATGGCAAAAAATGCGACTAAAAGGACACGTGGGAAGCTTTGATTAGGCTGTAATTTATTTTTATTTTTTTTTTGAAAATTTGGACACGTGTCGTTCATTAAGTGGAGGGCGTTTTGGACAATTCAGTGGTGCGTGTGTGACACGCGCCGACAGCGGCGCGTGAATAACGTGAAGGCAGCTGAATTTTGTTTGTTTTCTTTTTTTTTTATTTGGCTTGGACACTTGGCGTCCTCCTATTGATTGTTTGGATTTTGGTTTTTTATTTTTCACCCATTTCTTTTACCTAAATTATTTTATAATAAATTAATTTTAAAAAAAAAATTTACACCAAAATTCATATTTTTTTTTCTCTTTAAATAGAGACTATTTTCATTCAATTTGAACACAGAAAAAAAACCTTTATTTTTAAATATAATTTCTTAATTATCCTTTGTTAATTTTTCTTTTTAATTTTTCAATATTTTTTTAGTCAAAATTAATTCTGAAGAAAAAAAAAAATCTCTTTTTTAAATATATGTTTCTTGATTATCCTTTGTTAATTTCATTTTTTTTAAATACATTTGTAGTGAAAATCAATTAAGTGTGAAGTATTTATTTTTAATTATAAATGATAATAATAATAATAATAATAATAATAATAATAATAATAATAATAATAATAATAATAATAATAATAATAATAATGATAATAATAATAATATTAATAATAATAATAATAATAATAATAATTTTATTAATCATAAAAATAAAGAATCTAAAATAAAATAAAAGTGGTGGGGTATAGGATGGTGAGTTGAGACGGTGTTGAATTTTTTTAAACAAAATCATTGTGTATTTATAAAGTATATAGGGTTATTTAATACTTCGTATAATCATAATCTATATCTATATATATATATATATATATATATATATATATATATATATATGGGGGAGTGTGGTGAATGTGAATTTTGGTTCTATTTAATAAGTGAGATGGGGTAATATGGTTATTTTGTTTATTTTAGTTTGATATATCAAATAATTTATTTAATTTTTTTAAAATAAATCTTTGAAGCATAGTAAATAAAGTATTAATAAATTTGTCGAATTTTCTATTCGTCTCAAAAAATTGTGTATTTATAATATAGGAATTAATTTGATTGAAAAAAAAAGAAAAAATTAGTGAAGAAAATAAATAATATTTTAGATAAAGAAAATATTATTTCAATTATTTTTTGATTTTTTTTAATGTGGGTAGGAAATGGTGTATGTACTCATTTTACTAAAACCTTGGTCTCAATTTTTTAAGTCTCCATCTATATATTTAAAATGGGTCATTCGTTCATTTTAAGATATATTGAGTAGTAAATGTTGTTTCTATAGTTGCTCTTTATACTAATCAATGTTTAATCTACTTTGCAATTTAAATAATTTTATAGCTCCCCTCATCCTAGAATGAGTTATATTTTTTTTATATAAATAATTAGTTTTTATTTTGAAAAAATCAAAACTTTTGCCATGAAGAATTATATGTCACTACTTCCAAAGTTAAAAGGTAAATTATTTTAAATATTGATAATACTTACCACTTTGATGTTTGTACTAACAATATAGTATTCAAGAATATTTTCACAATATATAAAACAACTCGCTTTTCTGATTATTTTATTTTAAGTGTCGTCTTTTGACCATACAGTTTGGGTAACTCAGAAGCATATTCTCAAAGTATTATTTGTTGTAAACATTAAAAAAATGGGATATCGGTTCAAATAATAATAAAAAAAAAATTGGATATATGTAGAATTTTACGGGGGAGGAGGGTCAATTTACCCCCTTGCGTTGTTGGCTCTGTTCATATATATATATATATATATATATATATATATATACTCCCTCCGTCCCATAAAACATGACCCCTTTTACTATTTTGGGCGTCCCACTTTAAAGTCTCACTTTTCTAAAAAGGAAATTTTTTAATACTTCTTTATTCATGGGACCCACTTGTCATACTCACAACACTTTTCAAATTTACTATTCTCTCCACTCATTCTCTCTCCTCCCACTCACAACTCCTACTTTAATAACATTATTCCTTATTTTCCGTTCTCAACAGTAAAGGAGTAATGTTTTATGGGACGGAGGGAGGGAGTGTATATATCTATATATATATGATGCCAAAATTGTCAAATCAGCTCAAATTCAAGCGTTCGAATGCTCCGGAGATTGCAAGGCCTGAAAATAAGAGAAAACACGTAAACTAAGCCGGGGCGGATCCGGCTAAAGGCCCTCCGGCGTGCGTGAGAGTAAGTTCACGGTTTTTGTATGAGAAACTAAATTGACAGAGTTTCTGTATTGTAAAAAGTAACGTACCAAATAAGGAGCCATAGGGCTTGTATTTATAGGGATGAATTGATAGAATCCATGTTGAATAGAACTTGTAAAGAGATAAGATATAATCCTAAGAGAATTATATTTGTTAAGGAGTCATTGTTTGACTTGAATTAATGTAGTTGGTTACAATCCTGATTGGATAATAAATGTTGAATCCTCGTTGGATAAGGACTGTGTAATCTGCTAGCCGGAAAGCCGAGGAGCGTAAATGATTTATCTCGGCGTTTGTGTGTTAAGCCGAGGTGTGTGATTTATCCTCCTCGTCTATTGGTAATATGACAGCACGTGAGTATTACGAGGTGAATGATTTTGTTTCCTCGTCATAAGGAGTTATGCCGAGGTAAGAACTTTCCTCTCCTCGTCACTTGTGACGTCTTAGAGCATGATGGACCAAGTATGAAGAGCTCGTCATCGATGTAAGGCCGAGGTGATACTCCTCGGCATACGAGGAGGGTACCTCGGTCCTTGTAACTTGAGCATTGATACTTGTGTATTGGATTATGTTTATGGCCCAATCCATTTGGGCCCAACTCGGGCAAGCCCATGTTCGTATCTCGGTTTATACCGTTCAGTGGCCCCCGACTTTCTATCTCGGCTTAGGACGAGGAGAAAGTCATCTCGTCCTAGGCTTGCGGAATACGAACATGTTTTCCACGTGTCAGAGGCGCTTCAATTCGTGCGTCGCTTCAATATCCGCCGGTTATTTACCATGATGATAAGTGGTGGGCCCCCGGATCTGACTTGCCTCGAAAGTTGTTGCCAGCATTTAATTCTTGGGGCGTCATACCCGGTTACTTGCTTTACCCATGGGTTTGACCCGATTTCGTGGAGTATAAAAACTAAAACCCCTCTCATTTTAACCTTTTCGCATCAGTGTTTATTTGAGAGCAAAGGCAAAGAACTCATCGGCGAATTCCAGAGCATTCTCATACTCAGTTTCCGGCGAGCTTGAAGTTTCCGGCGAAGTTGTCTCAGTTTGATTCCATCCGCTTTTCCATCAACAGGTATGCGTTTTTATTCCTTTTTGTGCTCTTTCTTTTGGGGTTTCGCCATTTCTAGGGTTTTTAGAAAGATTTTGGTGTATCAAGAAAAGAACCGCCATTGTTGAATGTTGAAGCTTTTCTTCATGAATCTTCAATTCTAACTCTCAAAAACTTTGAATCTTTGATTTTCTTCGAATTTTGTATGAACTCCTTTGAATATTGAATAAACTCTCCCATTGATCTTTGATTCCCCTTAGAAATGGCTCGTTCTTGGGATCATTCCCCCCGATTCCGTTATGGGTATCACACCGGCAATCTGAGGGTTTATCAGAGAGAGAGAGAGGACCTTGGTTGATGCTGACCCTGGATGACATAGGAAAGAGGTTGAGAAGTTATGGTCGTACTCGGATGTTCCTTCAATACCCAGATAGCACAAGGATAGATAGGATTGTGTCGGATTCCCCCAATATTATTGTGTTTGAGGATAGGGCAGAGGTGATGGAGCACATCCAAATGTTCTACCCATCTTCGGACCATGTAGTTCGTGAGCGTCTGAGTGGTAAGGCTCCCTCCTCGGCCTATCTATAATGACGAGGGGGGATATCCCTCTTCCCCGTCGTAAGATCAGTTATGGACGAGGTCCCTAATTTATGCTCCTCGTCTTTTTGCAGATATGACGGGAAGAGGGGGAGAGGCCTCCTCGTCAACCAAGATAGTGGATGCCTTCATGGAAGAGGCTCATGCTGCAGGCAAGACGGGCCGAGGTGGAGGACGAGGACGAGGAAGGCAACCCAAAGTCGGGGACCCCATGCTGGAGAAGATATATACCAAGTACGGGGTAAATAAAGCTGAGTATAAGTTAACTTATATCGGCAAACCCGCGTTTAAGACAGTCAAGGAAGAGAGGAGCTTCTATTACAACGATAATCACGTCCACTTCTACTTTAAGCAGTTTCAACAGGGGCTTCGTCTCCCTTTGGACCCCTTCATCAACGAATTTCTCGGTGACGTGAGGGTTGTCCCAGCCATGTTGGGAGCTAATGGGACCAGGGTCCTTGTTAGTTTTATAGTGCTTTGCCGAAGTCTAGGATACGAGCCGACTATGGGAGCTTTCCATCATTTCTACCAGGTCAGCTATGTAAAGGGTAGTTGGCTCCTCGTCATCCGGAGTGCCCCCAAGACACCAAAACTCCTTCTTCCAATGTCTAGCAAGGTTGGTGGTTGGGATAACCATGCGATTAGAATTGAGAGCCGGCAAGGCTGGGAGTTCCAATCCCCTACGGATGATCCAACCCATTCAGGTCCAGTGCAGGGATATGAATGGACTAAAGATCTAATTAAGCGCCTTGAGAATTTTGCCGAGGTGGGGCTCCTCGACTGGTCTGCCTTGGAGGCTTCTGATCATTATTACGTCCAGGCAGGACTGATGCCAGGGCCGAAGGACGAGGTTGTTCCCCTCGTCACTGTTAGGAGGGGACGGCGCTTTAATGACTGGAGAACGCACCCCGGCCTCGTTTTCCACGAGGATTGTGCGAGGTGCAAGGTCCCTCCACTTGATCAATTGTAAGTACCCCAATCTGGATCACCCTCTGCCGAACACACAGGAAACACCGCAGACTCACAAACACAGTCTCGAAGACCTATGGCACTCAAAACCCTCTCAAAACCCTCAACCAAACCAAGGGAGGGGCCTTTCTGGGATAAAAAGGGACAAAAGGACCTTTTGGGAATTTTCAGGAAATTGGAAAAGCATAAGTAGTCCGTACGGACCTCTTTGCTTTAATAATTACTGAATCCTCTTAAAGTCCACAATATTCCCTCAAATCCCGGAAAAAATGATTACCCTCATGCATGGTTGGTCCGTACGGACCTCTTTGCATGCCAAGATGGTCCGTACGGACCTCTTTGCATAGGGGACATCATAATTCCAGAATATTCACCATCATCACATATTCCCTCAAATCGAGGAAAATCAAAATTCTGGATAACATGGGAGGTCCGTACGGACCTCTTTGCATTTTTCTGGCACTATAAATAAAGGGCTCCCCCTCCCTCATTTTTCACACCTCCCTCTTCTCTCTTCCTCCCTTAGCATTCAGGCTCCCCTCTAAGACCCTTCGAGGCAATCCCGGCCCCTTTCGGATCCTTTCGAGGCCTTCCGAGCCCCCCTCGTGGTGCTCCGAAGCCTCCTCGAGCGCTCCCGTAACGCTCCCGCGCTACCCCGAGGCACTCTCGAGGTACTCTGAGGCCCCTCGTGGTACTCCGAGGCCTTGCCTGGTCTTTCCAAGGCGTCCCGGCTCTTTCCGAGTCAAACCGGCGATCCCAAACCACGCCGAAATCCCGCCCGAGTGACTCCTGCCACCCCAACGCACGCCGAACCTCTGCCCGAGTGATCCCTGCGATCCCAACGCACGCCGAAACTCTGCCCGAACGCAGCCTGCGATCCCAACGCACGCCGAAACTCTGTCCGCAGACAACCGGCCCCTCCCGAAGCAATCCCGGTCCGTGCCGGAACATCATTCCATCCTCAAACACTATTCCCCAGCGGAAGACAGACACGAACCAACATTGGTAAGGCTTCCTTCCATTACTATTTCAATACATTTCAATACGCAGTGTACAATGTAGACATCCGACACAGCATGCATTTTTAAAAGCACACACACACACACACACAACATTTAAAGAATATTAGGGGTATCCGAAAGACTCGTTTTTACGAGGCGACTCGGGTGAGCTCTAAGATTCTAATATTCTCTTCCCGAGGAGTCATCTGACCTCCGAACTCAAAATCTCATCACACAAAAAATAGTTTATTATTATTTTTAAACTGATGCCCTTTTTCAATGTTTTGGGCTTAATAATAAAAACGGCGTGGCGACTCTACAAAGCAAAACACGGCGAGACACCTCCAACCGAAAACGCTGCAAAGCGAGAATAAATCCAGATGCCGGGGCGCGAACGCGCTGCCTCTCGGATCCGGGCGAACATTCCCCGAAAACAGCGACGCGCGAATGCGAGATGCGCGGGAGCTCGGATCCCGGGTAATTTCAGTTGGCGACTCCGCTGGGGATTTTTTGTTTTAAAATCTTTTTAAACAAAACAAAAAAATTTTAAAACGATGATGAGGGTCAAACTTTCATTTTACCCCCTTCTTTAACTGTTGTGTGTGTGTGCACGTGCTTTACTTTTTATTTTACAAAAAAAATAAAAATACAAAAAAATGCATCTATATACATCTGTGCATACATCTAAAGTTCTTCAAAAAAAAAAACTTCGTTTTTACTCGGAAAAAGAATTTTAGAGACCGCACACTACAGCCTTATTTCTTTGCCTCGGTTACAGCGCGCTACTGTATTTCTTTGCCTCGGTTACACGCACGCTATTCTGGCCTGCTTCTTGCCTCGGATACACTGCTGCACGCTACAATCCTTAACCGGGGTGGTCTCGGTTGCGGTCAGTTTGGTCTTCCTAGGCCTCTCGGATGCGCACGGGATCATTCCAAACATCCCATCCTAGCCAAGCATCAACCCCGCACGTTTGAGTCTTGAGTCACACTCGTCCGGACTCGGTTGGTTTTACCTGGTCCAGGTGTCATACACTGGATACATATACCATGCCGGCCATTTTTTACGAGTCAAGGCTCGGAACTCAAGATCCCTAGCAAAGCGATGAAAGGTCATGCTAAAATCTTGACCTGATCTTGATTTCCGAAGCTACACCCAGACGATGTTCCGTCCAGGATATACATCCATGCTCACATGACACCATGTCATCACGCCTTTGATACGTCAGCCATGACAATATGACCCCGCTAACGCCCAACGTCACAGATAAGAGAGAGGTCATGCCGAACTCTTGACCCGATCTTGACTCGGTGGCCGGCTCGGTTCACTATTCACATGGCTAACGCATCAAAACGAACATGACAGCTCGATCCTTAGGTTCAATTTTCTTTTAGGCCGGTGGAAACCGCTTGCCCTATAGGACCTCGCCCTCGGCACATTTGTCCACCCCGGGATGTCGAAATACGTGTGCAAAACGAGGGGCTTATAGCCGCACGGATGGTCTCCATCGACCTCGGATCTAGCATAGTTTCGAAAAAGAAGAGCAATCTTTTACAACCTACCTAGGACTACGAGAAAACATGTTTTAAGTAATTTAAAACAACAAAAAAAAATCATAAACAAAAATATAAAAGAAACGGAAACCGCATGCCACGTGAGCTTTCCCCTTTTATCCCGTGAGGCCATTCCTCGTGTCTAAACCTTGCCCGTCACCCTCCACGAACCGAGAGTGGTTGAGAATACACAGGAGCCGCCTTTTCGCATCGAGGTCACAAGGTCCGATAGCCCTTCCGGTTCAACGGCTCGCACCGTCCGCTACTCTCCCGTGACGGGATCAACGGATAACGGTGAGGGAAACGGAACCCCGCCACTAAGGAACCTCCGCACAATGGAGGAGGTTGCGAGCCTTCGAAACCATCAAGAAGCGCCAAGAAGAGCAAAGAAGCTGGATCGTAGACACCTTGCGTCTTCGAGGAACAGCCAGATTCCCCAACCCGATGGAACCTTTGTTCTCATAGAGGACGAAGACATACCGCCCTGGTTTCTCAAAGCTATCGGCAAGTTCCGCCTCCGCCAAGCTACGAGATCCCAGCAACGCAAAGCGGCTCTCGCTCAAAGCTCCTCCGACGTCGGTCAGCGGCTCAGGCAGCTCCGCCTCGGCACGGTCGGTTTCCCGGCCGCACATCAAGCTCGGTACCAACAAAGCACACATACGTGCTGCCGCCAGATCCCAATGCATCTCAATATCACGGGATTCAATCCTTTGCCTCTATACGAGCCTCGCGGCCACAATCAAAAGTCCCCATGCTTACCGGGGACGGGCATCCCGAGCGGATATCCCGACATCTCAAGCTTGCCACTCGCTAGTACGCTACTTGGGGCTAACGAATCATTTCCCCGGTTCCCAAACACAACCCTTAGCGGACCCTGGCAATCACGCCTCAACTTCAACACCCAGGGGTATGGGTTGGTATACACTCAACTACCTCCCCAAGACTCCCGAATGGCGATCCCATCGGCCAATCCACCTCCATCTTCGGTTTTCGTCCACGAAAACGGTAACCCACCTCTGCAGTGATCCCCACATGGCTTGGCTTATCGAACAAATGAAGGACATGCAAGGCAAGCTAGCTAGTTCTCGGAAGGACTCCCTCACGCCACCGATCCGAGCAAAGTGGTCCCTCTCCCTCCGAAGTTCGGGATGCCGGAAATGGAAAAGTTTGACGGGACGGAATGCCCAAAACCCACATCGACACCTATGTCACGGGTATGAGATCCAAAGGGCAACCCCTCAACGGATGGCGGATCACTTTCGGCATTCTCTCAAATCCACGCATTAAGGTGGTTCCTCAATGTGAAGGCGTAAAACCGCTCCACGTGGGATCAGATCAGTGAAATCGTCCTGGAGAAGTATCGTGCCAACCTTGAATGGGAGACAAACCGCCATGACCTGCAAGCCACCGAACAAAAGGATGATGAACCAGTGGGCGAGTTCTACAAAAGATGAAACTGGAAGCTAAGCGAGATAATGGATCCACTTTCCAAGGAAGAGCAGATGGACATCTTCCATTCCCGCCTCAAGCCATCTTTGAGGACCTTGATCGGCCACCATTTCTATCCGGATCTTCGTGCCATGGTCAACGCCGGACAAAGTTTGAGAAGACTCGAGTCTTCAAAAGACAACAGAACCCCTGCCTCATCTTTCCGCTATCGAACAAACCTGGCAACTTCAACTCCCGCCCGACCAAAGGAAAAGAGGCAGCCGTAATGAAGACACTACATTCGTAACGGAGCTCAAGTAAACCGCGATCAAGCGGCCCCAAGAATAACAATCCCCTCGCTTCCCACGGTTCCGGCATTTAGACAATCTCGAAATGCCCTTGGCCAAGTATTTGAAGCTTTGGTGAAACGAAATCTTCTCAAACCTCTCGAGAATTTCCAACCGAAGACTCCCAAACCAACGTGGATATGAGCAAGCACCTTTGCGCCTTCCACAACTACCTCCGGCCACACCACCGACAATTGCTTCGTGCTCAGCGAGTGTGGTCCAGGGCTCATTGAGGAGGGAAAATTGGAACGCCCTCGTGGTCCCAATACCATCGGAAATCCATTCCCCCGGAACGATAGGGTAAACTCAATAGCCTTTGACGAAACTCCAAGCGAGAGCAGACCCCCTGCAATTTCCGAAACCGTCATCATGCTGTCCCGCTATGACTGGGAGCGTGAAACCAGAGTCAAAAGGTCTCGTGACCGGGAATTTAGACAAGAACGCCCAAGGGCAACTATCTCCCTATGATCTGTGCCCCGACCAAGACATACAAATGGATGGATCAAACGCTCCCCAGAGGAGACTGAGTCAAACGGTAGCACGGGAAGCGGCTTAGTCTTCACAGACGATGACTTGCCGACATGTGAGAATCGACACAACGAAGCCCTCCTCATCCTCATAAAAATAGAGATGTTCTTCCTCCCGAACGTTTTGATTGATAATGGCTCTGCAGTCAACATCATCGCTTTGAGCATACTAAAACGACTCCATATCGACCGCTCCTTGATAAGGCCTTCACCTCGGGTAATCCGAGCCTACGATTCCACTGCACGACCAATCGTAGGAGTCATCAATCTGAGGATCCAATTCGATGCACAACTGGAGTTGGTAGAGTTCCAAGTCGTGGAAATCAAACCAACCTTCTCTGCTCTGCTGGGACGACCTTGGATACATCAGATGAAAGCGGTATCATCTACTCTTCACCAATGCGTGAAATTCATCAATGCCAATGGAGTGATTGAAGTGATCCGCGAAAGCAGTGCAATGGCAAGTGCTTGGCCAGCAAGCTACGACCCAGAAGAAGGTCCCGACATGACCGAATACTCTTCTCCAGATGAGTCTCCTACCCTGTCCCGCTACGAAGTGGATCCTTACATCCACGCTCTAAGCCGCGACAGCTGGAAATCGAAGAGCTCATGGGTCGGGATGACAACTCGATATATGCGACTGTGAAGAATGCTTAAGAGAGGATCAAGAGATGGACGCCCTGATGGAGATTGATCGAGGAGTAGACCCTTACTTCGCCGAAAACCCTCTTGCAAACTGGCTCATCACCGATCCCCCGATATAAGACAACCCTCTGGCCGACACTCTCGGATCTTACGGGGACAGCCATCATAGCATAGTTCAATTCAACATTCCGGTGTCCGACCTAGATGAACAATGGAGCAACCTCCTCCAAGGCCTAATCAAGGAAGGAGATATAGCATGCCCCCTCGAATCAGACATTGTAAATATTGTCCAAGCAAAGATCCCAGATAAAGAGGCAGATTCTATGAAAGTGATCAACATCAGCAAGAATCAACTCCGAATCAGCGAATGCTTCGCCCTCTTAGAAGTAGCCCTCAGCGACTTCTATCATCAAAGACCTCCAAGGACTGGTGGCAACACTAATGGAGGGACATCATCAGGGGAGCAACCAAAAACCTCCGCGATCTGGTTTGAAATTGAACCTCATGCAAGCTATTTTCCGGGACTCATGCCAAGGGAAGACTGGCCACCTGAACCAACACCACTCCCTCTAGAGCTACGGCCCGGTAGAGTAATGAAGCTGGTCCAATCCCTCGTCGCTTATAGTCTAGCTTCGAGTCTTGTTGTCTGTGGATTCGCATCTTTTGAGTCTTTTGACGGCTTTACGCCCAACGATTGTGAGTCTTTGATCAACAATGTACAGTCTTCACGTTTTCAATAAAAGGTCCGACCTTTCTAAAAAATCATTTCATTGCATCTTTAACAAATGACGATGTTAACTAATCAAAACAGTTAATAACAATTCATCTATACAAAAGGCAAACACATTAATTGAATAAATGCATCAAGCAAACATTTAAGCATGTTGCCAAACGAGAGAAAAATCGGGCTCAAGCTGCCGAGGAGGTTTTAATCACAACGATTTGTAAGATTGCTGAAGAGCCAAAGAGACGCAAGTCCGACGCCATTTCCAGCACAGACCAGATCTTCCAATACCTCCAGAACGGGGAAACTACCTTCATGAACAAGGAAGACCCACACACGGGAGGGGTCAAAATCAAGAGCATCATGGCCCTAAAATGCCTCGCCTCTCACTTCGTCATCCTTGGGGACATGCTATACAAGAAACGCTACCATGGACCACTCCTACGCGCATCGGCCCAGGGGAAGAAGCAAACAAGTTCATGAACGAAGTCCACAATGGGGCTTGCGGTCCCCACATGAACGCGAGCCACGATGCAAATCATTCTCGGGATGGGCTACTCTTGGATCTACATGGAGTGCGATTGCATCCACTTTGTCCGAAGCTGCGACAAGTGTCAACGATTCTCCAACCTCAATCATCTACCTCCCCACGATCTCTACTGCATGACTACACCCTGGCCATTTGCCACTTGGGGAATTGACATCATCGGGAAAATCGCTCCGCCAGGCAGCAACGGTCACGAGTTCATCTTAGTAGCCATCGAATACTTCACCAAATGGGT
Source organism: Adenophora triphylla var. japonica (assembly GCA_022495995.1). Taxonomy (NCBI): domain Eukaryota; kingdom Viridiplantae; phylum Streptophyta; class Magnoliopsida; order Asterales; family Campanulaceae; genus Adenophora; species Adenophora triphylla. Next base: position 463,883 of record JAFEMH010001206.1, on the reverse strand, counting down.
CGAAGCCAAGTCCTACAAGGTACTCACCTCCAAGAAGGTCGCGCATTTCCTCAAGGAAAACATCATCTGCCGATACGGCATCCCAAATGAGGTCATATCAGACAATGGTTCACACTTCGAGGGGGAATTCGACAGACTGCTGGCTGAATTCAAGATCACACGCCACAAATCTTCTCCCTACCGGCCACAAACAAACGGCGCCGTTGTGATGATGTGCCACCTAAAATTTCCTCTCGGGAAAAATTCAATTTTTTGCGTTTCTTTGAAAAAACCAAATAAAACCCGGAAAAAGAACGGAGTCGCCACGCCATTTTTGTTTTAAGGGCCAAAACTTTGAAAAATGCCCGAGATTAGAGATTTGGGTTCGGAGGTCATGTTACAAGCCGGGAAGGACGTTAGTGTGCACCCGGAATGCCTCGTAAAACGAGTCTTCCAAGCTGAAAATCATTTGTGTGTGTGTGTGTGTGTGTGTGTTTTGGCCAAAATAAGTTGAAACTCAGAAAAGTAAAAATTGGGATGTCTTTTTAAGACTTTAAACTGATCCCATGATTTTTTGGAAGATTTTTGGGTTGAGATTTGGTACTCAAAAGACCTTTTGAAGTTGAGAGTCACTTCTGCCAGAATGAAAAAGTCAGTGGACCTTTGATTTTGAAATGGATTCAAGGGTCTTAAAACTTCATAATATGGATAAACTCAGAGAATTAAAGTTGTTCCAGACACCTTAAATAAGAATTTTGCGAAGGAATTTTCCATTTTGGAGAAGATTTGAGGGGTCAAAACCTTCTGGAAATCTCAGATATGAGATCTGGATTTCCAGAAGCTGATGAACTGGCCTCTAAAAGAAAATTTGAAAAGAGGAGTTTTACTCACCCAAAAAATAAAGTAAAAATATTTATGGAAATCTATGGATTTTGGCTATAAAAAGTGTTTTGTAGTCAACACCAAATTCCAAGTTTATCTGTGTCCAAAAATTAAGACAATGGACTGGGGTCTTGGAAAATTGCTACTGGACAGCAACTTCTCAAGAAAGGAAAAATGATTTAAAAGGGGGTTTTTTGCATCCATGCTTGTCCCCATTTCCCTAGGTTTTGGTTAGTGATCACTTGACATTTTAGTGGTGAATCAACTATACCAAACCATCCTTGGGGTACATTAGGACTAAGCACTTCATTTGCTTGGGAAGGGGAATTTTATCCTTTGAAATCAAGATTTGGTGCTTGAAAATGATTTTTAGGGTTTTGAAAATGCATTTTCTTTGCAAGAAAGTAAGAGAACTTGAAAATAATGTTGATCCTTGTAGAAGATCATCCATGGAGATGAACTTCCATGGTGATCTTCTTGAATCTAAGACAAGAAGATGAATGAACTACATTTTGTAGCTTGAAAATGCATGCATGGATGAGAGATTTAGGGTAAGAAGAGGGAGGTTATACCTATCTTCTTTGTGTTTTGGAGTTTTGGCTTGAATGTATGAGTGTTTGAGGCTTTGAATATGATGGTGAGTGAGTGAGATTTGGGAAGATAATCAAGAGAAAAGAGTGACAATTCAAGGGAATTCTCACTATTTTCTCAAGTATTTTCGCCAAGGTGCAACTGTGAATTGTATTCTTCTTTTTTTTTTTTGTGACTGGAGGGCTCAATTTATAGCCCTCTAAAAATGACAATCCCATCCGCGCGGACAGGACCTGCAGCGTGCACTGTTCATTAAATGCTGCTCCAGGCTTTGGACACAAGGAATAATCTTTTCAAAATTCAAATTAATCAGCCAGTTTTTGTTCCAGCCACTTCTATTTTTGGTTTTTCTTATTTCTTTTGCTTTTTTGATTCCTTTTCTTGGTTTATCTTTTTTTGGCAATCCCTAATCTACCCTTACTTGGTTAGAAATGTTAGGAATGTTAGGAATTGTTAGAAATGTTATAACTTTCGTTAATTTTCTAACGAAAATACTAACAAGCTCAAATTGGAGCACTTACAGCCGTGGAAGCAGCAAACAAAACCCTCGAATGGATCATCCGAAAAATGACCACCCGAGGACGAGATTGTCCCGAGAAGCTGCACCTTGCACTTTGGGGCTACCGCACATCAGTCAGAACAGCCACGGGAGAAACCCCATTCGCCCTGACATACGGGATGGAAGCAGTCCTTCCCATTGAACTGGAAATTCCCTCACTCCGAGTGCTGCTGGAAAATGACATCAACGAAGTCGAATGGCTCCGAAGCCGACATGACGAATTGGCTCTGCTAGACGAGCGACGACTAAAGGCCATGGAACACGTCTGAGCCTATCAAAGCAGGATGGCTAGAGCTTTCGACAAGAAAGTCAAGTCCCGAGACATCAGGGAAGGCGACCTTGTACTCAAAGAAAAGCCTCCCACTCGAACCAACCCACTGGGAAAATGGGAACCCACATGGATCGGCCCTTTCGTGGTCCAAAAGATCTTCTCCGGAGGTGCCATGAAGCCGACAGACCTAGACGTCAATCCGCTTCATGAATCCGATCAACGGAAGCAAACTTCGCAGATACTTCGCCCGAAGAAGAACAGCTGTGCATCTCTTGGCACTCCATGTAGTGTCGAACTACGCGGACACTGAGCCCTCTAGTCAGGGAACGTAGGCAACCTTAATTGGTCCGGTCTAAAAATACACAAAAAAGTCAAAAGTTTGAATGTCAATCAAGACCTCCATCAAGCTACGCACTTTTCAAGAACACGCCCCAACGTCAACTTGACCAAGTCAAACGACGGCGGCAACATCAAAGGACATCCGAGGGTCACTCAGTATCAAACGACTGACTCATGTCTGCTTCCAAGCCAGGGGATTATCTTTGCCTTCACGCACTTTGAAAAAAAAAAAGAGAGCTCGAGCAAGGGCTCACAAAAAAAAATAAAAAAGAGAGCTCGAGCAAGGGCTCACAAAAAAAAAATAAAAAAGAGCTCGAGCAAAGGCTCACAAAAAAAAAACGAAAATAAAAGAAGCTCAAGCAGAAGCTACCAAAAAGAGGTCAAGAGCCCGACGCCAACAAGAGGCAAGGAAGCTACGAAAAAGACCGTTAAAACGACTTGTCAGGGGATCATTCAACCTCTCAGCCAAGCACAAAGCCTAAGCAAAGGGGATTGCCGTCATGGTCCAGACTGCTTCAATCCGCAAATGCAACAGAAAAGTTCAAAGATGGACGCCGACAAAGTGCACAAAAGACACAAAGGCAAACAAGAAATCTTGCATCTCGAAAAAGCTTTAAAAGTAAATCACAAATCACTAACGGTTACAACATTTCTTGATGAGTTCAAGCACGGTCTACTCTCAAGTTCACAACATGCTAAAAGACAGCTTAATACATTTAACAAATAATGTGTTTACAATACAATGAATGGATACCTAGGAGGTCATTCCTCGCCATCTGCGCTTGTCCCCTCGCCATTCTTCCCTTTCTTCCCTCGTCCCCGGCGAGTCTTCTTTCGCTCAACGCGAACCAACTCTGCGTCTCTCAGTCCGAGATCAGGGGTCCTCCCCGTAGAGTCAAATAATCCAGCAGCTCTCAGGGCTTCATTCGCCCGTGCTTCGGCTCGGATCTCCTCCTGCGAGTACAGTAGAAGAGGACCTCTCCCCGTCGGTCGGTCAACTCTGGTCTCGTAGTCAAATAAAGTGTCTCCGTAACATCCCGAGGGTCGAGACCGGGCTTCGGCACTCCTAAGGCAATAGCTACTACGGCAACCGATCCCAGAATCGCTACACGCACGCTCTCCAAAGCCGCTTGGGATTGCCCAACACGCGCTCTCATACCGGGCCGGAGTGCGAGTCGTCAATACGACACTCTCCCGACGTCTAAGGAGCACCACGGGAGGGAAAGCGGAATACTTCCATACCCTCGAAAATACAAGAAAGCACTGGAGCTTCCATACAAAGAGGAGCTATCTCCGTAGTAGCAAGGTCATCCCGGCCCAACAAAGGCTCTGCTTCATCCCAAAGCTGGCAGGAAACAAGCGACGGAATATAGAAGGAGGACCACGACAAACCTGGAACTCTAACAACGTAGGACCCTTCCTGCAAGGCCCTCCTAGTCTCAATCCTCCAGTGGGGAACCCACCAACGGATCTGATGCGTACCAAGTTGTGCCATCCATCTCTCCCAGGCGGACTGATCCATATCCAACACAAGAGGTCGCTGAGCAAATGACCACGGGCTAAACGACGTCGGAGCCTCGGGCATGGCCTGAAGTTTCTCTCGCAGCCACAAGGTGAGCAAAGTGGGGCTTCCCCCTCTCATGAAACGATCCCCAGTCGCCAGACGGTCGATACCATGAAGAGTCTCCCCCAGCACCAACGGGACAATATCCTCTCCAGCTCTGCAGTGCCCAACCACATCTAGCAAAGCACCATCGCAAATGCCAAGGGAGCTGACCAGGAAAAGCATCGCCATCACGCACAAGGCAAATGCGTCCCAAGAGACATCACTCTCATCATCAACCATGAACCGCTCCGGCAGCTCAGAAATGTCAATATGACCCGAATCAAGGATCATGCCCTGCACTTCTTCCAACGAAGTACGAAGAAAGCGTGCAAGCTTCACGCTCACAGCAGCACCACCAATCAAAAAGAAGCGAGATGGCCTCCACCTCCGGTCCTCCAATCAAAGCCCGAAAATCCTCAAAGGTGGGCACCATTTCATTGTAGGAGAAACAATACACATGCCTCCTAACATCCCAGAACTTCGCGGCAGCCCGTAATAACTCCCAATCAGGAACCAACTCCTTAAAAGACCAAATCGAGCAAAGACGAAACCTTACCTCGAAAACCCATCTCTGATGCCTCATACGGCGTCGCATCCACATTTTCAGCTGCTCAAGGAAGTGTGCTTGCCTCTCCTGCGAAAGCCTCGGCAAAATTCTAGGGACATACGAAGAATCCATGGCAAAAATGGAGGTTCCTAGAGAAAATGGGGAAGAAAGCTCGAAAATGGCTGCAAATGGGGAAATAGGGAAGGACCAGACACTGGAAAGCATTTATTTCCTTCCCAAAAGCAAGGTTGGTCCGTACGGACCTCTTTGCATGCTAAGTATGTCCGTACGGACCTCCTTGTAACCATGACCCATTTACCTAGCAAACGGTACAACAACCACTGTCCTCAGCAGGACCTTGCTCCAAACTGCCCAAACACTGGCCAAAGCCATTTCCGGCAAACATACACTACCCACAAACGCACTCTCAGCTCACTTGGCATGCACAAAATAAAAAAAATAATAGCAACAATTTCTAGGACAACTCCCGGGAATCACAAAATGACATTACATCCTAAAATAAAATGCGTTTGCCATGCAAATACGAGTGTTTTATTACAGGTACATCTAATGTCTGTTGCTAAAAGAAAAAAAAAGAAGATATGGAAAGAGGGAAAGCAAATGAACCCTAGTCCGAATCCTCAGCATCATCATCCTCGCCAAGATCATCAAGAGAGAAGTCGGGCATCCCGGTGAACTCGCCCGTCATATCCTCGTCATCAGAGTACCGAGCCCCCTCCGGAGGTTGGTACTCAAAGTACTCAGAAGGATCAAATCCGGCGAAAGGATCAAAGAAAGAAGGCTCTGACGAACCCTCACCCTGTGCATCCTGCTGAGGAAAGAACTGGTAAAGGGTCTGCGGCCTCGGAGCTCCCGAAGACGTCCCGGCATCCATGCTATGCCGCCCCCTCGAAGGTCCCTCCTGCTGTGGCTCCGGCTCGGCTCTCGGTGGAGGAACATCTACAGAATGCCTCGAAGGCATCGGCTCATACGCCGGCACACGCTGCGAGGACCGGCAAGACAGCTTCGACGCCATCTTCTTCGCGAAAGACCGCATCGCCACGTAACGGCGGGTCAGCATGTCAAAAGCCCTCCCCGGGACCTGCACAAGCAAGCAGCCAAAGAAACGCTCAGCAATACAGTCATACTCAACAACAAAAAGAGAAAAATACAGAAAAAAGCCAAGATGGAAAAGAGTAAGCACACTCACCGGTCTATCAGGATCGACGCGGTAGGCAGCAGGAGCCTGCTCAGGGGCGGTACGGACACCCTCCTCCTCGAGGAATCCCCACGAACATACGTAAAGTCCGGCCTGTGCACCGGAACCTGCAGGGGACCTGCGGACCAGCCTCCCTCTCCCTCGCCAACACCTGTGGCGTCCTCAACTTCCTCCTCACAAAAGCTCCATACTCCTCTCTATACAACACAAACTCATCGACACTCACGCCGCCCAGATACCTCTCAAAATCTAACACATCCATATCCCGGGAATCCAACATCCCAAAAGGAGGGTCCCTCGGAGCCAAGGGAAGCATACCCGGGCCATGCGCCGAGAAGACCCGCTCCCAGTGCATGACGTCACAAGTCAGGCCCCGCAGCATCTTCCGCTGCACCGTCACCAGGGGAGCCCCCTCGAACACATCATCCTCATAACGAGCCCAAGGATACAAAACAAACCTCTCCGGGCTATCTCTCTCCAAATGTTCCTGCACATCCCCGTAGGCGATGGTGAGCTTCCCCCTGCTGGTCCTCCTCCTCCTCGCCGGGCGGGCCCAGCCTAACATAGCGGGATACGCCGCTACAGCCCCAGGATCTCTATCCCACGAGAAGCACTGGAAAATCTCATAGAACCACACCTGTGACAAAAATAGAAAAGGCTCAGTGCAAAAGAAAATGGAGAAACGACAAGTTGTTAAATCAAAAACAGCAATGAACTCATACCTCCAAAGCAAAGTCAAAACAAGCCAAGGAACTGGCTACACCCCGGCTAAACCGGTCCAAAGAGAAGTAGAGCTCGGCCAGACCCGCCTCGCCCCATGCGATATCACAAACTCTTTCCAAATCAATCAAGCTCTCCAGCAGAGCAAAAGGAGCCGTAGTCGAGTGGTTCGAGAATAAAGTCTCGGAAAGCGCAAACCACAGGAAGGAGCGCGCCAGCTGCTCCGCCGTCACCTGACCGATACCCCGGACATAGGCCCCAATACTGGCCGTGATCCTCATCTCAACATCACTATACAGCATGCCAAGACCCCTGCAAGGAACAGGCGCAAAGCCCAGCCCGGCTCGTCGACATCCTCGGCAATCATATCTCGCCACCGCACTGGCCCTCCTTTGAAGGAAAGCCCGGTAATAGCAGCAAAATCGGTGGGCGTCACCGTCACCTCTCCCCAGCTCAGATGGAAGGTGTGGGTGGTATCCCACCAATACTCAGAAAGGCCAAGGAAGACGCTCTTGTTCTTCCTCGTGTCAGAAACCCCGGCCAAATTCTCTACGAACACGCCCAGGCCAGAAGCGTAGACCAGCCTCCTGGGACTCGGCCTACCATCCACAGAAATGTCAGGCATCTGCTGCCACAACTCAACAACGGACCTCGAGCGATCCCGAGTCTTCATCTTCTTGGCCTTCCCAGCCAAGAGCCCCTCATCCTGCAGGTAAACACAGCAAAGGTACGTCATTCACAGTATTTAATGCAAAAGAAAATCAAAGCACAAAAGACCGCTCCAACACGGCAAAGCACATATACCCCGTCACGAAACACGGCACGTATTGCACATAATTTTTACATGCAACTCAAAACATGACATGCATTATACATAATTTTTCCATACAGTCCGTCACAAAACATGGCACACACTGTACAAATTTTCTCAACAAAGGGATCAAGCACTACACGACACATTTTCAAAAGACCCGTCACAAAACACGGCACATATTGCACATATTTTCCCCACAAAGTCCGTCACCAAAAACACGGTACACATTGCATAACACATTTTCAAAAGAAAAGTCCGTCCCTACACGGCACATACTTTCAGACAAAACCCGTCACGAAACACGGCACCTGTCACATTTTTTCTACAAAATTTGTCCCTACATGACAATTTTTCCCACATTGTACATACATAAATAGCATAAGGAACAAAACACCAAAACATGCATTTTCATAGAGAGGCACTTTATTTTCACAAATAAAAGCTAATCTACACATTTCTGCACAAAATGCACATATTCACAATATTTACATGCTAATTTTCAACAATTCGTCAAGAATTTTACAAAAGGCATGGCAAATAACAAAAGCCCCAAAATGCGAAAAACTAAAACCTAGTTCTAGCATTCAAACAAAATTCGAGCAGGGAATCGAAACGGAACGGATTTCTTACCTCCCCGACGTTCCTAGAGCGACGATTGTGCACCTCCGGATTCGAATACAATACATCCGGGTTCTTCGAAGATGGAACAAAGGAGATCCAATTTCTTTGGAGCTCCATCCGTTGCTCGATCACTTCTTGACTGCGTTGTCGACGATTCCTTCGAGATCCTTCCGCCATGGCAAGCAATTCAAGCAAAAAATGGAGGATTTTGGTTAACAATGGAGGTTTTTCTCTCCTTCTCTCTCTCTCTGGTTCACGCACGGAAGAAGAAAAAATGGGGAAAGGCTCCAGCATTTAACCCAGTCAAAATCTGGGAACTGTAAAAAATCAACTTGGTCCGTACGGACCTCTTTGCATCCCAGGTTGGTCCGTACGGACCTTCTTGCAACGAGGGGCCAAATTACTTTCCTGCCCTTATAATCTTTGCTCCTGGCTGTCCTAAGGCCTATTTCAGCAAGTTCAGTGCAGTATGGTCCTTAACCCATCAATTCAACAACCGGCCGTCAATATAAGCCCGGACTTCGCCCACTCAACGGCAATTCAACCACCGGCCGTCAATGTAAGCCCGGACCTCGCCCACTCAATGGCAATTCAAGAACCGGCCGTCAATGCAAGCCCGGACCTCGCCCACTCAACGGCAAAACAAGCGCAAGAAGGAGCCAACACCTCCCCACTCAAGATAAATCTGCACAAAACGCCTCCAAAACGCTCATCGACAACGCAAGCACCGGCCATCAAAGTAAGCCCGAGCTCCTTCTCCAGCAAGTCAAAAGGAAGTCGTACAAGACTACATATCCCCAGCACCGGCCGTCATCGTAAGCCCAGACTTCGCCCACTCAACGGCAAAACAAGCGCAAGAAGGAGCCAACACCTCCGAGTACAAATCCCAAGGCACGAAACGCCTCCAAAACGCCAAATGGTGAAGCAATCACCGGCCATCATCCTTGCCCACTCAACGGCAACTCAAACACCGGCCATCAAAGTAAGCCCGAAGTCACCCTCTCAGCATGAAGGCCCCTACAGGGCCACGATAAATCCCCAACGGACGAACACCGGCAGTCATCGTAAGTCCAACCTTCTCCCCAGCGGACAAAGCACGAGGCATCTACACCTCTCGCAATCAAAGCTCAAGGCAGCCATGCCTCCACAACCGCAGTCAGAAGACGACTCAAGTCTTCATACATGCCACAACCGCAGCCAGAAGACGATTCAAAGTCCTCACGCATGGCAAACCGCAGTCAGAAGACGACTCAAGTTTTCATACATGACACCACCACAGCCAGAAGACGATTCAAAGTCCTCACGCATGGCAAACCACAGCCAGAAGACGATTCAAAGTCCTCACGCATGGCAAACCGCAGCCAGAAGACGATTCAAAGTCCTCACGCATGGCAAACCGCGATCGAAGACGACTCAAGTTTTCATACATGACACCACCACAGCCAGAAGACGATTCAAAGTCCTCACGCATGGCAAACCGCAGCCAGAAGACGATTCAAAGTCCTCACGTATGGCAAACCGCAGTCAGAAGACGACTCAAGTTTTCATACATGACACCACCACAGCCAGAAGACGATTCAAAGTCCTCACGCATGGCAAACCGCAGCCAGAAGACGATTCAAAGTCCTCACGCATGGCAAACTGCAACCAGAAGATGACTCAAGTCTTCATACTATCTCCAGCCCGGAAGGCTTTAAACCACTCGGTCCGGAAGACGGTATAAACCTCCCCTATCACTATCTCCAGCTCGGAAGGCTTTAAACCACTCGGTCCGGAAGATCGTATAAACCTCCCAAATCACTATCTTCGGCCCGGAAGGCCTTAAACCACCCGATTAGGAAAATCGTAAAATTTCCACCCCAGGACACCACCACGTCCTCACAATTGACCTCGGCGGTCACCACATCTTAGGGCACCACCATGTCCTTACCACTGACCTCGACGGTCACACGATACTTCAGGGCACCATCACGCCCACATACACTCACAAATTCACGACCTCTGAACTACGGCCAGGCTTGATTCCCGCCAGGGATACGTAGGAATCCTATCACAGGGTCCAGCCATTGACTAATACGGTCACCCAGGACACCACCACATCCACCCATAGAGTCTTAGTCAGAGGACATCTCCCATCCTCTTGCACTACAACACTCACCCCACACACGAACTACGGCCAGGCTTGATTCCCGCCAGAGATACGTAGGAATCCTATCACAGGGTCCAGCCAATTGACCTAAACGGTCACACAATAGGACACCGCCACGTCCTCCCACTGACCTCCACGGTCACTTCTTCTCCCAGCACGCGATCCAGATTAGGACCCTTATCTTATCAATGACCCCACTTCCTCCGAAAGATACGTCGTTGAGGGGCTTCTGTAAGTACCCCAATCTGGATCACCCTCTGCCGAACACATAGGAAACACCGCAGACTCACAAACACAGTCTCGAAGACCTATGGCACTCAAAACCCTCTCAAAACCCTCAACCAAACCAAGGGAGGGGCCTTTCTGGGATAAAAAGGGACAAAAGGACCTTTTGGGAATTTTCAAAGCATAAGTAGTCCGTACAGACCTCTTTGCTTTAATAATTACTGAATCCTCTTAAAGTCCACAATATTCCCTCAAATCCCGGAGAAAATGATTACCCTCATGCATGGTTGGTCCGTACGGACCTCTTTGCATGCCAAGATGGTCCGTACGGACCTCTTTGCATAGGGGACATCATAATTCCAGAATATTCACCATCATCACATATTCCCTCAAATCGAGGAAAACCAAAATTCTGGATAACATGGGAGGTCCGTACGGACCTCTTTGCATTTTTCTGGCACTATAAATAGAGGGCTCCCCCTCTCTCATTTTTCACACCTCCCTCTTCTCTCTTCCTCCCTTAGCCTTCAGGCTCCCCTCTAAGACCCTTTGGGGCAATCCCGGCCCCTTTCGGATCCTTCCGAGGCCTTTCGAGCCCCCCTCGTGGTGCTCTGAAGCCTCCCCGAGCGCTCCCGCAATGCTCCCGCGCTGCCCCGAGGCACTCTCGAGGTACTCTGAGGCCCCTCGTGGTACTCCGAGGCCTTGCCTGGTCTTTCCAAGGCGTCCCGGCTCTTTCCGAGTCAAACCGGCGATCCCAAACCACGCCGAAACCCGCCCGAGTGACTCCGCCACCCCAACGCACGCCGAACCTCTGCCCGAGTGATCCCTGCGATCCCAACGCACGCCGAAACTCTGCCCGAACGCAGCCTGCGATCCCAACGCACGCCGAAACTCTGTCCGCAGACAACCGGCCCCTCCCGAAGCAATCCCGGTCCGTGCCGGAACATCATTCCATCCTCAAACACTATTCCCCAGCGGAAGACAGACACGAACCAATATTGGTAAGGCTTCCTTCCATTACTATTTCAATACATTTCAATACGCGGTGTCTGATGTAGACATCCGAAACACAAAGATGCATTTTTAAAAGCACACACACACACACAACATTTAAAGAATATTAGGGGTATCCGAAAGACTCGTTTTACGAGGCGACTCGGGTGAGCTCTAAGATTCTAATATTCTCTTCCCGAGGAGTCATCTGACCTCCGAACTCAAAATCTCATCACACAAAAAACAGTTTATTATTATTTTTAAACTGATGCCCTTTTTCAATGTTTTGGGCTTAATAATAAAAACGGCGTGGCGACTCTACAAAGCAAAACACGGCGAGACACCTCCAACCGAAAACGCTGCAAAGCGGGAATAAAGCCAGATGCCAGGGCGCGAACGCGCTGCCTCTCGGATCCGGGCGAACATTCCCCGAAAACAGCGACGCGCGAATGCGAGATGCGTGGGAGCTCGGATCCCGGGTAATTTCACCAATGCCTTGAGGAAGAGAATGTGGCAGGATGTAAATGATTTACCCTTTGATACTTATATTTTTTGTGTTGTTTGATTTGCTCGTATGTAATCATTTCACCCTTTGTCTTTGCAGATTTAACCCCCGAGCAAGAGGCAGAATTAGCCATGAAGAGGTTAAATCCCATGGAGCTGATTAAGCAAAGGCGACGTCTGGTTAAGACCTCGACGTTGAAGGAGAGGAAGGAGGATGCTAATGCTCGCAACCTCATTTTAAATGCTCAGGGTGATTATCCCCTTCCCCTCAAATTGCACGAAGAGGTCAATGCGAGGAGATAACCTCCGAGGAACCTGTCAATCCATCAACTGTTGAGGGGCATAGCCTTCATGTTGATGTTGCTGAAATAGAGTCAGGGACTCCATCAACCGAGGAGACCGCTCTCGTTCATCGGCGATCTAGCCAGAAGAGGACCCAAGGACCATCTGCCGAGGAGCCCCAGGCAAAACGTGCTGCCGGGGATCCTTCCAACTCCGAAGCTCCTCCTCCCCTCACCATTCAGACCATCAAGTCTTATGACGATGCCGTTGAGCTGGCTCGGCGTATGGCTGCAAGTGTCCCACGTCTGAGGGGTATTCCTCTGCAGAATAGAAAGGGACCCTTACTGAGATTGGGCCGAGCTTTTGTCCAGAGAGCCATGGACGAGGAGGCTTATGAGGCTTTTGTCAAAGAGAAGCCTAGCCAAGAGAACTTGCTATGCCGCAAGGGACTTTTAATTGCCGAGGTGACTGTCTCCTTTTCTCGGTCATATTGATTTTGAGACTCTTGTTAAGATTTCTAATATTGATTTAACACTATATTTATTTTAGTGACCTTCAATCTGATATTTTTACTCACAATATATGTTTCAAATAATTTTTTTTTACAATGTATACAAATATCTCTATTTTCTTTTGTATTCGTTTGAATTTCGATCAATTATTTGTTATTAACTGTCCGTACATTATTGCACGAGAGTTAAACTAGTAAAATAAAAAAAGGAAAGAAAACAGTTCATAGGATTGGATTCATTGTATTTGCCTTCCTCTTTCTCTTAAATTTCAATTAAATAAAAAATCAATGGGTCCCACCTTGAAAATAAAAGACGACACACACAAACACGAACACATTGCAACATTCATCTCCATACATTTACCTTTCCGTTTCTTCCTTCCTCTCCCTCACTTAGCTTTCCTTTTTGCCCTAAATCAATTAGGGTTCTTAGTTTTCTCATGTGTTTTCCACGTTGCTGATGCATTCATCGTTATTATCTATATTGTTGATTGCTTTTATCGTCTTCTCTTTGGTGGATCTGCTCTTTTTTGCTCTCGATCGAGGGTTTTTTGGGCTTCGAGTGTTCAGATTCGACCTCCCTAGGGTTTTTCAACTGTACTCATGCAGAAGGTTTTCAATTACAGTGGTATGTTCTTTATTTCTCATTAATTTGACCTTAATTGAAAGAAATTACATGATTTTTATGTTCAAGTACATAGATATCATCTTTTTGATTCAGTTGATATCTCTTGTATGACCTGATACACGTCAAAAATAAAATCTTTGATTGTAATAATATTCATAATTTCATGAATTGACCATATGAGAGAGGAAATTGAAGTTGGGGATATAGTTCACGAAACTTAATTTGCTTGATGGATTTTCTTTACATGAGTTCCACATACTTTTTTTTTTGTAGTTTGACAAAGGCAGAAATGATTGGGTTTTAGAAAATCCTAATTTGGTACTTGACTTAAGTTTTCAAGAGTTTATGCTAGTACTGCTTATTTAAATTAGTGGTAAGGATGGATAGCTTAGATTTTTGGTCCTTAGACCTGTACAATTTGGATATGCAAGTTTCCAAAGATAGAAAGTAAATATGTTTGGTGTGTTAAGATTGCTTCTGTGATTTTGAAATTACTAAGAGGCTATTTGAATCGTAAATCAATAGATCTGAAAAGAGATAAGGCTAAGAGAAAAAGAACATGGAATTATATGAGATTAAAAAATATTTGATTTCCTTATTAATATTGGGAACATGTCTTATTACGCAGTGGAAATTTCAAATTTTGTTGAGTTTTTCAGCTCCAAGAGTAATTTTGCTGAAGTAGTTTGGTATCTCCTTGTTTGCAGGTCATGACGATATTTTCCCTGGGGGGTCGATGTACCCAAATCCCAAGGATTCGAGCCTCTTTTTGTCTCTCAGACCTCACGTGGACATGTATTTTCCACCTCGCAAGAGGTCTCGAATCTGTGCTCCTTTTGTATTCACTGAAGATATATTCGAGAAGCAGCAGCCCACCATTGAAGTTCTTCCTGATGAATGCCTATTCGAAGTTTTCAGACGTCTCCCTGGAAGCCAAGAGAAAAGCTCTTGTGCCTGTGTTTCCAAGCGCTGGCTTATACTTCTAAGCAGCATTCGCTGTGATGAGATCTGTTCCAGTGAGACTGTTGAATCTCAGGAGGCGGTAAAAAAAGCTATTCCTGCTAAGACTTCTGTGTCTCCTGCATCTAACCAAAAGGATGGACTTGTTGTGTCTGAGTTTGTGTCAGCTGAAGCTGAGTTTGAAGGTCAAGATCTTAAGGCTGATGGCTACCTTTCAAGGTGTCTAGAAGGGAAGAAGGCTACAGATGTTAGACTTGCAGCCATTGCTGTTGGAACTGGTAGTCGTGGAGGATTAGGCAAGCTTTCTATCCGAGGAAGCAATTCCATTCGTGGGGTGACCAACGTAGGGCTCAAGGCTGTTGCTCGCGGTTGCCCTTCTTTAAGGACTCTTTCTCTATGGAATTTAACATCCATCGGAGATGAAGGCCTTCTTGAAATTGCCAAGGAGTGTCACATATTAGAGAAGATTGACCTTTGCCACTGCCCAGAAATTTCTGACAAGGCTATATTGGCTATTGCAAACAACTGTCCTAATCTGACATCATTAGCAATAGACTCTTGCTCAGGCATTGGGAACGAGAGCCTTCATTCTGTGGCTCGTCTATGCCCCAACTTGAAGTCCGTATCAATCAAAAACTGCCCGCTTATTGGTGATCAAGGAATTGCAAGTTTATTGTCGTCAGCAAGTCTTTCCCTAGCCAAACTTAAACTTGAGGCATTGAACATCAGTGATGTGTCTCTTGCAGTTATTGGACACTACGGAAAGTCTGTGACCGACCTAGCTTTGATTGGCCTCCAAAACGTGACTGAGAAGGGCTTCTGGGTTATGGGTAATGCTCAAGGTCTGCAGAAGTTGAAGGCATGTGCTATTACCGCTTGCCAAGGAATCACTGATGTGGGTCTTGAAGCAGTAGGGAAAGGTTGCCCAAATCTGAAACAGTTTTGTCTTCGTAAATGTGTGTTCTTATCAGACAACGGTCTGGTTTCTTTTACTAAAGCTGCCGGGTCACTAGAGAGTCTGCTACTTGAAGAATGCCATCGCATCACCCAATCTGGTGTGTTTGGTGTACTTATAAACTGTGCTGGAAGATTGAAGGCTCTCTCTTTGTCAAAGTGTTTGGGTATAAAAGACTTGGCTTTCGGATTCCCCGTGATGTCTCTTCGCACATCCCTGCGTTCTTTATCTATTCGTAACTGTCCTGGATTCGGAAATTCTAGTTTGGCCATGTTGGGGAGATTATGCCCCCAACTTCAGAATGTGGACTTCAGTGGACTCAATGGAATCACAGATGAGGGAGTCTCCCCACTCATTGAAAGCTGTGAGGCTGGTCTAAAAAGGGTTAATTTAAGCAACTGTGTAAATTTGACCGACAAAGTGGTTGTAGCCATTTCTAAGTTCCATGGAGGGACCCTTGAAGTCCTAAATCTTGATGGCTGCATGAATGTCACCGATGCAAGCATGGTGGCTATTGCAGACAATTGCTTTTTGCTAAGTGAACTCTATGTTTCCAAGTGCGCAATAACTGATTCAGGTATTGCAGCCTTGGCTGGTGCCGTGCAATTGTATTTGCAGATCCTCTCAGTTTCGGGTTGTTCAATGTTGTCCGACAAAAGCTTGGCTTTCTTGGGAAAAATGGGTGAGAATCTTGTGGGGTTAAACATCCAGCGATGCAGCAGAATGAGCAGTAGCATGGTCGATCTTCTTGTGGAGAAACTATGGAAGTGTGATACCTTTTTCTAAGACGTCTGGAAGTCGAAAATCCGTCTCAGTACCAGTTAGTTTTTGTTGGTTCGAGTAGTTTGTGCAGAGTTTTTTAAGGTCGGGCAATGGGTCATCTTGCAGTCCAGCAACCTCAGCTCCTTTTTCCAGGGAACATGGCTGATTTCTCTTTTTTTGCAGCTTACCTCTAGTCAGGAAAGCTGTTGCAAGAATTTTGACCTCCTAATAATGGTGGTCTTTTATTCTTAACAGCCATGCTTCTCTGAGAATACTACAGATACCGGTTTCTGGTTCTTGAGATCCTTGCCAATTGCTAAAGTTGTTTAACAGGTATAAGTCCGTCACACTTTTCTTTCTTTAAGGTGTTTATTTACTGTTTCGGTTTTTCCTGGTCTTTCGCGTGATTTACACGTACAAGATTAGATGTGTGTGTGTGTTTTTATTTTCTAGGGGCAGATTTGATTCCGGAAATGGTTATTTTGGTTGCAATATACACAGTTCATATAGTGGTGGTCTTGTTGGTAGTGGGCTTTGGCCATGGCAGTAATCTTAAGTTTTGCCATGACAAACCTTCCCCAGGGTGGGTTTGTTTTTGTTTGTTTCCAAGCCCTAGTTTTTCAAGGCTGTCTTCTTCACTTGTTTGTGAGCTGTTGTTGTCTGTAACTCTATATGTAATGGAATCAATATTTGCATGTGTGTTGTATGCCATGTCAGTTTGAATAAATTCCGAAATGGTTTTTGTTATTTTTAATGTTTTTTTTTCAAAGGCGATTTTGCGTGGTTTGGTGAAATTTGGTATTAGTCTGCATTGAGATTTTGTGTATCAGTCTGTATTTATTTAGGGACAAAATCTGTACTATAATTTGTCCCAATTTAAGTTTTCTATTTTGACGTTGAATGGTAATTAAGAAATGAATGTAAATAAAATGTGATAAAAAGTCAAGTGTGATGAGAATATAATTGTCTAAAACATTATTAATAATTTAAGTGGGTAAATATAAGTCGGTTAAGTTTATTTTTTTTTAATTTAGAAATGAATGAAAAAAAAAAATTGCAATATTTATTTAGGAACAGAGAAGGTGAGTACGTAAAGAATCTTCATTTAGAGAGAAAGAAAGCTGTATTAAAAGTTGCTATGTTTGTCAAAAATAAAAATGAACAATTATTTAGGATGAAAGAAATTCCCTGCTCTAATATTGATTAAAGAATCCTGAATTATTATTTTTTTCTGTACAAGTTTTGGATTTAGAAAGATAGTGGACAACCTTTTCTTCTTCTTTTTTTTTTTTTAAAGCAAATTTAAAATAAATGATTAACATATTTTAAATTTGATCTTAATTAATATTTAATAATTTATTTTGGACTTGATGTAATACTAATGTGATGAACAAATTCCATTACAAACATAGTTTATGGCTAAATAGTTATTTGTTCTAACAACATCCAGAGATTTCCGATAAAGTTGGGAGGGGGTTGAGTAGTCACTTTTCGACAAAATTTTTGGTATAAAATAATTATCACTTTTGAATCATAAGCATTCATTTTTCATTTTTACTCTTGCATTGAAATCTGTAACTATTAATTAATAATTTTATTGAGTGAACTATTATTGCAGGAGAAAGAAACAATTAATATGAATAAAAATAGTAATTTTGTCACTAACTCATAGCAACAATTTCTTTTCTTAAAATCAGTAAAAATTAAAAAAAAAAAAAAATGATAGTTATTTTGAATTGGGGAAATTTCTTAGAATTGATAAAAAAAAATTAAAAAACAACAGCTATTTTGGACGAGAACGGAGAGAGCAACTCATTCATTCAGTAGTTTAATAGCGTAATTGGGGTTAGATGGTGATGAATTTGTTAATTGTAAAAAGTTGATTTGGAAGATCTCTTGGATAGTGCCTCCACCTCCAGTCCACATGATGTGTTTCCAATTTAATATGCAAATCTAATAATGTGTGATTGGAATTTGGTTCTTGTATTACTACAAATTCAAATAATCTAGGTGAATGAATGAATATGAATTACTCCCCTCAGTCCCGGCCCAAATATCTCAACTTTCCTTTTTGGGTGTTTCATTTAAAATATCTCAATTCAAAAAAGGAAATTTTTTTATTACTTTTTTATTTGTGGGACCCACTTGTCATACTCACAATAAATATCCACTAACTATTTTCTACCCCACTTTCTCTTTCCTACATCACTTTCATACTCACAACATTTATTTCACTATACACTTTTTACATTATACTTTCTCCGTCCCAATCCAATTGATACCAAATTTTTTAGCACACAAATTAAGAAAAAGTAAGAGAGAAAAAAAGTCGAAGAAAATGTTGTGAGTATGAAAAATTAAATAAGAAAGAGAATGAATGGAAGGAATATTGATTTGATTGGTGTTGTGAGTGTAAAAGTAAAATAAGAGAGAGAATGAGTGGGGAAAATAGTAAAGATTTCCTTTCATTTTGAATAGTCTCTCAATTGAGCTGGGACGGACCAAAAAGAAAATAAGTCTCAATTAAACTGGAACTAAGGAAGTATATATTTATTTCTTGATTCCGTGCTGAACCCATTATTTTAAGACATTCGGGCAGCGACTGAGGGAGTATTTGATACTCCACATGAATAAAGACCTATAATGTAATTTATTTTATTACTCTTTTTGTCTCAATAAATATTACAATGTAATTATTTGATACTCCACATGAATAAAGACCTACAATGTAAAGTATCAGGGGTGTTTGGTTCGTCGAAAACGGAGGAAATGGAATGAAGAATTTCGTTGACTTTATTCTTTCACTTCGTTTGATTCGTTGGAATTAGAGATTTTTCATTCTCGACAGAATGAAATTTCATTTCTTGGAATGAATTTACATTCCTTCCATATATGGAAGGAATGATGAATTCCTTCGGGAATGAAAAAAAAAAATTTTTTTTTTTGACCAAAATACTCTCAAACTCAAACCAACCCTACCCCCTACCCACCCCCATTCAGCCCCTGCCCTACCCCACCCCCACCCCCACCCCCACCCCCCACCCCCACAAAATTTTTTTTTCTGCCTACCCCCCCCATCCAGCCCTGCCCTACCCCCCCACCGCACGAATTTTTTTTTCTGCCTACCCCCCCCATCCAGCCCTGCCCTACCCCCCACCCCACCCCCCCCCCCCATGAATTTTTTTTCCCGCCACCCCCCCAATCCAGCCTCTACCCCCCACCCCCACGAAAAAAAAAATGAGTAAAAATATTTTTTACTCATTTTGCATACCCCTACCTACCCCACCCCCAACCCCCTCCCCCAAAAAATTTTTTTTTTTTTTTTTTAAAAAAAGGGTAAATTGGTCATTTTATATGCTTTCATTCCATTCCTATAATTTGTATTTTCAAACCAAACATGATTTGCCAAGGAATTGAATGACAATTTCATTCTATTCCGTGCCAACCAAACGGAGGGGTTTGACCAGTTTTTTTCCATTCCAATTCCTTAAGGATTTCAATTCCATTGACCATTCCATTCCTTCACTTTTTTTTTCACCGAACCAAACGGCCCCTTAGTTTTGAATGAATATAAAATTTATTTAATTTTTTTGACTAAAATGTACTCTCTACGTCCCGCTAGTAATTGCACAGTTACTGTTTACGCGTGAATTAAGGAAAAAAATAATGGAAAAAATGTTGTGAGCATGAAAAGCAAGATTGGAGAGAAAAAGTGGGGTAGGAAATAATGATTTGATTGGTGTTGTGAGTATAAAAGTAAAGTAGGAGAGAGAATTAGTAGGTGAAATAGTAAAGATTTTTTGCCATTTTAGGAAGTGTGCAATTTGTAATGGGACGTCCAATGAGGAAAGTGTACAATTTGTAGCGGAACGAAGGGAGTATTGTACAATTTGTAGCGGAACGAAGGGAGTATGTAAGATATTTAGTCCGTAGTGCATGTAAAACTTGTACTAAGAATATTTTTTTTATATATATTTTTCATTGTCCCGTATTTATATCATGTACTCCCTCCATCCCCGGAAATCCTTCATCATTTTTAGCCTGGCACGCAAATTAAGAAAATAGGTGGAAAGAAAAAATGTTGCGAGTGTAATTTGAAAATAGGAGAGAGAATTAGTGGAGAAAATAGTAAATTTAAAAAGCGTTGTGAGTGTAATAGTGAATTAGGAAAGAGAATGAGTGGAGGAAATAGTGAGTGGGTATAATAGAATATT
Source organism: Adenophora triphylla var. japonica (assembly GCA_022495995.1). NCBI lineage: Eukaryota > Viridiplantae > Streptophyta > Magnoliopsida > Asterales > Campanulaceae > Adenophora > Adenophora triphylla. The sequence continues at coordinate 443,552 of JAFEMH010001206.1, read as the reverse complement.
AATAAAACATTTCCATTTTAGGAAAGGTGAAGCTTCAAACGGAACGCCATTTTGGATAAAAGGTAAAGAATTTTCTGGGACGGAGGGAGTAGTAGATTTTGTACTGTTGAATTTTTACGACCGAAGCCCTGCAACAAACAAAGTGCTGCAAGGGTCCATTTAGACATGTCCAAATAGAGCAAGGCCGACGGAATCGGCGGGTAGAACCGGATCCGGAAACCGGCGAAGCCGAGGAACCGCCGAAACCAGGCCCGAACGTAACCGGGAACCGGATTGAAACGGTTCGAATACGAATCCACCATATTGGGAACCGAGGAACCGGCAGAACCGGGAACCGGCGATTGATCGAGGTAAGTTAAATGTAATATTTAGCATTAATTTAGTATTTGTACTTGTAGTGTAGTGTTGTTTTATTTAAATTAAACTAGAATTTAGATAAATGTTGTAATATAGAATATAGAGGTATAGGCTCCTTTTGTCTTTACTGTCTTAAGAGATTTGGATTTAAAAAAAAAAAAGTTAGATAGTGATGGAACGGTTGGAACCGAAACTGAAACCGGCGGATAGAACCGAGAACCGAGAACCGGATTAATATGGTTCGAATACGATTCCGGCTATTTGGGAACCGGGAATCGGCGATTCCGGAACCGAAAACTAAAACGGGAACCGTTTGGACATGTCTAGGTCTATTCATACAAATATTTTGATTTTCAGGCACGAGTGTTTGTGCGGAGAATACCCTGCACCTAAACGTGCTACTCATTTTACATATCAGTTTGTTGTTTGTCAAGATATCCAAACTATGCGTTATGACCGGATAGGTATCGGATACCACATTTTTGGCTCGATCATCTTCAAATATGTCATTGAACAACTCATAAATGTCGTCCTCATGTGGCTCTTGTGACCCTTTGCCAACTCCAACTATCAATCCCAAGTAAAATTTTCTATATGTAGGGAAACAATATTCCTACTATTTTTAGGGAAATGGTTACTTAGATAAAGATAAATTTCGTTAAAGTTTGTTAATTTTTAGGTGGCTGTTATGAGTGTCGAGAGGGCGAGAGAAATATCAAATTAGATGGTGGCTATATGTAACAAAATAAATATCGTATATGACCTGATATTAATTTTAAGAAATGATTTTACTTATTTGTGTATTGCTTATAATACTAGTATTCGTGTGCCCGTGCCAATGGCACGGGGACGGTACAAAATCGATCGGTACTAAAAAGACAGCACACTCAATACTCAATATTTCCTAATGATATAGGGCTTTAATGCATTAAGTTGATATTTTAAATCGAAAATGTTTTGTGGATTGCGAAACCTCATGTCATCATGGATAAGGTAGATGAATTGAATACTACTACACCGGGAAAGTCAGCATTCATAAATCATGTATATCTCAAATCAACTCCACACTACACATTCATGAGTACATAATGAGATAGAAAGATCAGCGCATCGCATAATCTAAGCTAGCTGTAATTATTTCTCTACCTCCTGCAAACAACCCCCTTCTCATTCATCAGAGTCCTGCAATGCAATCTCAAGCAATGATTGGCGCTGTTTTTTGACCAAACTACCCCCATCATCACAAGCATTGACACATTAACCTTAGTCTTACTCATACAGTTGCTCCTATACGTGTGTCCAAGAACTCCGTTAACTTTATCCGTTAAGTAATACAGAGTAGAATTTAAACCCTATTTTTAAGTCTATCCAAAAGTGTCTTTGCCGATCAAAGTCAATGGCTCGAAATCATCAATTCTAATTTTATGCTCTGCGTCTCATGTACTGTGCCACCTTACTCTCCAAAATCCTCATCATCTTCTCTTCTTCTCTTCTTCCTCGCTTGATGCATATGAATTCAGATTGCTAAACAGAGCATTAAGAATTTAACCTAAGTGAGTCAGAAAAAAAAACAGGGTAGGAGAAACAAAAGTCATGAAATATGTACTTTAAGAAACTGCCAAGTTTATTATGGTGCTCACTCCACCAAAGGAATTGCAATACATTTTTCCGTGCTCCTGTAGTCTAATCCTTTAACTATGTGTTATAGAGCCCCGAGACCACTTCAGAAATTAGAAAACTTCCATCTCTACATTTTTATTTTGATATGTTTGTTGTTAATGGACATTAGTTTTGGGACGGTATCAATAGGAATTAAGGATTGATATTACTTCTAAAATAAAATTATTAAGCTAAATTTTACATAGAAATATCAATTCAAAGAGAACATGTAAATCCAACAAAAACAAAGTAAACTATAATAACGTACCACAATCAGCAGAAGATCCTCTCCATTTCACACCGAAGATACTCAAGAAAATTATAATCCAAAAAAAGTTTCATATTTTTCCTTGGATCAAGAGTAAATTTGGGCATTTTTTTGGACATTTAGGGAGTACATAACGCACAAAACATTAAGGTAGTACTCCAGTGATCAATGAGTATCAACCCAATCAAATCATGGAAAGCACTATACAATGTTTTTTTTTTCTTCATAAAACCCACACCAATGTTAAATTCAATGGTAAACTCTAAAATGAGTGCACAATTTACATCACAAAAATTCAAAATGTAAATGTGAAAAAAATTAATGCAACCTGTGGGACTCAATCAAATCCAAGCTTGAAGTTTTTTTATATCTTACACTTTACCCATTGAGCACGATAACTTTCTTAACAAATGAGTGTATTGAATATAAAAAGCAAATTTGAACGTTCATTTTGGGATAAAGGGAGTAATAATTATACTCTTCAAATATAACACAAACAACAGATTAGCACACCCCAAATTTGGTGATTAATTTTGAGACGAAGAGAGTAACACAAAACTTAAAGTAAGTTAAAAGCAGAAAGACTTCTATATGTTATTTATTGCACTAAAGAATTTTTCGAGCAACAATTTTAAGACGGAGGGAGTAACATAAAACTTAAAGCAAGTTAAAGCACACAAACTTGTAGTTCACTAAAGATTTTTTCGAGCAACCAAATCAACAAATTAAAACTTACATATAAAAATTTGTCTGATATAACCCGAAGGAATGACATCAGCCGGAAAATCATCTTTCCTTCTCTAACCTTTAACACCTCATCACCCTTACAGTTGAGTAATTTTATTATCATATTTTATGCAATTACTTCTACTTTTTCACATGTTACAACTTACAATTCACTCATATGTTCTTGACAATTCAATTCGAACAAATTTTTGCCAGTAACCTCCTCCCCATTGGAGCCACTGCCACTCACATTCATCTTACCGTTCCAAGTATGAATCTAAATCACATTCATCTATTGAATGTTGAGTTCTTCATATCAACTATATAATTCAAATATACTTTCATAAATTTCCCTAATTCTTGAAATCTCACACGTACGTTGAAAGTCAAGTCAGAAATAGCAAAGTAACAGCCAGTTACCATAGCGAAACAACTTAAAATCAATAAAGCAGACTTCATATGATAAACCTTTCTCTCTTCTTCTCTTCCTTCTTCTCATTGTTTAACAGGAGCCAACAACACAAAGTCCTTCTCCTTCCCTCAAAGCATATCCTTCAACCTCCCCGGTCCCTCATATTTAATCACAGCCCATATTTGGATCCTCGAGAGGTCAATTCCAACACTAACAACTCAAAGACCAAATACAATGAAAAATGTGATGATGCTTACACTTTACAGGTCATATCAAAACATCAATACTTTCTCAAAATTGTCGGTTTACAGCAAACATGAATCCTAACTTTATGCAGTGGATATAACAGTTGCCTAGCCATATTTCGGGCAGATTTTATGAATTGGAGGAGGCTCAATGTTCAGGAGGTTAAATCCCACAACAATGATGTTAAACTACATATCCATCTCGAATTTCTCATAAAAAACTGGGCACTTCCAGATAATGCAGTGGGGGAATTATAGCCCAACTTCTTTTAAGAATTTTCAATTCTCCATTTAGACAAAAACACAAACACCTAATGTGCATAAAGAAAAGAAACAATTTTTGAAGAAACTTAAAACAAATGAAAGAAATGGATGCATAGAGGTAAACAAAGACTTTAGAGAGAGCAGTGCGAGAGACCAGAATGCAACAGGGGTAACTGTTGGGACATGGGTAACAGTTGGGAAATCATGGCAGTCGGGCAATATATTCCAACACTGAGAATTGCAAATGTTGTTCACTAACTATAATGTCAGTTTCTACCTATGCATTCCACAATTCCAATAACCAAAAAAGACGAATAAAAAAACTAACCCCATCAAGTTACATAATTTCATCTCCATCCAAACACATAAATTAGGAGAAGGAAGAGAGAGAGAGAGAAAGAGAGAGAGCGCTTCAATTAAATTAACAATAGTGCTGAGAGTATTTACCCATATGTATTTGAACTCTGTCTTGCATATGAATGGCATAAGCTTCAATCTTAATTTGTAATCCAGCAAATCAACTCAAACCTTGAAACAGTTGGAAGCAGACAATCGAAACAGAGGGCAGGTGGTTGTTTGTTTCCACCGATGAACAACTTTCCTTTTGCAAAATTCAACCTTGGTAGCTTCGAAAACCCTTGAAGAGATTGGGGATTAGCGGTTGTGAATGAGAATTGGGGGTAGCGGAAGGAGAGATCGTGGGACTCTGTAAATTGAAGAAAACCCACCTCAGAATAAAGTCATATGGATCTGTTGTTAGATCGAGGAGTGGATGTTGGAAGGAGCCACCATGGGAGGGGCTTTACCGGGAGGGGGAATTTGACGCTGAGAAAGGTAGAAAAGAGGGGCGTGGTTGATAAGTAAATGTGGAGGTTAGGGGAGGTTACGGACTATTGAGGGAGGGATGAATCATTTTCAGTCGTTAGATCAATTTTTTAAAAATGAATCTCGGCCACTACTTATATCCCAGATAAAAGGCAGTTAAATCCTCTTTCTATTGTATAATAGATTGATTGCTAAACTGTTTTCTATTTTAAAAGTGTTATATTTATTTGGGACATATAAAAGAGGATGCGACGGTTATTATGTGATGGATGAAATATATTAAAGATGTATTATGTCGTACCACAAACGAAAAACAAAATAAATAAATAAATAAATAATATTGATTTATGTGTTTCACTTTGCTACATACATAGAAGAAGAAGGAGAACATATTTTAGTATGTTGACAAAATTCAGACTATAGATTAAAATGGGATAATTGAGATAATAAAGTATAAATAGACTACTCTTCTAAAGTTAATAAAAAAAATCCTAAATAAACTTGGTTTATTAACATGAAATTCGAACCCACTTAAGGAACACTTCCATACAGTCAGGTCGGGGGAGTCACTGCCCCCAGGTCCGGGATGGTCACCCCTTTGAAGCCCTAATTCGATGATCGAGCAGCGAGATCTTCGCATTAGTTCGCCATTCAATGCATTCTAACATAAGAGATAAAAAAAAAATTAATAAATGACTTAATTTATTACGAAAGTGACATTTGAAAATGTTAAAAATTATATTTAATGGATAAACTTCTAACCTCTCGTGTAAAAAGAAAAATCGAACGTCGTATGTGTATGTATGAGGTAGAAGAACAAGAGCTGTTTGACTCCTGATTCAAATATGGCATTGAACAACTTGTCCTTATGTTTATGTTTCCTTGTGACTCTTTGCCAACTCTAAATATCAATGCTCAATATCTCGTCCTCATGTTTTCTTGTGACCCTTTGCAACTCCAAATATCAATGCAGCGGCTCACTTTTCTATATTTAGAGAAACAATATTTCCAACAAGTTTAATGTTTCGAGTTTAAATTTGAACGAAAATTAAGAAAATAAATAAATATTTTGAGTATAAAAAGTAACGTAAAAAATAAAGAAAGCTGATGAGAAAAGTAAGTGGATTGTTATTGTGATGGTAGGAAATGAGTATCGTTGTTCATTTTATAAAATAAAGTAACTAAGAAACTTAGTTTATAACAAACTAAAAAGAAAACTAAAAACCTTATATAGTGGACGAAGGGAGTATTATTTTTGGGAAAATGGTTAATTAAAAAAAGGGTAAATTGGTTGAGGCTTTGTTAATCTATAGTTGCCACTATGAGGGTTTGTTTGAGTCAGTGATGGCCATTTTGGGTTCAAGTCCATGGGCGGCCTGTTTAATAGTGGTCCGTGGTCTGTTAAATTCGCGCCCGCCAGGTCATTTGTAGTCCAGCCCGCAGCTTCTACCAAACGGACCTAAATGAGCCCAATCCAGATGAACTGGACTTTATCCGCGGGTCGCCTAAATCATTTTTTATTTTATTTTTAATTTTTTCAATTATTTTCTGATTAAAATAAAATAAAAATAGGCTCATACCCGTGTAGCCCCGAGGATCATTTGATCCGGATCAAACGGGTGGGCTTGAAAAAGAGTATGTGGGGTGGGGCGGGGCGGGCTAAGCCCGTTTTACCGGACGGAGGACCAGGAAGAAATTGACCCATTTCTATATAAAATCAAGGGTTTAATCTAAGGGGTGTTCACGGTTCGGATTTATCCAATTTTTGTCAAAATTTTAGAAAATCAGGACCAGATCAAATACTTCGATTCTGTAAAAATGTAGGATCAGAACCAGACCATTACATTATAGGACGGTCCCATCGGTCCGATTCCTGTCCTGTTCCACCGGTTCTACAAATTACAATATACTCCCTCCGTCCCAGCCCACTTAGGAAATTTTGAAATGGCACGGAAATTAAGGAATATTATTATAGTATTAGGAGAGAGAATGAGTGAAAGAAGTGTTGTGAGTGTGAAAAATTAAATAGGAGAGAGAACGAGTGGAGGGAATAGTAAATTATAATGGTGTTGTGAGTATTAAAATAATGTAGGAGAGAGAATGAGTGGAGAGAATAGTGATTTAAGGTTTTCATTTTGGGAATTCTTAAGTGAAGTGGGACGCCCAAAATGAAAAGTTTTCTTAAGTGAGGTGGGTCGGAGGGAGTAATATTTTATAATAACAAAATCTACAAGCAAGCATATTTAGTTTAAGAACCAAAGGATGGAGGGAGTATATAGCTGTCTACAAGCAAACATATTTAAGAACCAAATTACAATAACAAAATCAACCGTTAGGAAAGAAGAGTTTCATGTTCAACCACTTGAGCCCAACTAAAAAACTTAACTAGCTAAAAGAAACATAAGGGTTATGTCGTATCGGTTCCATAAAAATTTGGAACCAGGACAAGACCAATACTATTTTTTCGATCCGATTTTTACTGGTCTGATTCGATTCTACTGATCCGATTCCACGAATTTTTTGTGCAACCCTAGTTTAATCCCCATCAAATACCTTTCAAGTGTTTACTCTTATAAATTTCTTTCTCGCATTAACAATAATTGCAAAATTTCACATGGCATATATTTTGGGCTGAATACCATAGAGTTCATGGGCCAAATAACAAATCCATAAATATCCACGTTAGATTCAAAATTTCATAAAAACTCACCGATGCTCAAAAGACAAGACTATACATAAATGCTCAAAAGACAAGACTATACATACCCATACCAGTTCGCTCTTATACCATAACATACAAGATTAGAATGACTCTTATACCTCAAGTTATAAGTTATAAGAGTTTTTTTTTTCTTTTACAATTTTTCACATTTTCATAAAAAATCATCAAAAGAAAAAGTATCATATTTTGTTAATCGGTCCGCTTCTATATTTAGTTATAAGACTAAAATTACTTTTATACAATCTAAGAGTAATTTTTTTAAACAATTTTCACATTTTTTTAAAAAAATAATCATACAAAGTCGCATGTTTTGAGATAAAAAAAAAAGTCAGAGACTAACCATGAACCTGTTTCCCTAACCTCAGTGCAAAGAGACTACCACACACAACTACTAACCACACTAGCAAAGACAAACTCATTTTGGGCTCAAGATCCATTTGGGTAAAAAAAATAAAAAAATATCTGAACAACAATTAGAGACTTCTCTGCTTGAACATACCCATAAATCATAGCTGACCAAGTCACAAGATTTCGTTCAGATATTTCGTCAAATAGGTGGCGGGCAGAATTTACCATTCAGTATTTGGCATTTCCTTTCAGCATTTGGCATACTTGTTGAGGATGTGATTGGAGATGACAACGTTGGATTGAAGGCATGTTTTGATAACAGCTGCATGAAGGAAAAGGCCATGACCGAAGGCTCTAGCTTTGGAGCACTGGTGCAGAAGAAAAGCAACAAGATCAAAGGAGATCTGACTTTGGGAAAGGGTTAGGCAGCAGAAAATGGCGTTGATCATCAGAGGGTGAGGCACCAGAGCAAGGAAGGAAGGGCTCCGGTGGCAGAAAAGAAGGGAGCTGGAGCAGGTGATGTTGCAGAGAGAGAGAAAGCGTTAGGTTTAGAAGATATTTTGATTTGGAATTCGAGTATATGTAAAAAGGGTGGGTTTTTATAACCTTTTATATGGGCTGAAGGGGCTAGAGGAAATATTTTTTTGGTACATAACATGGCATCTGTAAGTAAATAGATATAGGATAATTAGAATATACTAAGAATGCTGAATAGGACTAGCAAGTCAACCATACCAGCAATCTGCAAACCACCTTATACCAACAAACTTTCATCTCATCATAGGCAATATGTCTAACTCGATAAATACACACTAAGCTTCTTCATCTTCTTTGACTCTCAAAGTCTCACGAGCAGATGAATCAGCTTCCTCACTTGTTTCATTCGATAAAATCGTTTGCTGGAGATCAAGCTCATTTGTTTCATGGGAAATTTGTTGAGATTTGGGATCATTGGATAATTTGTTTTTTTGAGAAGGCAACTTAGGAAGAGACTTTCTTATGGGCTTCTTTGCATGGACCGGAGGTCCTTTATTTGGAACGTTTTTGGTCATTTTCTCATCCAAACTTAGCCTAGCCAGCCGAAAAGATTGCTCACTATTTTCTTCTGAGTTCCTTGTGGGCGAGTTCTTTTTTCGACCAAATTTTGGAGACTTTGCTCTTGTTGTTGGCATCTGCATAATAAGAAAACAACATCAATATTATGGAAAGAAACAAGGCTAAGGCGATTTAAACGGGCAAGTGTGTGCATGTATATATGCTTCTGGAAGCACACACCAAAAAGAAGTTGATAATGCATTCTCAGAAAGTGTTAGCGTTTATGCAAGCAAAACAAGTAGAAACAACTGAAAACAAATGCACAGCAGGACGATGTAAATTCTCGGTTTTCGTAGAAGGGGTTAAAATAAAGAGACAAGCCATAGACATTAAATTACACATTGAGCATGACCTGATTGAGTAAACGGCACACACCTGAAATCCCCAAACTACCCTATAATACTTAAATGAATATGAAGCCCAAATTGTTGCTTATTTTAACATTGAGGGTGTAAAGGTGAATTTTTTATAAAAGAAAACAAATTTATTGGATTAAGAAAAAAATACAAGAGACAGATAAGATTTCCATCAAGTTACAAAAAGAATGAAAAAGCAACAAAACCAGCAAAGCGCTACTCAATCACAGCTGCCAGACCCATTTCAAATTTGAAAGACACTCTTCGAACCCAAAGAGAAGCTATAGAGACCCCTTCCATAATAAGAGATTTGGAAGATGTTTATTCCTAAACCTCTTGTTATTCCTCAGGCCAAAATACATTTACCCCCTCAAGTATACCACCAATCTTACTTTGCACCCCTTTTTAAAAAGTCGACATGTTTGGTACTTAATTTTTAAATCGTCCCACTTCACCCCCTGACCCTAACGAACGTTAGAAAAACTAATGAAATTGGCCATGTGCATGTCACGTGATAGGTATTTTTGTCATTCTCATTTTAACTTTTAAGTATTCTCTAATTTATCATTTTAAAATTATTTATTTATTATATCAAATCTAAAACTATTGAATAATGAAATAGACACTAATTTATACAAAAATAGCTGGTTTAAAAAAAGCTATGCATTATCTTTTAATTAATACCCTATTTCTAAGCAAAAAAGAAAAGAAAAAAGTCATTGAATATTTCCAGATCCCCACCCACATTCCCTTTTTCTTCATCCCGTTAGAACCTCTCCCTTATCCCTCCCCCTTACCAGTCACAACCCTTCCCTCCCCTCCTAATTGCATCTCCTTCCACCATTCATCTCTCTCCCCCTTCAACATTATCGCATAAGCGCCTCCCCACCCCCGGTCCGAATTTCTCCCAGATTGCCATGGAAATCTCCCTCTTCCCTCTTTCCGAATTCGCCCCACCCCATCCTCTTGAATCCATTCATCTGACTAAAACAAAGCCCAGATTTAAAAAAAAAAAAAAAAGACAAATTTTGAAAACCCGAATTCTGGGAAAACCCATATTACCTTTTCATGTTCTTCATGAAAATTTGTTTTGATAAGAAGAGAATTAAGGGGCTAATCTTGTTCATTTTTTCCTTTAATTTTGACAGTGGTGAATGACACTTGTTATGATTTTGTGGTGGCGGGGCAATATGGTGGTGGTGGCAATGGGGTGACTTAGTGGTTAGAAGAGTTGGGTGTAAACATATTTTAGCCCTATTCCTCACCATCCATAAACACTAACAAACAGCTGAAACCCCACATTCCCATAAATGGACTACATCCATGTCTCTCCCAAAGATACGGAAGTGAATCTGTAAAAAAGGAATTCAACATTCTAGGGCGTTTTAGGGCTCACCCAATTTCCACTACTTACCTCAAACAACCGATTCGAAAGGTAACAATTAACAGAACAATAGAGAAAAAGATGATCATATGTCTCAGACTTCACTAAAGTCCACATAAAGGCCTTAATCTTGAAAGGAATTTTAGACTTCCAAATAAGAGAAATAAGAGGGAAAGAGAAGGTTCATCATCAGGACTTCGAGTCACTTCGAATTAGGAATTTCAAAAGATTTCCAATTTTTTTTACCTGACCCTATAAGAACGAAGATTTAGCTATCTTGGAGAAAAATAACCAGACAAGAGATAAAGAGTTGATAAGAGCACTCACAGTAAAAACATCTGAATTCATTAAGATTGTGAAAGAAATGAAAATTCCATGACACTTGATCCCCATCCCCAAGAGCCACAAAAGTACGTAGAAGCCAAATGAACCAAGGACAACCAATATAGGCGAGTAAACAACCAGCACAGGGAAGAGTTACCCAACAACTCATCTTCCCAAAACCTAACTGAATTCCATTGCCCACCCTATAACAAATAAAGGGACAAAATAGATGGTGGCATTGATGTATATATTTATAGGGGCTTTTATGGGAACTAGGACCACGAAACTGAGACTCCCAACCATTGCCGTGCATACTATACTTGCTCTTGATCACTTTATGTCAAATATATTGCGGTTCTTGAGGAAACCGCCACAACCATTTACTCACCAGGTAGATGTTTCGTTTGACCAAATTACCTATCTTTAAACCCCCCTTCTCCTTAGGAGAGCAAACCTTCTGCCACACGACTAAATGATCCCGCCTATCCTCACCTGCACCCTCCCACAAGAAATTTCTCATGATCCGTTCAATACCATTAGCTACATTAACCTGAATTCAAACTAAAGAAGGAAATAGACAAGAATACTGAGAGAAACACATGATCCGCTCAATTTTATCAACCATTGTTTGTGTGTATGGTGATAAAAGGTAGTCTATCATTTCAGTAGAGTGCTAATGCAATGTCTATTTTGTACATGTGCTTACGGCAGTAGTTAGTTGTACCAAAGTCCAACAAATCCTCCCCCCCCCCCTCCACAACACAAGAATGCTTGTGTTCCGCACGCGGGGTCTTAGCCTGATGGTTAGAGTTCATGGCTTCCAACCTGGAGGTCATGGGTTCGATTCCCCCACCAGTGGTTAGAGGGAATGACATTGCCCTCCCTAGCATAGCTAGGCGCCTCTGTGAAGTGCATCAAGGGGGGAGCGGTGAAATGTGTTGATCCCCTTTTAAATGAAGAAAAAAAAAAAAAAAAAAAAAGAATGCTTGTGTTCCATGTTAATAGGTTACCATAGGATATAAGTGCAGTGCAACCAATCAGATGCACCGAAATGATATCATATGACCTAAATTTACACTATCTCTCTCTGATCCCCCCCCCCCCAACTCTCACACTGACAAACCGTTCAACTCGTTCTCTTCTCTTCTATTACAAAAACATTTCCGGATATTGGTATGCAAGACTTTACTCGGTTATAGGATTTGAATGACCAGAATCATGGAATATCCTCCTAAGACAAAAAGCGGGCAAAAATAAATAGAGATCTATTCAAAATGCTCTCTATAAAACTATGTTCCAACTCTTGCACATAAAACTGGTGGACTAAAAATGTGGCAAGAACTTCTTATTATAGCAAGTAGTTGATGACAAAGAAAATTCAGCATTCCCTCAAAGTTGTCATCATCGTAGTGACTCTTTAAGGAGATCATATGACAAGTGTCGTCCATGCAAGAACCAAATCAACTCTCCATCAATACCAGACATGAGGAACAAATATAACTTCATCTAGATTAGAGTCTCCAGCTATCTATCCAAAAATCCCCCAAAGTTTCCAGACGATCGATCGAGACTTGGGGTTGATGGCCTTGAATCAATATTAGGGGTCGAAAGATTGATGCCTCTACGTTGTCCCCAAACCCTTATCACCAAACTGGTATGATACACCTAGCAATGCCCTTATCCGCGTGTCCTTAGGGATAAAAATGCATATTGTCTTGTTTCACATACATCCAAATGTGAAGATACTTCTTTAAACCCTTTAATGATAGGGCAATATGGCCCTCGAGACATATCAAAGGCTCCACCTAGCCAAGTACCAAGACCCTTGGGTTTGCTTGCTCGTTAAGGTCTTTGATTGTGTTTGGGTGTGTCGTGTACCAAGGTGTCATTATTCTAGGGTATGCACCTTGTCAAAGTCAAACTTTAGGCAAGATTTGTAGGTCTAGCACGTTCATGTCTACTACTCCCTCTGTCCCTAAATGAATGTCCATTTTCAAGAAATTTTTGTCCAAAATGAATGTAATTATTGAAAAAAAAAAAATTGTCCCTAAATGTGCTTTACCAAAAAAAATTCACTAATTATTTTATACTTGTAAAATTAAATATTTAGAAAATCGATAACAAGAATATTTATACATCTTTGCCATTAAATGATATAAAGAGTAACACTTTCAGAATATCCCTCAAAATGAAATATGGACATTCATTTAGGGACAGGGAGCAGGTTTTATTCCAAGGAGTAGGTGAGGTGATAGTCTAATGTGGCAAACTCTACACTCCAATATTCATTCGGGATACCAACCCCAACCACACATTGCTTATTCACTTTATAAGACCAGTCCAATAAATAGTGATGGAATTAGAGATACTCTCACTAAAATCAAAAATAAAAATGACACTGAACATTACTGGAGAACCACAAGTGCAGAAAAGTGAGTTAATGTTGTCATAATAGTTAACGCAATACTGCCAACTGGTTACACACACTAGTCAAAACACTACTCCTCCCTCTCCTTGTGTGAGACTAGAAAGTTGATACTCGCACACATACACTGTTTTTCATCAGTGGAACCAGTAAACAAGTTGAGATTGAGAGAGTAAGTTTAATGGTTGATGCGTTTGAAGAAAAATAACTTCGCATTATTAAGGATTCCTAGTGTGTGATGCCAATTGAAACACACTATTAGGTTGTGAATAAGCATAAGTAACGTTAGATTTAACCCCTTCCACTCATGAATGAGTGAATCACATACTCCCTCCGTCCCACTTCACTTGGCACTAATTTCTATTTTGGGTCGTCCCACTTCACTTGGCACTGCCCAAAATGGAAAAGAATATTCACTATTCCCTCCACTCATTCTCTCTCCTACTTCACTTTTACACTCACAACATTCTCTCTCCTAACTATTCCTCCCACTCATTCTCTCTCCTATTTAATTCTTCATACTCACAACATTTTCTTTCACTTTTTCTCTCACTTACTTTTCCTTAATTCCCGTGCCCAGAAATTTGGTGCCAAGTGAACCGGGACGGAGGGAGTATTTCTTTATATAATCAACACAAATTAAAGGCAACTTCCATAAAAGCTGCCATAGTTGAAGCGCATAGAGAGGTTGCAAAGGCAACTCTATACCAAAACTAGTGTATGCCTGCATGACAAACTCTGACCTTGAATAATTCTGTAACTTCACGGATTATTTTGAATGCACCACAAGAAATAATTCCATGACACACACACACACAAAAAAAAGAAGAAGTTATTTCCATCAAAACCCCCAAAATAAGTAGCATGTCACCAATAGAAAACATCACTTCCAAGTCTCTTCCTTAACCTAGGATCCCAAGGACAGAAAAGGGATAGATAGCTGTGTATATATATATATATATATATATACACAGAATGTTTCACCCACGCACTAATCCGTACGAAATTAGGAAACAAACGCACCGCACGAAAAAAAAAAAAGGAAACGCGTAAATATTTCTCTCTCCCTCATACAACGGAAACAGGCTTCTTCCTTGACCCAAATTCCCTGCGCCTGTTCTTCTTCCCAAATTCCCTGCGCAAACAAACTTCTTCTTCCCAAACAGGCTTCTTCCTTGACCCAAATATTTTCTCTCTACCTCTCTAATCTCAACGCAAAAAAACGTCACTTTTCTCTGTCTTTCTCTCTCAATCTATTTGTGATTCTCCCTTCGCAGTTTCTCACACATCGGGTAAGTTCTTCAAGCTCTCACTCTCTTTTCCATTGTATGAGATTTTCGTTATACTCTTTTGATTTCAATTTTATGTGTTTTCATTTATTTTGGGACGGATGGAGTAACGATTCAAGAATTTATATTTCTTTACCAGGATAGAGTTGTGTAAAAATGGAAAACTTGGACAATGGAGATGGGAAAAGCTTGGAAAATTTAAATAATGATGTTAATGTAGAGTTAGAATCCGGAGAAGATAATTGTATGTATGCTCCTCAAGTATCAGATGAGTTGTGTCCAAAAAGAGGACAAGAATTTGAGGCAGTAGAAGATGTTTTCGCATTCTATAATGCTTATGCTAAAGCGGCTAGGTTTAGTATACGTGCTTGGACTACTAAGAAAGAGAAAGAAAGTGACATAATAAAGAGGAAGGAGTTTGTTTGTTATAAAGAAGGAAAATCTTCAAGAGTTGTTGAAGTTGGAAAGAAAAGGCGTCGAAGAAGTATAGGTGAGGATTGTAAAGCAAAACTTGCAGTTTTAAGGTCAAACTCCCCGATAAATAAATTGTTACAGTTTTTAAAGAGGGGCATAGCCACCGGTTATCATCACCAAGTAAGGTTCACCTTTTAAGGTCTCATCGTAAAGTTTCAGCTGCAACAAAGTCTTTAGCAAAGTAGATGTCTATGACGAATATACCACAACATCAACAATTTAGTTTTCTTGAAGTGCAATGTGGAGGTTTAAAAAATATTGGGTGCACACAGAGAGATTTGTATAATCATCGAAGGGATATGCGTGTTGATACGAAGGGACACGATGGTGAGATGTTCCATGAGTACTTGAAATTGGAACAAGCCAGGAATCCATCATTTACTTTTAAAATTGAGGCCGATGAAGAACAAAAGATAACCCGGTGTTTTTGGTCTGATTTTTTGCACCAATTATGGGGGTTAACAATCACGGTCAAACAATTATTTTTTGTTGTGATTTTTTGAATCATGAGAGCGTTGATGATTTCATTTGGTTATTTAATCAATTTTTGGAAAGTATGCCCGGTGATGCTCCGAAGATGATTATTACTGATCAAGACCCAGCAATGACTACAGCATTTCCTATTGTTCTTCCAAATACATTTAATAGGTATTGTAGTTGGCATATTTTAATGAAGTTTTCAGAGAAAATTGATGCAGTCAAGTATAATAAATACAGAGAAGAGTTTTCGAATTGCATTTGAAATTCTGAGAGCCCAGTAGAATTTGACTTACAATGGGAAAGTCTTATTATTAAAAGTGGGTTAGAGGAGAATAAATGGTTGGGAGAGATATATAAAATTCGGTCAAGATGGATTCTCGCATATGTTAATAATTTCTTTTCAGCAAATATGTCAAGTAGCCAACGAGCTGAAAGTGGTCATTCATTTTTCAAGAAATTAGTCTCAAAAGGCAATTCATTGGTAGATTTTATGATACAGTTTGGAAGGGGACTTTTACGACAACGTCAAGACGAGTTGATGGCGGATCACAAAGATTCGATGGAGAAACCTAAAATTAGAATAAAGCAAGACTTTTTGGTGCAAATGGTTGATATTTACACGCATAATATGTATTACAAGTTTGAGAAAGAATTTGAACGCAACCTTAAATATAAGATCCATCTTGTTAGAGAAACCGACAAGCATCGTGTTTATCATATTCAAAGAAAGATAATCGAAGCCTGTAAAATTCGTGAACTTGTTTACGAAAAAGACTTGGATTATGTTTCATGTGGTTGTAAAAAGTTTGAAAGCGCTGAAATACCATGTCGGCATATCATAGCATATTTGATGAAAATTGATGATGTTGAGTTGTTGCCAGAGAAATACATTTTGAAAAGGTGGACCAAGTCTGCAAAATTGGGAACAGTGTGGATGATAAAGGCGTGAATATAGAAGATGATAAATCTTATGTTTTGATGCGAAGTCAATTTATGCAAATGTCATTGGATTTAGTTGACACAACCCTAGCACACGAAGAAACAAGAAAGATATTGGCAGATGGACTCCGTAGCATTAAGGAGCAGATTGTCCAATTTCATGGTAATTCAATTGGAAGTAATCTGATTGGTAGCAATCCAATACGAACCGGTAGTAGTGTTCATGGTTCATGTAATATTGGAAGAAGTTATAATGAACCGGATCTAGTGCGAGCAAAGGGGTGTGGGAAAAGACTTAAAGGAGGGAAAGAGAAGGCATTAGCAAATTCGAAAAAGGGCAAAAGCAGACGTTGCCATGGTTGTGGCAAACCAAGCCAAACAACAAAACCCAATGCTGCCAAACATCAGTAAACTAGTAAACTGCTGCCAAAAATCAGAAAATTGCAACATTGCTGACCTGCTAGAACCATTGAACCAACACCCAAAAAATATATCTCCAGAATAAACACATTTACTTCCCTCACTACCAACTATCCAATCAGAATACCACCAAATCTGATTTATGTTTTGATTATCCATATATTCCATAGGAATTCCAACGAAATACAAATGCAATCCAACCCAAACAACATAATCTGATGCTGCCAACAAATAAACAACAAAAAGAAGCAGCTATGAACTTGCTTCATTTCTGCTTGAAACAACAAAGAACACGGAAACGATCCAACCGATTCAAAGCTGCCATAGAATATCCCCTCTCCTCCTTTATCCAAATACCAGAACATCCAAGCAAAATCCAAGAGAAATCCATTGAGAAATACATGCTTACCATGCCCATATCCAAATATTCATACAGAGTAATTTTGAATATATACTCAACTGTTGGTGTTCTACCGTCTTTGCACATTCAATTGAACCTCAATTTCAAGAAAATAATAGACCCCAAAATTGATTGCGAGCAGAAATTTGAATCTAGATGTCTTCAACAAAATTGCAGAAGGAGAGAGAGAGAGAGAGAGAGAGAGAGAGAGAGAGAGAGAAAGGTTGCCGAGGAAATTTCCCAATTTGAAACCCTAGCTGCTTGCTTTGAGGGTAACAAAGGTGAAGAGAGAAGAGGTTCTTTGAGGATATTTTCATACGAGTAATTTTGAACAGGTATGGAAATCAATTTTATAACCCCAAAATTGATTGCGAGCAGAAATTTGAATCTAGATGTCTTCAACAAAATTGCAGAAGGAGAGAGAGAGAGAGAGAGAGAGAGAGAGAGAGAGAGAGAGAGAGAGAGAGAGAGAGAGAGAGAGAGATAGGTTGCTGATGAAAATTCCCACTTTGAAACCCTAGCTGCGTGCTTTGAGGGTAACAAAGGTGAAGAAAGAAGAGGAAGAAGAAATACTCCCTCCGTCCCATACCTAAGTGCACACTTGGTGTTTTGCACGTAGATTAAGAAAAGTGGGTAATGGAGAAAGTGTTGTGAGTGTGAAAGTAAAATAGGAGAGAGAATGAGTGTAGGGAATAGTAAATTATAATGGTGTTGTGAGTATAAAAATAATGTATGAGAGAGAATGAGTGGAGGGAATAGTAAATATTTTTTTTCATTTCAGGAAATGTGCACGTAGGTTTGGGACGCTCAAAATGGCAAAATCTACACGTATGTTTGGGACGGAGGGAGTAGATCGCAAGGGGAGAAGAGATTGTAGCACCTTTTGTTTTTTGGACAAAGGTGGAAAAAGGAAGCGCGGTGTTTTTTTCTCCAAAATCCGTACGCACTGATGCGTATGAGAAACATTCTGTATATATATATATATATATATATATATATATATATATATATATATATATATATATATATATATATATATATAATTCAACTTAATACTTCCTTAATCTAGTCTTACAAGTAAAACTAAATCTTTAATTCAGTAAGAAAAACAGTGACGGACATTACAATCAATTATATACTGTTGATGAGTTATAAGCATCATCAATCAGGACAACCTTTGCTTATAGTTTTGTTAGTGTTTGCAGGAACTTTCCAACTCTAATCCACTTAACAAGAGTAAACCCCTTAAAGCGCCAGGTTCAGGTACGTCACAGAGTTAATATCATCTCCATACAGCCTGATTTACTACATGTCAACGCAGTACGTGTCTATTAACATGTGGTGTTCGTAAAGGCGCTTGATATCAATTCAAGGAAGCAACCAACAAAGATACTTTGAGGGTAGCAAGTACAATTAGGCATACAGACTTTAGTAATTGAAAATGCTCACCCGGAGCTTAACCAATATGATGAGTCAGGCCTATTTCGTAGAGTTGAATACCTAGGCAGGTACTTATGCATTTTAAACTTTAAGGAGTTATGTCGCATTGGGGGGATGTTATTCTCATTTAATTGTCTGTCCTGTGCCATACAAAGTCCTTTCCAACCTCAAGTGCAGGACAGAAAGCTAGTGATGACGGCAAGGGTTCTAATGGTGGGTTTTGTAAAGAATTGGTCTTGATTCAACTATAAAGAAGATAAAAGTCCAAAACTTTCTCAAGAATTATTACTTCGCATGATAAGAACTCAAATAAAGACATGACATCATTGGCTTAGCCACCTCAAACTTTTCTAAATTCTAACTTACATAAATGTGGATATAGGCAAGAGATAAAATCTTTTAAGAAACAACAATGGCTCAAAATTTAATTTTTTTTCAACTCTGGTGCAGTAACCTCTATGTTTCCACTTATAAGTAGCATGAAAGTTAAGCTCAGGTAACAAGGACATAACACTAAAATATACTCCCTCCGTCCCTAAATGTTTGTACCATTTGACTTTTCAAACATTTTAATTTAGTGATTTTGAAGCTTTAATTATGGTTATTTTTACGAACGCTTTGAAAATTATTGATAATATACACCGCCGTTATGTAATATTCCGTCCCTAAATGTTACAAGTTTTGAAAATTTAGTGATTTTGAAGCTTTAATTTTGGAAATGAGACTAACTTTTTGGGACAAAGGAAAAGGGGAAATGGGACAAACATTTAGGGACGGAGGGAGTACCTTTTTTAACTCAGTCTTGGGAGGTTGAGGTTCCTGATAGAAGCTTGGCAAGGGTGTTGCTTTAAATGTCAAGCTCTTCCTCAACATTTTAATCTCAGCTTCTTGACTCTCCTGCAATAAATTGAAATAAGATGATTACTCTAATATGTATGATACATTTTCATAAATCTAGAGCACTTAGGAAACTTTTAAATCGCGCAGCATGTTATAGCACAGACCTTGGTTTTGGCTTGTATGGTATTCTTCTCCTCTTCCTTCGCATGGATCTTCTCCTCGAGTTTAGAATAGAACTGCATTAGAATGTATGTTTAGAAGTACCATAAAGATAAGTTTAAAAATATGGTTGCTATGGATAATATAATTACGAATAGAAGGGTGTAACCAGAATAACTAACCTCTTTTCGTTTTTCAGCTCTTTCATAACATTTAAAACTAAAGGTATAGGCAGGTAGTGTGCCCAACCTTTGGGGTTTTGCATCTTCTGTTCCGGAGCTTCTGTGAATTACTTAAGGATAAACTAAATATAACATCAATATTTACCAAATCAAGTTAACCTGGCATCACATAGGTATATAAAAGCCAGCTTAAGCAGGATACGAGGAGGAGCCTGTTTTTCCTTCAGCAACATTGATGGAGTCTGTTTTAAGTGGCTTCAGTTTTGTTGTCACCCTGAAATTAAAAAATGATTTAACAAACCTCTCGAGAAAAAAGGAGTTTTCCATACATGAACTTCATAGAACACTTGGCATTTGGGGAATACAGTTAGATTTCAAATTTAATCATACCACTAGTGAAACTATCTGATACTCCCTTGGTAAAGCACTCAGTTTGACTTTTGGGGGTCAACTTAATCAAATTTTGACTGAAGATGTATACAACTTTATGTGTTTTTACGAAGTGACAAAAGTTGTGTTTGTACCAAAAAATAAAGTTGTGTTGTGATTCATAGTTTCTTAATGTAGTTGAACAGTATAAACCGAGATACGAACATGGGCTTGTCCGGGTAAGGCCCAAGTGGATTGGGCCCTAAACATAATCCATCAAGTCTCAGCTACGAGGGAAGACCTGGGCTTCCTCGTACTCTCTACCTCGGCATTCCCTAGGCCGATCAAGGCTCAATAGGCGAAAATAACCAAGGCCCAACTCAAGGACCGAGGAGACCTCCCTCCAAGGCCGAGATGGTCTCCCTCGAGGGCGAGGAGGCTTCCTCGGCTATGACGTCATCATGACTGCCATTCCACTTATCTTTCATCCCTTCCCCGGCTCCTCGTATGCCGGCCAGGCTAACGTAGGACGAGAAGAGGAGCATCTCGGCTATCGTGCAGAGTTTGTGCAGTCCTATTCCAATTAGGAGATTGAGCAGTTATAATCCTCTTAGGATTGTAACCTCCTATACCAATTCAGGTCCAACAAGGACTCCTCAACAGATATATAATCCTCTTGGGATTTATATCTTATCTCTTTACAGTCCAAATTCAACATGAATTCTACACTATTTTACCTATAAATACAAGCCATAATTCACATATTTTGGTACGTTGTCTTTTTTACCATAAACTCTGTCAAAGTGATTTATCTCACTCTAAACGTATACTTACTCTCACGCCGGAGGCCTTTGCCGGATAAGCCCCGGCTTAGTTTACGTTTCTTGTTTCTTTTTCAGGCTATTCAATCGCCGAAGTACAACCGACCGTTGAATTTTGGCTGATTCGATCTTTTTGGCAACATCAGTTTGGTTCCATTGTCGGGAAATGATTCAATCACCCATTGAATAAGCCTGAAATTCGTTCGCCTGAACCTTTGTTCCGACCGGAAATTTCTTATTTTGGCCGGAAAAGTGCAAGTTTTGCATGGAAACCTTTCGCCTGGAAATTTCGTTGGTTGAAAACGTTTTGATTTGGCCGGAAATCTGTTGCATAACAATCGCAATTGAATTCTGTTTGTTGGCGTTCGAAATCTGTTCTAAATTTTGGCCGAAAAATTGTTATTTTGGCAGGAAAATCTTGTTTGCTGGAAAAATTTGTTCACAGGGAATTTTGGGCCGTTTGCAATTTTTGTGTGGATTGTTGATAAGAAATTCAATTTGCACCAAAATTCTAGTCCAATGGAAGACGAAAATACCATCAGTATTACTAATGAGGAGAACCGAGCTCAGGGGACGAGATCCCTCCCACCACTGGCGTGCTTCCTCCTCCTCCTCCCCCTTTGATCGAGGGACCACCTCCTCTCGGCATGACTCTCCGATCTTCTCGGACTCAGCCAGCTGCCGAGGGGTTCATTACCAATCCTCCTCGTCGTTGTCCACGAGGAAGGCGAGCAACGAGCAAGCCGACGACGAGGAACGCTGACATGGGACAAGCTGAGAACACCCAGCCCGCTGACCGACGTACTCTTACATCAGCAAATGGAGACATTGCAACGTATCTATGAGACTCGGAATGCTTTGTTGCAATTGGATCCAGAAAACTCAATGGCCGAGTTCATCACGCCTTCGAGGTCAGGAAACTCTCGTGGAAGGGAAACTCAGGGTGAGAGACGAGGTAGTCAGAGGAGCCCTCCTCGTGGCCAAGATCCCCCTCCCCGTAAGCCTGCTGTACCACCTAAGCAGAACCTCCGAGATGCTCCGCGTCCTCGGTCTAATAATCATGATAACGAAAGGAATGTGGTGGCAGACCTGAGAAGCCACCTAAATTCGAGGGTGCGGGAGGTAAACTCAGCAGACTTGCGAGCGAGGCTCAGACTGGTTTAGAGCTGTCAATTCGGGAATACGGGACGGGACGGGACGAAATTATGTTGTCCCACGACGGAAACGGGACGAAAAGGGACGGAACAAAACGGGACAGGACTAAAACACTCCGTCCCATTTGCGGGACGCGGGATCCCGCGGGACCCATGCGAGACCCGTTGACTAGGAGGGATAAGCGTTTACTAGGAAAAATCGTGACTAGAGACTAATAGAATGAAGGGAGAGAAAGGTGTGGGGGGAGGAGGGTCTGGAAAAGGTAGCAACAGCTGCGAGCAATGGCAGCATGCAACACTAATTATTTTAGTGGCTACTGATCATATCAAATGAACAGAAAGCGAACAATGCAGACAAGAGCGAAGAAAGATGTACCAATTTATCTAGCTCAATCTTAACGAAACGTGACCTGACAAGCATCATCTAAAGAACACTAAGATTGATTAATTTTTTAGTAGGATTCTTTTTTTGTGGCTGGATTAAGAGGTTATCAAGTATCACTGGAGGAAGGGGAAAACAGATACAAGTGAACACATGAAGTATCTTACAAAGCTGCCCTTAAGGAGGAGTTGTGTGCTTAAATATGGATTATCCATATTGATAACACTGAAATCAAAGAAATATACAGGGGCGAGATATGCGGGACGGGAACGGGATGGGCGGGACCGCACCATGTTGTCCCGCGACGGGAACGGGATGAGACGGGACGGGACAAAACGGGACAGGACTAAAATACTCCATCCCATCCCGTCCCAAATCTATTGCGGGACGGGACGTCCCGATGGGACCATCC
Source organism: Adenophora triphylla var. japonica (assembly GCA_022495995.1). NCBI lineage: Eukaryota > Viridiplantae > Streptophyta > Magnoliopsida > Asterales > Campanulaceae > Adenophora > Adenophora triphylla. The sequence goes on along the minus strand of JAFEMH010001206.1, from coordinate 420,381 downwards.
CAATTTGACGGCTCTAGTCTGGTTAGACGTTTATCCCCTCCTCGTCTTAACATAACCCCTCGTCATAGCCATCATCCTAGGCGTGATTCACCTCATCACAGACACTTTGCAAGGCCGAGGAGTCCTCATCCGTACAGAATGGTCCTCGGTGGTTACGAAGCGGAGCCGGGGAAGGATAAAACGCCCTTTAGACGAGGAGAAAATCGTCGAGATGACGAGGAACACAGTAGGGTGAATGGTCACCCAAGAGAAAGGTCCCATCGTAGTTTCCACCGGAGTTCCCACCGAAGCACTCATTCTAGCACTGAGAAGGGGATTGATGCTAGAGAGCTACAACTCTTGAAAAAGAGAATTGATGATATGGAGATGGGGAAGAAGGACGAAGAAGATGACGACACTTGTGCCACTCGTCCCTTCTCCCAGAGAATAAATGATGTACCACCTAATTCTGCCTTCAAGGTCCCGAGTTTTGAAAAATATGCGGGAACTACTGACGCACGGGATCATGTGCAAAGTTTCGAGTCTACTATGGCCCTCCTCACTAAGGCCGATGACGTTCTCTGTAAAGCCTTCGCAAGTACCTTCTCCTATACAGCGCTGACCTGGTTCCGTGAGCTCAAAAAGGGATGCATCGATAGCTGGAGGGGCATGAGGAGGATGTTCCTAGACCACTTTGCCACGGTAGGAAGGAGGAAGAAGAGGTTAACTGATCTTGCCAACATCGAGCAAGGAAAAAATGAAACCACCTTAAGCTATTACAATCGATTCCGAACCACGGCGGATCAAGTGGAAGAAAGCCTCACAGACAGGGAGGTGATTGTTTGTTTCAACTCCGGATTGAGATCCGGACCACTCATATACGAACTCTCCGCCAAAGAGCCAAAATCAAAGGCTGACTTATACAATGTGGCTTATGCCATTGCCATGGCGGAAGAGAAAAACAAGAAGAGGTCTGATAAGACATAACCAGAAGCAGCTGGGACTTACCATGCTTCCAACGAAAATGGCTTTAAGGGGAAGAATAGAACAAGGGGCACTGAGAAGGCCGAGACCTTTACCCCCTTCACTAAGCCTATTACTGAGATAATGATAAAAGCGAAAAAGGAAGGAAAACACCGAAGAAGATGATGATAAAAGCGAGGACTCGGAGCAAAGACCTCCCAGAGCCAAGTTGCATGTAATTCGAGAAGAGACGGTCTCTACCAGGAAGCTAAGGGACCAAATTCATGAGTTAAGCAAGGTATACCATGTCCCCGCCTGGGTTCACAAGGCGGAAGAGGTCATCAGTTTCTCCCCAACGAATCGGGCCTAGCCGCAAGCGGCAGTGAGCAACCGTTGGTAATAAAAGGGAGAATTGACATCATGTGAATCCGAGAGACTCCTCATTGTGAGCCTCTCGAGAAATTCTTTACTACTCCACCTTCCAAATGATGGGGTGAAAGATAGCATCTTGGAACCATACCACGGAAGATCTAGAGGGGTTCACCAATCACAAGGTCGAGCCAAAGGAACTATCGACCCGCCGCTAGAAGTCCGCGAAGATCCCTTCCGTACCACGGCTACAAGCTACTTTCGTAGTCACGGATCCGACTGCCACTACCATGCAATCTTAGGCATTTCAAGTCAAGCAAAACTTGGGTTGGTCGCCTCCCTTCCTCACCAACGAGTCAAATTTCCTACTCGTGCTGGAATTGGATGCGTGAGGGCGACCGCCAAGAACTTCTTGGAGCATGTCGTCAAAAGCAGAAAAACTTCCCAACAGGTGGAGATAGATACACCTGAAGACAACATGAAAATCTCTAAGTCCCTGAAAACTGTAGGTGTTAGTGCCCTAGGCCTATAGAGATAGACCTATTTGTAATGTCATTTTCATTTATATATGAGATTATTACTTTGATTATTATATGTGTTTGCATGTTTACTTTAATAATCGTGTCCCTAGGAAGCACTAGTATGAAGTCTAATGGATAATCGTGTGATGATTATATGCATGGAGATGCACATTAGATTCATGGGTACTTGATAGAGAACAAGGTACTGGACTTGACCCATTATGAGATTTATGTCATGGTCGTATGTCATAAATAAATCTCATATAGTTATATCATTGATATCCTTTGACCTGAGATTATCATCGTCTTCCACTTGATGAATATTATGTTTGATATAGTTTAACGTTGTCTTTAACCGGATAACAATAAGGGCTATCATTGGCATGATATGATTCTTGTTGGGAAGAATGATAAGTCAAGATGGAAATTTGTCCCTCGTAAAGAGAGATGTTTGCTAGGCCACTCGTAAGTAAGATTGATGTAGTGCATGGCCATGCCCGAATGAATTAATGTGATTAATATCATTCGATTAATCAATTTACTTGGTAACGAGAAAGCATTGAACAATATGAGTTGACGTGGACCATGACACATGTTCAATATAACATCGTGTGACAAAGGGATTGTGATATGTTCTATGTAGAAAAATCGAACTTGATATTATATTATTTGGGTAGGCATGATGGCTTGCTAGAGTCCGCTCATGTCTTATGAGGATCGATGTGATCGAACTCATTGCCAACTTAATATAGTCCTATGGGGTCACACGCATCGAACGAATTGTCAAAAATGAAGAATATGGAGTTTTTGTTCTCAGGGGACGACTCGTCCCCGTGCCCGAACTAACTATTCCTCGCCCGGGACGAATGATTCGTAGGAAGAGTCCCGAGGGACGACTCGTGCCCGTAGGGACGAGTCGTGCCCTGGGACGACTCGACCCGAGACGTAACCAACTATTCCCCTTAAGGGGGACGCCGCATCGTAACATCGGCAAGGGGACGACTCGTGCCCTGGGGACGAGCCGTCCCGTCGGCGCTGGACTGATACGTAAATGACCTAAAATTAGGGTTTTCGCAAAGGGCTTTTATATATAACGTATAAATACAAACCCTTAGTTGCCCTAGCAGTCATACTCACGTTTTGGGTTTAGAGAAACACAAAAGAGAGTGATTCCAATTGTGAATTGAGAATCGAAACACCATTCAATTCCATATTCTTCATCGATTGAAAGGAGTTTCAATCAAGGATCTAGCAATCCGCCTAGAATTGTTCTAGGGTTCGTTCAACGCGTGGATACACATAGAGAATCTTCGCTAATCAAGATCTAACGTTCATGATTCAAGAATCGTTCATCGAAGATTTGCTAGTTCTTCAATCTGGAGTTGGAACGCGTTTATCAACGACAAAAGCACACAAGGTTAGTAATTCTAAATCATTCTTCTTAATTAATCATCTAGAACGGATCCTAGGGCTCCGGATTTTCGAGTTAATTTGCAATCTTCCGCTGCGCATGGACCCTCGAAACCCAACAGTGGTATCAGAGCCCCGTTCATGATGTTTATATTAGATTATCATGATAATTATATAATGTGATTATGTTAATTTTCATGATGAATATGATTTAGAACATGATTTTATATGAGAATTGCTTGTGGAAGTAATTGTATATTTTGATATACCATGATTGTGAATTGAATTATGTGATTAATGTTATTAATCTATAATATGGGTTTTGATGTATTACTTAGTATATAGGCTGGAAGCCAAAACCTTCCCCACAGGCACTTCTGGGAAGTGTGGGATAACTTTGGAATACGATGCCACGTACTAGTAATTACACATCAAATGTGATTTGTGTTGCATCATTCTATGTTCATAATTATGCTCATATAGTTTTCATGAATCAACCTTGCCATGTTAATTGATAAACATGAAAATTGAACCTTCATTGAAATTTGAGGTTTATACATGCCACCCATGTTTAAACACTTGTGAGTACACGGATAGTTTTATGTAGGCTACGCCACAGCGAGGTACATTAATTCTATCTTTGTATGATCAAGATGAGCAAACGGTGATTGCTATACGTTTAAAATGGTTGAACTCAATTAGGCTATCAAAACAATTTTGGGCCTAAGGCATAAGATGAGATTGAAACATGTGACATATGATGTCTATAATCTCATAAAGGATCTAAGAGTCATATTTTAATATGATTGATAAATGTTATCTACCTTTTAGTTTAATTTTGAGCGGTCGTGCCGTAAGCGGACTTGAAATTAAATTAAAGTTGGGTCTTAGCCTATTAAATTATATTATGCATGATTGTATAAGAAGGTTATATAATTTAGTGGGAGTATTTATGAAATACGTTAATTAATCTCTTAAATGAAATTGGTACTTATATGTGTTCATATTTGTTGCATATCTTTGTAGATCAATGGCTGTAAACACTAATCAAAATATGTCACTGCGATCAGTCCTTGAGAAGGACAAGTTAGAAGAGAATGGCAACAACTATGTGGATTGGATCCGCAGTTTGGGAATTGTTCTCAAACAGGAAAGGAAGTTGTACATTCTCGATGGACCCGTTCCACCCGAGCTTGCTGCTAATGCAACTAAAGCCGAAAAGGATCAACATAAGAAACATGTGGATGATTCTATTGATGTTGGTTGCTTGATGCTTGCTACATGTGTAAGGCCCTTCGTAAGGACCACAAGTACAGCATGGAAGCTTATGATTTGGGAAATCATTTGAAGGAAATGTTCCAATAAGTAAGCACATCGGGAAAGGTTTGACACTATGAAGGCTCTTCATTCATGCAAGATGATTGAAGGACAACCTGTTGGGCCTCATGTGTTGAAAATGAAGGGTCACCTCGAACACCTTGAGAGGCTTGGATATCCTATCCAGTTGGAGCTGGCCACGGATATGATATTGCATTCACTCCCTGAAAGTTATAATCAGTTTGTTATGAATTATAACATGAATGGGATGAATAAATCTCTGTCTGAATTGCATGGGATGCTTAAGAATGCAGAGAACAATGTCGCCAAGAAAACCAATCAAGTGTTGATGGTGAATAAAGGAAAGGGGTTCAAGAAACCCAAGGTTAAAGCAAGAGTTGCTAAACCGGAGGCAAAGGTTGCCGTTGTTGAGAAACCTCAACCCAAATCCCAAAAGGATGCGGTGTGCTACCATTGCAAGGAAACTGGGCATTGGAGGCGTAACTGCAAAGCATATCAGGAAGGACTGAAGAAGAAGGGCAATGAGATTGTCATGACTTCAGGTATCTATGTGATAGATATTCTACTTTCTACTTCTAGTTCTTGGGTATTAGATACCGGATGTGGATCTCACATTTGCCTAAATGTGCAGGGACTAAAGAATAGAAGGTCGCTCAAAGAGGGTGAAGTAGACCTGCGGGTTGGAAATGGAGCAAGAGTTGTTGCATTGGCCGTAGGGACTTACGAAGTCACTTTACCTAGTGGATTAATATTAGTTTTGAATAACTGCTATTATGTTCCGGATTTGAGCAGAAACATTATTTCAATTTCTTGTTTAGACAACGAGGGTTACAGTTTTCGTATTGCGAATAAGAAATTTTCCATTTATTTGAATGATATGCTTTACTGTATTGTTCATTCTTATAATGGCCTTTATGTCTTAGATGTTAAAAATAATGTTGATAATGTCTATCATGTTAATAAGAAATCTAAACCAAACAATGTGAACAACACATTTAAATGGCATTGCCGTCTTGGTCACATTAATGAGAAACACGTCTCTAAACTCCATAAAGATGGATATTTAGACTCATATGATTATGAATCATATGATGTGTGCGAATCTTGTTTGTTGGGCAAGATGACTAAAGCACCTTTTACTAAGAGTAGTGAAAGGGCTAGTGATTTATTGGCTCTCATACATACTGATGTATGTGGACCAATGAATAGCATTGCTAGGGGAGGATTTGATTTCATAACGTTCACTGATGACTTATCTAGATATGGCTATGTCTATCTGATGAAGTACAAAAGTGAAGCATTTGAGATATTTAGAATATTTCAAAATGAAGTACAAAATCAACTTGGCAAAACTATTAAAACACTTCGATCCGATCGAGGTGGTGAATACTTGAGCCAAGAATTTGACGATCAACTTAAAAGTTGTGGAATTGTTTCAGAACTTACTCCACCCGGAACACCACAATGGAATGGTGTGTCCGAGAGGAGAAATCGAACTCTATTAGATATGGTTCGATCGATGATGAGTCAAGTTAACCTTCCTATTTCTTGTTGGGGACATGACCGGAAACAGCTGCTTTCACACTTAATAAGGTCCCTACTAAATCGGCTCCTAAAACCCCACATGAGATGTGGCATAGAAGAAAACCTAGTTTATCTTTCATGAAGATTTGGGGATGCGAAGCTTATGTAAAGAAATTAGTTTCTTAAAATAAGCTTGCACCCAGATCTGATAAATGTATTTTCGTTGGTTATCCTAAGGAAACGAAAGGATATCAATTTTACAACCGATCTGAGAACAAAGTGTTTGTTGCTCGACATGGTGTCTTTCTAGAGAAAGAGTTTCTCTCTAAAGAAACTAGTGGGAGTAAAATTGATCTTGAAGAAATTCAAGAACCCGAAAATGACAAGGAACCAATAGTAGAGACGAAACCAAATTCACAAGCAGTTGTGGAACCGGTTCAATATACACAAGCTCTTCGCAGATCGGATAGGATACGATCCGAACCTGAGAGATATGGATTTCTCATGACGGAAAGTAATGAAGTAGAAATCATTGAGAATGATGAACCTACTTCCTATCAAGATGCGATGTCCACTCCTGATTCGGACAAGTGGCTAGGAGCCATGGAATCCGAGATCAAATCCATGTACGATAATCAAGTTTGGAACTTGATTGATCCATCTGAAGGTGTAAAAACCATAGGGTGCAAGTGGGTTTTCAAAAAGAAAACCGACATGGATGGGAAGGTACATACTTTTAAGGCTAGGCTTGTTGCTAAGGGGTATAGGCAGACTCATGGCGTTGACTATGATGAAACCTTTTCGCCCGTAGCAATGCTTAAGTCTATTAGAATCTTAATTGCCATAGCCGCATATTACGACTATGAGATATGGCAAATGGACGCCAAAACAGCGTTTCTTAACGTAAACCTACTTGAGGATGTATACATGATACAGCCTGAAGGGTTTGTCGATCCAAAGAATTCTAATGAAGTATGTAAGTTGCAGAGATCCATTTATGGATTGAAGCAAGCTTCAAGGAGTTGGAATCTACGTTTTGATGAATCAGTCAAAGAGTTTGGCTTCATCAAAAACGAAGATGAGCCTTGTGTATACAAGAAAATAAGTGGGAGCATAGTTCTATTTCTAGTGTTATATATCGATGACATCTTGCTCATTGGAAACAATGTTCCTGCACTTGAGACTGTCAAGTTCTGGTTAGGAAAATGTTTCTCAATGAAAGATATGGGTGAAGCGGCTTATATCCTTGGTATCAAGATCTATAGAGATAGATCAAGAAGGATGATTGGTTTGAGTCAGAGTACATATATTGACAAGGTCCTTAGAAGATTCCGCATGGAAAATTCTAAGAGAGGGAACTTGGCAATGGGACATGGCATTACTCTTAGCAAGACGCATTGTCCTAAGACAAATGATGAGCGAAAGAGGATGAATGATATTCCATATGCTTCGGCAATTGGATCTATCATGTATGCCATGTTATGTACTAGACCCGATGTATCGTATGCTCTAAGCGCAGCAGTAGATACCGATCGATCTGGTGAGAACCGTTGGATAGCGATCGAAGAATATCCTTAAGTACTTGAGAAGAACTAAGGATGTATTCTTGGTATTTGGAGGAATGGAAGATCTGGTTGTAAAGGGTTACACAGATGCAAGCTTCCAGACCGACAAAGATGACTATAGATCGCAGTCTGGCTTCGTGTTTATGCTAAATGGAGGTGTTGTTTGTTGGAAGAGTTCCAAGCAAAGCACTGTTGTTGATTCTACAACTGAAGCCGAATACATAGCAGCATCGGATGCGGCTAAGGAGGCGGTTTGAATCAAGAAGTTCGTTAGTGACTTAGAAGTCGTTCCGAGTATCACTAACCCGATAGAGCTTTATTGTGACAATAATGGTGCTATTGCCCAAGCAAAAGAACCAAGGTCACATCAACGATCCAAACACATTTTGAGACGTTTCCACCTCATTCGAGAAATCTGTGAAAGGGAGGACGTCAAGATATGAAAGGTACCAACGGATGACAACATTTCGGACCCTCTCACCAAGCCTTTGCCACAAGCTAAACATGATGGTCATGTTAGGTCCATGGGTATAAGATACATGAATGATTGGGCCTAGTACAAGTGGGAGACTGTAGGTGTTAGTGCCCTAGGCCTATAGAGATAGACCTATTTGTAATGTCATTTTCATTTATATATGAGATTATTACTTTGATTATTATATGTGCTTGCATGTTTACTTTAATAATCGTGTCCCTAGTACTTATGAAGCACTAGTATGAAGTCTAATGGATAATCGTGTGATGATTATATGCATGGAGATGCACATTAGATTCATGGGTACTTGTTAGAGAACAAGGTACTGGACTTGACCCATTATGAGATTTATGTCATGGTCGTATGTCATAAATAAATCTCATATAGTTATATCATTGATATCCTTTGACCTGAGATTATCATCGTCTTCCACTTGATGAATATTATGTTTGATATAGTTTAACGTTGTCTTTAACCGGATAACAATAAGGGCTATCATTGGCATGATATGATTCTTGTTGGGAAGAATGATAAGTCAAGATGGAAATTTGTCCCTCGTAAAGAGAGATGTTTGCTAGGCCACTCGTAAGTAAGATTGATGTAGTGCATGGCCATGCCCGAATGAATTAATGTGATTAATATCATTCGATTAATCAATTTACTTGGTAACGAGAAAGCATTGAACAATATGAGTTGACGTGGACCATGACACATGTTCAATATAACATCGTGTGACAAAGGGATTGTGATATGTTCTATGTAGAAAAATCGAACTTGATATTATATTATTTGGGTAGGCATGATGGCTTGCTAGAGTCCGCTCATGTCTTATGAGGATCGATGTGATCGAACTCATTTGCACAACTTAATATAGTCCTATGGGGTCACACGCATCGAACGAATTGTCAAAAATGAAGAATATGGAGTTTTTGTTCTCGGGGACGACTCGTCCCAGTGCTGAACTAACTATTCCCTTGGCTCGGGACGAATGATTCGGAAGGAAGAGTCCCGAGGGACGACTCGTGCCAATAGGGGCGAGTCGTGTCCCTGGGACGACTCGTGACTGAGACGAGAACCAACTATTCCCCTTGCGGGGACGCCGAATGTAACATCGTAGCGAGGGGACGACTCGTGCCACAGGGGACGAGCCGTCCCGTCGGCGCTGGAGCGATACGTAAATGACCTAAAATTAGGGTTTTCGCAAAGGGCTTTTATATATAACGTATAAATCTGAGCCCTTAGTTGCCACTAGCTTGATCATACTCACGTTTTGGGTTTAGAGAAACACAAAAGAGTGATGATCCAATTGTGAATTGAGAATCGAAACACCATTCAATTCCATATTCTTCATCGATTGAAAGGAGTTTCAATCAAGGATCTAGCAATCCGCCTAGAATTGTTCTAGGGTTCGTTCAACGCGTGGATACACATAGAGGATCTTCGCTAATCAAGATCTAACGTTCGTGATTCAAGAATCGTTCATCGAAGATTTGCTAGTTCTTCAATCTGGAGTTGGAACGCGTTTATCAACGACAAAAGCACACAAGGTTAGTAATTCTAAATCATTCTTCTTAATTAATCATCTAGAACGGATCCTAGGGCTCCGGGTTTTCGAGTTAATTTGCAATCTTCCGCTGCGCATGGACCCTCGAAAATCTCTAAGTCCCTGAAAACTACCCACACCAGCTCCAGGATGAGCCTTATTATTGAAGTACCAGAGGAGGAACCCATGGTCCTAGAAATTGCGGATGACCATGATATAGTTCCGTCCGTCCCGGAGACAGATCATGTTCTCGTCAGCGGACAGAACTCGGGGGGGCCAACCTTAATCCTGACTTGAGAATAGTTGATTTGCCCGACGTAGACGAACTGATGGAAGAAGAGGGCCTCAACGTAAATGATAACGAGGGTAGAAGACTTGGAAAAATTATCATTGAATCTTTAGAATTCCGTGATGGTCCAGAAATGGAGCCCGTGGACGAATTGGAAGAGGTGGTCATCAACCCTGACTACCCTGAACAAAAAATCAAACTCGGAGGCCAGCTATCCCCGGAAGAAAAGGAAGAAATCATCTCCCTCCTAAAAAACAGTCTGGACATCTTCGCTTGGAAAGTTAAAGATATGAGGGGGATTAATGAAGAAGTCGCCCTCCACCGCCTAGATGTTGATCCATCTGCTAAAACTATCGCGCAGACAAGGAGGATCTTTGCAAAAGACAAGGAGGAAGCTATCAAGGAAGAGGTGCAAATGTTAGTTAGCGACGGAATAATACGAAAAGTGAAATACCCCGTTTGGTTGGCCAACGTAGTGATGGTCAAGAAGCAAAATGGGAAGTGGCGAATGTGCATTGACTTCACCGATCTCAACAAAGCCTGCCCTAAGGACAGTTATCCTCTCCCCAAAATTGATAAGTTGATAGATTCCATAGCTGGACACCGAACTCTCAGTTTCCTAGATTGATGACATGGTCATAAAGACCAAGGAGGACAGTCACGCCCCTGACCTGGAAGAAACCATTAACAATCTCCGAGCTAACAACATGAAGCTAAACCCAAGTAAATGTGTGTTCGGGGTGACAGCTGGAAAGTTCCTAGGCTTCATGGTATCTCAAAGGGGAATCGAGGCGAACCCTGAAAAAATCAAGGCCCTGATTGACATGAAGGAACCTACCAGCATCAAGGAGGTTCAGAGATTGAATGGAAGAATAGCGGCTCTTGGGAGGTTCATTGCCAAGTCCGCCGAAAAATCACTGCCTTTCTTCAAGGTATTGAAGGGGTCTAAGAGCTTCTCATGGACTCTCGAATGTACAGAAGCTTTTCTCCAGTTGAAGGAGTACTTGGATCCCCTCCCTTGCTACGCAGTTTGATTACTAGCGAGACGATGTATGTCTTCCTAGACGCAACGGACCACGCAGTAGCTGCAGTTCTTGTCTGAAATGATGAAGGAACTCAGAAACCAGTCTACTATGTCTCTAAGGCATTGTCAGACGTGAAGAGCAGATACTTTAATGTGGAAAAGATAGCGTACGCGCTAGTGATTGCATCAAGGAAACTACGTGCCTATTTTTCTGTACATCCCATCACCGTGTATACCAATGAACCATTGAAGAAAATCTTACACAAGTTGGATGGCTTCGAACGTCTCCTCAATTGGTCTATCGCTCTTACAGAGTTTGATATCACTTACCAACCATGGAGGACTCTCCTGGCATAGCCTCTGGTTGACTTCATGGTCGAAACTGCCTTCATGGGTGAACACATCTCCACCTCCCGTAAGCATGACGCACCAGAGGAAGAAGGGTCAACCATCGAGCTCCCATCCAATTGTTGGGTCTTATATACTGATGGCTCAGCCACAAAGGAGAGAAGCGGAGCTGGAGTCGTACTAGCAAGTCCTGAAGGAGAGCACACCATCCAGGATATCATCAGATTCAAGTTCCCTGCCTCCAACAACCAAGCTGAATACGAGGCTCTGATATTTGATATCGAGCTGGCTTCCTTCTATGGAGCAACCAAAGTAGCGGCTTTCTGCGACTCCCAACTTGTTGTCAAACAAGTAAAGGGAGAGTATAACACCCAAAATCCCGTACTTACCAAGTATAGAGACCTAGTCCTAGACATGACGAAGAAGCTGGAATTTTTCGAGATCAGTCAGATAGGGAGGGAAGATAACCAAATTGTGGATGTTCTATCCAAACTAGCGACTATGGATGTGTGAGTCCAACTCCAATCTATACGTAGTTTTTGCTGAAGAACCCGCCTATGAGAGACTACAAGTCATGCTCCTAGATGGAGAGGAGAGATGCTGGATCGATGATTACATAGACTACATCGAGAAGAGTCAACTCCCAGAAGATGAAACACAAGTTAAGCTAATCAAGAAGAGATCACCAAGGTTCGTAGTGAAGAACAGAGTCCTATACAGACGATCCTTCATTAAGCCCCTGCTAAGGTGTGTCTATCCCAAGGAAATCGAGAATCTCTTGGCCGAAGTACCGAAGTACATGAAGGCGTTTGCGGCGGACACCCGGGGGCCAGAACCTTAGCTGACAAGATCATCCTGCTAGGTTACTATTGGCCAAACCTGAGGGAGGACGCGTAAGCCTATGTTAGAAAATGTGACAAGTGCCAGAGGTACTCTGATATTCCTAGACTCCCAGCAGTTGAGCAAACTCTTGTAATACCTACATGGTCATTTGATATGTGGGGGATTGACATCATCAAACCCTTCCCTCCCGCCCGAGGTAATTGCAAGTATGTAATAGTAGCAGTCGACTACTTTTCAAAGTGGATTGAAGCGAAAGCATTGGCCAAGATAACGAAAGAAAACGCAATCAACTTCGTCCATGACCACATCTGGTGTCGGCGTCGCTTTGGGGTCCCACATACTATCATTTCGGATCATGGTCTACAATTCTCCACGGCTTTCACAGTGGAGTTGAGCAGAGTCAAAGTCCGTCACATCAAGTCATCTGTGAGTAGACCTCAAAGCAATGGACAAGCGGAAACAGCCAATAAGTTGGTACGTACAGCCCTTATTAAGAACCTTGAGGGAAGTGATGGTAGATGGTTGGACGAACTTCTCTTAGTCTTGTGGGCTGTTCGCACAACCACCCGGGGGCCAACCGGGGAAACCCCATTCGCATTAACCTTCGATACTGAGGCCATGGCACCGGCTGAAATGGCTATTCCTACTGTGAGAAATTCCAACTATGATGAGCAAGTCAACAAGGTTAATAGGCTCCTAGACCTAGACCTGATAGATGAAAAACGACTAGCTGCGCAGATGAGAATGGTAAATTACAAGCAAATGACCAAGGCGTACCATGACAAAAGGGTCAACAGAACAGAAGAGTATTCCAAGTGGGCGATTGGGTACTTAGAAAAATTGAAGCTACTGGTCGGAAGACTGAACAGAACAAGCTCTCCCCAAATTGGGAAGGTCCCTACATCATAACTCAAGTCATTCGAGAAGGGACTTACAGATTAAAAACTAAGGAGGGGAAAGAGCTCAAGCATCCGTGGCACTCCGACAATCTCCGGAAATACTATCATTAGTGTTAGTTTATTTTATGTAATAGATTAGTCTTTAATTAGTCTTTTACTTTTCTAGCATGGTAGGATTGCAGTTTGATGTAATCAAGTTCAGTTTATGAAATTTACTTCTTCAACATGCAAAGCAACCACCAACTGCCAAAAGCGACACTACTGAAAGACGAGGATCCTATCCTCACCCTTCAAAGCAACAATAGCCTACCTCGGCATAAACGACTAACTGGCCAACATCTAAAACTTAAGTACAAGTCACCTTCCTCGACATAAGGAGATGAAAAAGAAGGAAGCCTCACGTCTGACCAAGGAAACACCTCGGTCTAAAAACGACTACGGGCAAAACCATCTAAAACCTATGTACGAGTCATCTTCCTCGGCATATGGAGATGAAAAAGAAGAAAAATTCAACAGTCAAGACCGAGGATCCTTCCTCGGCCTAATGACTTGCCTCACGTCTAGCCAAGGAAACACCTCGGCCTAAAACGACTACTGGCATTCCACGTCTAAAACCTATGTACGAGTCATCTTCCTCGGCATAAGGAGACGAAAAAGAAGAAAAATCTAACAGTCAAGACCGAGGAACCTTCCTTGGCCTAATGACTTGAACAGGGAAAATTGCCACAACTCCTAAGACCAAGCTAGCCTCCTCGTCTTATATAAAAGAGCGAAGGAAGAGGAACCTTTCCTCGGCTCCCCAAGAGCAGACTTGTACTTGTGCAAAATCACAAATAAGCAGTCAAACAAAACAGTTCATATATCAAAATACAAAGTAGAGACGATGTGAACGGGAAGAAAGGGACATTTCATTAATATTCAAAAAGTGAACTACAAATGCCCTAGTCTATTACATCAAAACAAAGAAACATTCTAAGGCTTCTCCCTTTGAGGAGGCTCCCTGAAGAAAGCTTGTTCATCAGCATTCAGCTTGGCATCGAGGGTGGGGGTGATGGTGACTTCATGAGTTTGAGCGTCAATTTGAACTTCCTTATTGACAAGCTCCTCAGCATTGGTCCCTTCAACATCCACTTCCATCTCGTCCTCGATCCTTTCGATTAAAGCATTAAGATTATCAGGATCGACGGACGGAGAAACCCAAGCATCTCGGCCTTCCCGAGCATCCATCACGGCGATCACATCCAAATTATACTCAGAATAAAGAACAAGGTAGTGAAGAGCCCGAGATGCTTTATCGTACCCGTCCTGGCATACCAGCCGAGCAATGGCCGCCAAGTCTAAAGGCATGGAGTGGCCCACCATAAGCCGACGAGCCAAGTGCAAGTAGCCATCATGGAACATGGTGGTTGTCTTGTCATTGACGACATCAGTAAAAGCCGAGCTAGCCTTGAACCGAGCAATAGCCTCCTCTTCCTTGGAGGGAATGATGGCCTCCAGCTCTTGGCATTTGGCCTCAGCCCCCTCGGCTCTCTGCGTGATCTCGGCTTTGAGCTTTTTCAGCTCAGCCATCTCAGAATCAAGGGCTTCCTCGGCCCTCTTCGCCTCCTCCTCGACCTTGGCCTTGGCCGCCTTCTCGGCCTCAAGCTCCTCGTCTCTGGCCTTCAGCAACTCAGTAGCTGCAGCCATCTCGGACTCTCCCCTTCCCAGCTTGGCCTTGAGCTCAGCTATTTGCTTATCCACGGCCTTATTATGTAGATTCTCGTAAGCTGCCATGGAAGCAAGCTGCAATACAAAAAAGCAACATTAGCGATAGTACAAGTACAAAGTACGAGAAGTAAAACACGAGATAGTTACCTCGGATATCAACAGGCCTTTCCAGTTGACCATGTTTTCCTTGTTGGGCTTATCTTGGCATAACTTCTCAAGAAGTTCCTCATCCATGGCCCTTTGGATAGCTGCTCGGCCCAGCCTAACATGAGCGCCCTCCCTGGCAAGTACGTTGAGGCCTCTTAGGGGCTTGGGCGTGGCAATGAGCTGCCGAGCTAGCTGCTCGGCCTCAGGATAAGTCTTGATCGTTCGAGGGGTCAGGGATGGAGGAGTTGATGCGTCGGCAGCCCGCTTGGAAGGAGGCTCCTCCTCAGTGGAGCCAGAATGGGGCCCCTTCTGGCTCGAGGACCTATGGACGAGGTACGGCTCCTCAACAGCCGGAGGATCAGCTTGCCTCTCCTCGGTTTCAACAGTCGTAATTTGGGGGCTATGCCCCTCAGGGATTCGTTTTCTTTGGCTTCCCAAAGCCTCCTCGTCAACGGCAACGGCTTCCTCGGCCGGCTTGAGGGGTACAGCAGCAGCCTCCTTGGTAGATAGGAGGAGTTGACGACGGGTAGCCTCATCCTTCCTCTGATCAATGGCAGAGGCCTTGACTGCCCATCTCTTGATCCTGATCAACTCCTTGGGATCAACGACGTCCTTGGAGGCCATCTCAGCTTCTTGTTCAGGTGTTTGATCTACAAAACACGAGGAAGAGACATTATATTATGACGTGGATAAAACAAGTATCAATTTGCAAGTATCAAATACGAGGAAAGAAGAATTACAGCCTACGACGTCCTCCTCTATAAGACATTGATCCTTGGGATCAAGCTGGCAACGAGCACAATCAGAATGGAAGATCAGACCAGGATGGATCCTCCAGTCATTGAATCTCCTACCCCTAGAGCGGGGACGAGAGGCTCCAGGCCGTCCCTCGGTCCTGGCATTATACCAGCTTGGACGTAGTAGCGATCATCCGTCTCCAAAACTGACCAATCGAGGAGACCTACCCTGGAAATCTCCGTAAGTCGAGCTATCAAGGCCTCAGACCATTCAGCTCATAACACAGCCTTAGGCACAGCAGGTTCATGAGTAGAAGCGAACTCCTAACCTTGTCGGCTCTCCACTCTAATCACGTGGTTATCTCAGCCAGATACTTTGCTAGACATGGGAAGGATGATCTTTGGCTTCTTAGAGTCACTCCGTATCACGATGAGCTTGGTTTCCTTGATATAGCTGACGGAGAAGAAGTGATGGAAAGCAGACTAGGTAGGCTCAAAACCCAAGCTAAGCCACAAGACAATAAAGCCTACGAGGACCCTAACTCCGTTGGCACCTAGCATAGCCGGGACAGCTTGCATGTCACCTAGGAATTCGTTAATGAAGGGGTCCAAGGGAAGACGAAGTCCCTGCTGGAATTGTTTAAAATAGAAGTGGACGTGGTTCTGAATGTACGCTCGCCGAAATTTTTAGGAAAAAATTCGTTTTTGGGAGTCGTCACGCCATGTTTAAGGTACACTTTGAAAAACCTTTGAAAAAAAAGAAGAGGGTTCGGGGGTCAGGTTACGTGTTGGGAAGAACTTGAGAGTTCACCCAACACGCCTCATTTGTAAACGAGTCTTTCGAAAATAAACATCCAAAGTATTCATAGTGTGTGCATACATTAATGACAATAAATGTGATAAATGAATTTTATTAATAAAATGAGATAGCTACAACTTGTGAGCCACTTGGTACAATGGGGGGCCACATCCCAGATTACAAATCTAAGAACAGGTTACAACTGAAAAGGAGCTTCTGCAGACTACCAAGATGTGTCGCGTGACACAGATCTCGCCCGGCGAGCCGTTGGGCGCGTGACACAAGACTCATCCCCGGCAGACAAGGCTGCGACACAGTGACGCCTTTCTGCGTAAAACCTTACAGATTGAAATCAAAATTAACAAAGATCTAACTAGATCGAATTACAACATCAATTCAACTCAGATAACCACGAATCGACAACGAATTGACCAAAGGGGTATGGATATGAGGAGATCCACACTCCCTTGGCAAACAAATCACAATTACTAAGAGATCAAACCATGAACAAGGAATTAAACCAAACAAATCAATTAAACAGAGAGATGGCGATTGTGATTCAACAATTAAAAACAGATGGAGTGTAATTACTGAATCAAATGGAGATAGATAGCATGAATTATGAAGGTAGCAAAGTATATGAGAGAGAGAAGAGAGGGATGAAGTGATTACCATTGTAGATCCACAAATTCTATACCCAAGTCAGGTATAGAATCCTTCTACACAGCTTCTGGACTGGATTGAGCTTGGGAGGAGTGGTGGATTGGAGATCTAGTGGTGGTGTGTGGGTTGGATTGGATGGAGGGAGAGGAGGATGGAATTGGGTATGAGAGAGAGAGGGTTGTGTGTGTTTTGGGGTGTGTGTTACGCAGGAAATTGGGCAGAGTAACAGTATGCCAAAAGGATGGGAAAAGGGATCCAGATATGAGAGGGGTAGGGTCTTATTTATAGGCTGCTGATGATGGGCAACTTGTGTCGCACGACCCAACGGTTGTGTTTTCCGTGGCTCGTGATGTCGCACGACTAAGCAAGCCAATAACCGTTTCTGGCGCCAAAGACCTGGTTCTGGAACATTCCAAGCTAATTCCCAACAAGTCCAAACTGAATAATACCTTATAGGTCCTTTTGCCTGGGAAAAATACTTAAAAGTACTTCCTTCGAAGAAACTTATAAAAAATTTCCGGAAGTCTCGGAATGGACCGGAAATTTACCAAAACGCCCCTTAGTGCAATTTTATCATATTAAAATGCACCTGTAAAGGGTCGCGAATTGGATTGGGGTACTTACAGGTTCAAGTCATAATAGAATAGCTCTCTCTCTCTCTCGTTTTCAAAAGTTAGACGACCGAGGTAACTTAGCTTGTACTCTTCCCTAGATACTCCGTACTTGGAGTATAACACCTCTAGCATGGGCTCCTTGGCCCTAACTGGTCTAGCCCTAGGTGTGGAAGTTCTACCTCGACCAGGCCCTCCTCGTCCCTCTACTTGCTCGCCCTCTACAAAAGCGTCAACTATATTGGCCGACGTGGAGGCTTCACTCCCTCTTCTCGTCATATCTGCAGAAAACCGAAGAACAAGAGTCAGCAAAATCCTCCCAGGCATAAGGACGGAGAAGAGGAAGATCGCCCCTCCTCGTCATTTGTAATAAGGCCGAGGAGGGAGCCTTATCACTCAAACGAGGACGACTAAGATGGTCCGAAGTCAGGTAGAAGAGGACGATATGGTCATCATCTTGGCCCAGTCATGAAATATTATTATATTTTGGGACATGGAATCAACTCGGTCAATTCTCATCTTGCTCAGATAGCGAACATCTTCCCTCGGGCATCCATATCTCGTCAACATCTCCCCTATTTCCATCAGGGTCACCATCAACCATGGCCCACTCTCCCTTCGGTAAACCCTAAGGTTTCCTTTGTGGTAGCCATGAATCTCAGGGGACTATGCTCTCAAGAACGAGTCATTGCTAAAATGGGACAAAGGGGTAGAATGGGTTTAAGAAATTGTTCAAATACAAGAAACTCGGAAAAGCTTCAAAAGGGACAAAAATGGCGGTTTCTCAAACGTAAATTCAAGCAAAACCCTAGAAAATGCAAGTTAAAGACAAAAATCAGTAAAGGGAAAAGGCTTATACCTGTTTCTGATGAAAATGGATGAGAATCAACGGACAAATCAAACGTTTCTGGCGAATCTGGCACGTACAATCAAGAACACGAAGAACGATTTTTTAATCTTGTTAATTCGCTCTCAAATGCTCAAGACTGATAAAGGTTGGAATTGAAAGGGCAATTTTGTTTTTATACCCTCACAAGTGGGTTAAACCCAGATCAAAGCGGGTCAAAGATGGTAGGGCGCCGTCCTTGCCCCAAACATTAAATGCGTTAGTGGTTTCCAAGAGGTATGTCAGATATCGTGGACCACGCTCCATCGTTACATGACTAATCGGCGGATAATGGAACGAAACGGGTATCAAATCGACATTGCCACGTAACGCCAGTTCGTACTCTCATAGGCCGAGGACAAGATCACTTTCTCCTCGTCATAAGTCGAGCTAGAAAATCGGGGGCCACTGAACAGTATAAACCGAGATACGAACATGGGCTTGTCCGGGTAAGGCCCAAGTGGATTGGGCTTTAAACATAATCCATCAAGTCTCAGCTACGAGGGAAGACCTGGGCTTCCTCGTACTCTCTATCTCGGCATTCCCTAGGCTGATCAAGGCTCAATAGGCGAAAATAACCAAGGCCCAACTCAAGGGCCGAGGAGACCTCCCTCCAAGGCCGAGATGGTCTCCCTTGAAGGCGAGGAGGCTTCCTCGGCTATGACGTCATCATGACTACCATTCCACTTATCTTTCATCCCTTCCCCAGCTCCTCATGCGCCGGCCAGGCTAACGTAGGACGAGGAAAGGAGCATATCGGCTATCGTGCAGAGTTTGTGCAGTCCTATTCCAATTAGGAGATTGAGCAGTTATAATCCTCTTAGGATAGTAACCTCCTATACCAATTCAGGTCCAACAAGGACTCCTCAACAAATATAATCCTCTTGGGATTTATATCTTATCTCTTTACAGTCCAAATTCAACATGAATTCTACACTATTTTACCTATAAATACAAGCCATAATTCACATATTTTGGTACGTTATCTTTTTGACCCTAAACTTTGTCAAAGTGATTTTTCTCTCTCTAAACGTATACTTACTCTCACGCCGGAGGACCTTCGCCGGAGAAGCCCCGGCTTAGTTTACGTTTCTTGTTTCTTTTTCAGGCTATTCAATCGCCGGAGTACAACCGACCGCTGGATTTGGGCTGATTCGATCTTTTTGGCAGCATGAGTAGTTTTTTTGTCAATGAGAATTTGCTTCCAAAAACATAGCTTTTGTATGTTAAATTGTCATGTTATATATTCCCGTGAAGACTTTTAAATATGGAAAGTGAATTGGTTGAGGTGTATGGAGAGAGTAAATAATAACACAATAGGGTGTCGAAGAAAAATTCCATGAGATAACGAGTCAAATTACTTAATAACAAGTGCAAGAATAACATACATTGGGCCTTCTATCTGTGCCACATCTGCAGTAGATGATGGTGAATCAGACATTCCAGACAGCGGCTACAAACCAACAAAAATAACTTCAATTACAACCCAAAGCAAAGATTATAATAGAGGAGTAAAACAAAATTACAAGTACCGTAAAATCAATACAACTGTATGGAGACACCAATGAAAACAAAAACAATTAGTCTTAATACCTTTGAAAGAAGAGCTTTGATTTGAGTAGATGCAGATTTCGAACCGGTATGAGCAACCCCCTTTTCATTTAAAGATGTGCCCTTTCCTCCAAAAGCAACAGACCGTTTTGGGCGTGAAACTGAAGCTAAAGATCCGCTTGAAGCAGCAAGAGCTTTCTGACCACTTTTACTATCTACACTCTTTTTGACCCGTGTTCCTGGAACTGTGTGGCTTAAAGGCTTCCCATTTTTATCCTTATCCACACCCTTTTGAGATTTAGATGCTTTTAATTCACTTTTGCTCGCTACAAATTCCTAATATTAAGATGCACATATACTGGTTAATTGTGAAACATCCAAAATCCTATTAGCGAACCAGAAAAAACGGGTTCAACTTCCATTACCTTAGAAACACTCACTCCTTTGCTTTCTTTGACTTCTTCAACGAATATGTCAACGATCCCATTGTCATTTGACTTAATGATGCCATCCGAATTCTTGCTGACTTCATCAGTATGTAAACTACCGTTTGGAATCCTGGCAACAACATCATCCATATCTTCCTCATCATACATAACAAGTTGTTCGGGAACTCCATTTTCATGGGCCCTCCCATTCCCAGAAACAGCAATGACGCTGTCACTGTCCATCGCAACTGTAATATAGAAAGTCGGTGAGAATACAATCTTGTGTAGTGAAAAACAAGTTCTTGAAAACACCAAGAAAAGTGGACTCTCATTGAGAAAAGAATTCAAAAAACAAATGCCACTCATTTTTCATGATCAAGAATAATTGACCAGCTAAAAAATACCACAGGGAGGAACAAAAATGGAAAATTTAGATAGACAAAAATACCATTTTTCAAATCACACCAAATAGGTCATACTAGTAAAGGAATAAAGACCCATGAAGTAGCACCAAAAAATGACTAGAAACAGCCAATTAGCACACTGAATCTAAAACACACAGCCGGCCACAAACAAAACTAGGAAAAGGAAAGCAAAACAAAAGAAAATCATCAAACCAAAAAAAAAAAAAAATGCCCACACATAGATCTTCAGAATCATTAACAGATCCACTGCGCAAATATCAAGATTCAACCCCCAAATCAGCATATTCTCCCTAATCACAAACACAAGAACCCCAAAACACAAAATCCCTGAAACGCACATAACCCAACTCACAACTGACAACACACACATTCACATACCTAAAAATGAGTTTAAACTTGGCGCACCAAGAGGAACAAAGCAAGGAGGATCAAACAGCCATCCGAAATGGGTTTTGAATAAAAATGAAAACTTGAAGCAAATCTAGACGCAAATGCAGTGATCTTTCTTCTTAATGGAGGGGTTTTGAATTGGGTTTAAGTTTGAAATTTATGGGGGTTTTGTTTTGTATTTTGAAATGAAAAGGGTGGTGGTTGTTTCAAAGGGGTGCCAGCATCTTTCAAGTCAATTCCAGGTCACACACTACACTACACATAGTACACACGCACATCGACGTTGGGAGAGGAAAAGGCAAGTGTGTGGAGCGTATAGAGAATTTAATTAATTTTAGTGTAAGTATTAAATAATGGACCGCTCTCTATGTCAGTATTTTTCTTACGAGAATTTGTTGGTTTTTTGGGTTACAAACCCAACGCAGGAAAAGGCGTATAAATAACAATAAAATTCTAGCCTTGAAATTCGTCTAACATGAATAGTTAAAATCATGAAATAGAATTTACGTACCTTAATGCGATTATGTTGATCTTTTGAAAACGGGTCTTTTGACCAGTTCGTATTTTATGCATGTCTCATTAGTATTTATTTTTTTGATCAATCTACTTGCTTATTTGTCAAAAATAAAGAAAGGTAATCACTAAATAAATATTCAAAATACAAGGGTTCGCCTCAAAGGCCCTTTCAAATACAAATCAAATTGTTTAGGCAATACACACAATTGTCTAAGAATAAATAAAAAAGGAGGACTACTCAGAGTCCTGCTTGTCATCCGAGCACTCGTAATACTGCCCCACCGCAGCCGGATCCACAGAGGACAGGTAATCCCCAAATTCCTTAAGGCGGAAATACGAGAAGTGCCGACTCCGCGCCTGTGTCCCCGAGGACTCTCCTCGCCCGTGTCCCGATTAGGAAGAGTGACGAGCTCCGAACCCCGCCATCTCACCGGAGAACTGGCTGAACCCCTGCGTAAAATATGTCCCACCAGTCGTGGAGGCAGACGAGTCTCTTGCCGCTAACGGTCTAGACGGCATCGGCTCATGCACAGCCGCGCTCCTCCGGGAACTACACCGCAGGAACTCTAGAAAATGGTTTGTTTTTCTATTATATACGGAATATTATTTGATCTATTCGTCAGCCAATTCTCAAAAGAGGTTTGTTTCCATTTTTCTTCTGTTTTCAACTTCAACTTCATTCAGGTCCCCCTTAGATTTGAGAAGAAGGTAATGAAGAACGGGAGCCTCCTGGCGTAGTTGGTTATCCAATCCAGACGCCTCACGGCCTGGTTGTAAGTACGGCCAGACACCTGCAAATCAGGAAAGCCGTCAAAAGATAAACATCACAAATGCAACATTTGCAGAATGCTACTATCAAGTACAGGAAAGCGAAACAAAGCACTCACCGAAGCATCGGGATCCACTCTGTACCGAGGCCACGCCTCCTCCGGAATGGGAACCGTCAGCCGCTGCGGGAACCATCAACACCCTCATGCGGCCCGAGTGTGAGGGAGCGGGTAGTCCCGGGGATATGCAGGGCCCTCGCCCTCTCTGTGCAACACCTGCGGGCTCCTCAACCTCGTCCTCCGGAAGACATCATAATCAACATCCTCTATGATAAATTCGGCATATGACACACCACACTGTGCCGCTGCAACTCCTCCGTCGGTATCGGTATAGGATCTTGCATGTGAGGAGGCGGGTCATAGGAACAAAGGAAGGGACCAGGACTATCGACAAGTCACCCTCTCGCCCAAGTACATCGCGTCGCAATGAAGCCCCACCAGCAGCTTCCGCCGACGTGTAACATCCCTAGCGGCATGCACCACAAAAGCATCAATCCGACCCCACCAAGTCAGCTGGATCTGCGGAGAAAAGTCTCGGTCCATGGCCAAAGACACCTCCTCATAAGACAGTCGAGTGCTCTCCCTCGACTTTGCCGGCTTCCTCGCCGCCTTCTGCCAAATCAACATGGCAGGGAACAAGGGCGCATAATCCTCCCTGGTCTCCCACCTCTGTGGGTGAAACACCTCCAAGAACCACACCTGTCAAACGCATGGAAAGTTATATCAGCTACAAAGCAGATACATACGAGTACAAACGAGTACAAACGAGACAAGGAAGAGAAAAAGAAAGGAATCACATTCAAGGCAAACTGAAAACAGCCTAAAGTGTACTCCTCTCCCCGAGAGAACCTATCTAAAGCATGATAGAGCTCGGCCAGTCCGGCCTCTCCCCAAGCAAACCCACTCACGGCCTCCAGGTTGGTTAGTGAGCCGAGCAGAGGAAAATGGCATGACGTGTCAGCAGTGGGAAACAGGATAGCTGACAAAGCGAACCATAAAAACCCTCGAGCCAGGCGCTCTGCTGTCATCCTCGGGGACCCCGCCAAATACGCCTCAATGCCCTTCCTCAGATGAGCCTCCATCGGCCTGTACCGAACACCCAAGCCCCTGGCATAGGTAATGTCAAAACCAAGCAGCTCCGACAACTGATGTGAGGACCCCGACCCGGAACCTACACGTGTCCCGAGCTGGAGCATCCCCAAACTAACTCAAAATTACCTAAACTTTGATTTAACTTTCAAACATAAACATAATTAACATAACCATTTCAAAATAACTCCACTCCTCTTCACATTGGAGGAAGAGTTGACCAACTTTGAAAGTATTCATCTGTTTTAGTTACAAAAGATTGTGGTTATAACGTAGAAATTAAAGTTTATAAATACAAACTCCATAAAGGAATTATACCAAATACACCTTCTACGCCAACCTATACATACCCCGACAATCCCCAAAATATCACTTCAAAACTCCTCTCCGCCCTTACTTGGCCGGTCCGCCTGTCTCGGGATCTAAAAACATTAAAGGGAGAGGGGTGAGAATAAATCTCAGCAAGCTATTATGAATGCAGCAATATGCCAAATAAGATGCAACACATAACAAGTTGCATATAACACATTGGAAAAGCTGTAAACACTTTATATTACCTCGGTTTACCTTTTTCCGTCTGAACAATAGTCGTACAACATTGGGAAATAAAACCCAATCTTAGGTGAGTTGCTTAAGCAATACTCACATCTTATAAGACCCATGTCTCAGGGAACCATATAAGATAGTAGCAACTCTGTAAGACTTTTGGCTCAATATAGATGTTATAACCCCGACCTGTGGCCACAGGAAGGGACGGTCACAGATATAACATAATCCGATCACATTAGGTCACACTTCCATAATTGATCGTATTATGTTATACCCCCATCATCAGCTGATTAACACATTATAAAGCACATAATAGTTACTTGAAATATAATCCACAAAAGGGATAAGCAATATAGCCACATGGTAAAATATACTCATGTTCAACCAATATCATAGTGCAACATTTATTTAACACACTATGCACAGTATAATCAATGAATATGAACTCAAGTAAGGCAATAAGGTATCATCAACCCACCCTACATAGTCATCATACAACAATACATGACCTCTATAAAGGTCCAAGTTAAATCTACCATGTTGGAGTCACATTTGTCAAGTTGCCAAACTAGGCTGCCAAGCGTTTTCCAAGCAATATTTAAAGTACTTTCCCAATTCCATTTTGATCACTTAAGATGTCATTGTGTAGCCAAAGTATTCTACTTTAATCTAGGTTAAAGAGATTTCATTTTGGTTCTAGTTTGAATAGGTTTAAACAGCTCTAAAGTTGGTTCAAAGTCACCAGTCCAGGGCACGACTCGTGCCCCAGGGCACGACTCGTGCCCTTTTGACCTTTCCCAGATTCATGCGTCCCTTAGCAAGGCACGACTCGTTATTTCCACAGGGCACGACTCGTGCCTTAGGGCACGACTCGTGCTATTTAGCTCCATTTTTAATCAGCAAGGATGAGAGATTTATCACGACTCGTTAGCACGAATTGACCATGGGCACGACTCGTGCCAAGGGGCATAACTCGTGCCACGACCAGAATCAGGTATCAGTGGCAGGTTTCCTTAGTAACTCCCAAAAACCAAAACTTGAACCAAGCTTCTTCTAATTTGTGAACCTAAAAGGGATTTCTAACTTTGCTAATTCCATTCTAAACCATTTAACCCCAAAGTAGCATATCCTAAACCTAGATCATTTACCACTTGATTTTCCACCCATTTTACTACCATATTTCAAGATTAACCCTATTAATCCAACTCAACCCATTTCTTACACTCTTAATCAACTCTTATGAACAACAACATCATTCCATAATATTAACCAATTCCTCAACTCCAAAAAGGTTTCCAAAGCATCAAGTAATCATTATAATAATAATAACAACATCCATAGTTCATGAACATTTAATGAAGGGAAAGTCATAATAGCTCACCTTAGCAAATATAGGATGGAATAAAGATTTTCTTGGTTTGATGTGCTCCCCTAGTTGCCCCGAACACGGAAGTACAATCAGATTGCCAAATGAAGAAGAATTGAATGCCCTAGAACTTGGAAAGTGAGGCTTTCATGGAAGAGCTTCCATGGAGAATTTGGGAGGAAGGAAGAAGAAAATGATGAGGGAAAATGAGGAGGAGGATGGGGGAAGTATGGTAGGATTTGACTAAGGAGGTGAATGAGAGAAAAATAAGGAGCATGGCCCCCCATGCTTATTAAATAAAGTCTTTCTATTTCCTACACTCAAGCCCCTAAAGTTTAAAGAATGAACTTCAACCCTTTACTTCTTTCCCCTACACAAGGAAAACCTAACTACTCACATTTTATTTATTTCCAATTACCATACCACAACAAAATACTTTAACTTATTTCCATTTTAACCTAAGGATTTAGAACTATCCTTCAACCATCTCCTCTTAACATAAGAAATTAAGGACATATAATGAACACATAAAATTAACAATAACATTAAAAGCATATAATATGATACTAAAATAGTGCCTAGGGTTAGGGTCTTTACACTTACTCCCCCTTAATGAAAATTCGCCCCGAATTTTAAAAAGACTTACTTGGATGCTCAAACAACCAAGGGTATTTTGCTCTCATTTCCGACTCTAGCTCCCAGGTTGCTTCCTCAATGGTATGATTCTTCCATAGGATCTTCACTACCGGAATGCTCTTAGTCCTCAACTCCTTAACTTGGAACTCCAAGACTCTCAATGGTTCCTCAACATAGGACATATCCGCTTGAATCTCATCGGGAGGAGAACTCAAAATATGGGAGGGGTCATGACAATACTTCCTCAACATAGAAACATGAAACACATCACGAAGCAAAGAAAATGAGGGAGGTAACGCCAACCGGTAAGCCAAATCCCCAATCTTTTCTAGAATCTCAAACGGACCAACAAACCTTGGAGCCAATTTACCCTTATTACCAAACCCTTTAATTCCCATCCTCGGAGAGACCTTCAAGAACACGAAGTCATCCACCTGAAAAGATAAGTCACGTCTTCTATTGTCGGCGTAGCTTTTCTGTCTACTCTGAGCCGTCTTCAATCTATCACGAATCACCTTGATCTTCTCCGTAGAATCTCTAACCAAATTCGGTCCCCAAAGCCTTGCTTCACCAACCTCGTTCCAACACATCGGAGATCTACACTTTCTACCATACAACGCTTCATATGGAGCCATCTCAATGCTAGACTGATAACTGTTGTTGTAGGCAAACTTAACTAACGGTAGATGATCTTCCCAAGACAATTGAAAATCCATCACACAAGCCCGTAACATATCCTCAAGTATCTGAATGGTTCTCTCTGACTGACCGTCGATTTGAGGATGAAACGCCGTACTAAAACATATCTTAGAACCCAAGGCTTCATGCAATGCTCTCCAAAATCTAGAAGTGAATCTCGGATCTCTGTCAGAAACAATGCTAACCAGAACCCCGTGAAGTCTAATAATCTCCTTCATATATATATGAGCTAAGGCTCCGTTTGTTTCGCGTAAAATGTTTTCCGGAAAATGATTTCCTGCAAAATGTTTTTCGAAAAATGAAAATGTTTTCCGGAAAACATTTTAGAATAAGTCAAATCAAACAAGGAAAATGATTTCCTTGTCGTTACCAAACACCGGAAAGTCCGTAAAATGTTTTCCGGAAAACATTTTACGGCAAACAAACGGAGCCTAACTTCTCCATCGAGAACTTGGTTGACATCGGAAGAAAATGAGCTGACTTTGTCAATCTATCCACAATAACCCAAATAGCATCCATCTTCTTCGCGGTAAGAGGCAAACCCGAAACAAAATCCATTGAGATCCCTTCCCATTTCCATTCCGGAATATCCAATGGTTGAAGTAGTCCCGCCGGTCTCTGATGTTCGGCCTTGATTTGTTGACAAGTTAAACACTTAGAAACATAATCCGCAATTTCCTTTTTCATCCCATTCTACCAATACCCACGCTTCAAGTCTTGATACATTTTAGTACTACCCGGATGAATCGCAAACTTGGACTTATGACCATCCTCTAGAACACACCTCTTGATTTTCGGTGATGAAGGAACGCAAATTCTCCCTTGGAAGGTTAAAATCCCATCTCTATTCAACGCAAATTCCCCGGCTTTTCCCTCTTGCACTTGATCTAAAATTTTCTTCAACTCCAGATCACTTTGTTGAGCTTCCTTCAAATCTCCATACAATGTAGGAACGGCTCGGACATTCGCAAGTATTACTTCACTCCTCAACTCTTGGGTACTCAAAGCTATCACATAAGCCTTTCGGCTAATCGCACCCGCCACAACATTGGCATTTCCCGGATGATATGAAATTACACAATCAAAATCCTTCAAGAACTCTAACCATCTTCTTTGCCGGTTATTCAACTCCCTTTGGGTAAACAAATACTTTAAGCTCTTATGGTCGGTGAAAATCTCGAATCTCGCCCCATAAAGGTAATGTTTCCACTTATGCAACACAAACACAATCGCAGCCAATTCCATGTCATGAGTAGGGTAATTCTGTTCAGCCGGTGATAACTTCCTAGAGGCATACGCAATCACTTTCCCATTTTGCATTAGTACACATCCCAATCCCGCCTTCGAGGCATCACTATAAATAACAAAATTTTCACAACCATCCGAAAGAGTAAGAATAGGAGCCGTTGTCAACCTCCTCTTCAACTCATTGAAACTTGCTTCACACTTGGAATCCCATACGAACGGTACATCTTTCCGAGTCTACCTTGTCAACGAAGTCGTAATTCGAGAAAACCCTTCAATGAACCTTCAGTAATACCCCGCCAAACCAAGAAAACTACGAACTTCAGTCACAGTCGAAGGTTGCTTCCAATTAACCACGGCTTCGATTTTTGAAGGATCCACGGAAATTCCCAAACTTGACACTACATGCCCCAAGAAAGAAATCTGCTCAAGCCAAAACTCGCACTTACTGAACTTGGCGTACAACTGCTTCTCACGAAGAACTGACAAGACAATCCTCAAATGATTTTCATGCTCCTCGCGGGACTTAGAATAAACAAGGATGTCATCTATGAATACCACCACAAAGCTATCGAGATAAGGCTTGAATATACGGTTCATCATATCCATGAATACTGCTGGAGCATTAGTCAACCCCGAAAGGCATCACAACAAACTCGTAATGACCATATCTCGTTCGGAAAGCTGTCTTTGCAATATCATCCGATCTAATCTTCAACTGAAGGTATCCGCTTCTCAAATCAAGTTTAGAGTAGATAACGGAACCTTGAAGTTGGTCAAACAAATCATCTATATGCGGAAGAGGATATTTATTCTTTATGGTGGCTTGATTCAACAAACGATAATCAACACATAGTCTTAAGGTACCATCCTTCGTCCGGACAAATAAAACCGGTGCTCCCCACGGTGACACACTTGGGCAAATAAAACCCCGGTCTAGCAATTCTTGCAATTGGACCTTCAACTCTTTTAACTCGGCCGGAGCCATTCTATAGGGTGCTTTAGAAATAGGTGTGGTACCGGGCACTAGGTCAATACAAAACTCTACCTCACGATCCAGAGGCATAGAGTACTCACTTGAAAACACATCACTAAATTCATTAACAACGGGAACATGAGCTAATTCGGGGGACTTCTTATTGGAATATACCACGTAAGCTAAGTACCCCGTACACCCCTTAGATAGCATTTTTCTAGCCTTTAAAGCAGAAATAACATGTAAACCGAACATAGATTTGTCCGCATCAAATATAAAAGTAGGCACATCAGGCATAGCAAATGAGACTCGCTTTCTACGACAGTCTACCAAAGCATGACACTGACTCAACCAATCCATTCCAAGGATCACATCAAAGTCACGGATTGGTAACTCGACCAAATCCACCGGCAATACATGCCCACATATAGTCACATCACAATCATGATATATCAAAGAAGATGTGAGGCACTCTCCCATAGGAGTAGAGACCTCCAACACATAAGGCATAGATTCAGGCAATTTATGCAATGAAAATGCAAAATGAGATGCCACAAATGAATGGGAAGACTCGGGATCTATAAGAATGCGGGCCTTAACTCCTGAGACAGGGACTATACCTCTAATGACAGCATTGGGATCGACCTCTCCTCTACCCAGGGCGAACACTCGACCTTGCACTCTATCCTTGGGTTTCCCGTCGATATCTCTCTTCACACCACTACCTTGTCCCCCTTGCTCGCTACCCGGAGCTTGCTTCCTTTGCCACTTGGGACAATTCTTTCGAAAATGGCCTGTTACCCCACACTCCAAACATTTGCCTTGCTTGATCCAACACTTATCCTATGAATGCCCTAGCTTCTTACAATATCCACACAATGTCCCAAACTGACCTGGAGTCGAACGATTTGTCAGAGCCGCCACATTTCCTCCTCTACCTGCTCCCGAAGCTGATGTCCTTGGTTGCCCTCTATTCTGCCCAGAACTTTGACCTTGGAATCTATTTCTACTTCCACCTTCAAATTTACCACGATGCTCCTCTATATCATTCTCAATCCGGTACGCCATATTCACGGCCGCTTGGAAGTTGGCGAAGTTATGCGTCAATAGCTGCTTCCGGAACTCCACCCTTAAGCCTTTCACGAACCGATAGATCCGCCTCTCTTCCTCCGGTACCAAATGGGGACAATATCGGGCTAACTCCATAAACTTGGCTGAATATTATGCTATGGTCATTGTCCCTTGCTCTAATTTCAGAAACTCAACCTCCTTCTTATCTCTAGTAACCATCGGAACGAAATGATCCCAGAACTTGCGCATGAAATTTTCCCAGGTCTGCGGTGTAAGATCCCAATCCCAGCCATCCTTCACTACCTGCCACCAGTGCTCAGCGGGTCCTTCCAACTTGAAAACGGCGCATCTCACCTTTTCTGCATCCGAACTCTCCATTGCTGCGAAAATCTTATTCAAAGCTTCAAGCCATCTCTCCGCCTTCGTCGGATCCGGATCTCCATTGAAACTAGGGGGAGACATCTTCACAAATTTCTCTAGGCCATGGTGCCCTTGCCTACCTTCTGGTTGTTGTTGTTGTGCCCTACCTTGGTTCTGATTTGCCATATTCTGAAGAAATACTCGGAACATGTCCATCATTTCTGCATTCGGATTACCAACATTTCTCAAAGCCCGATCCTGATCGCCATCATTACCCGCCATTAGAACAAACTTCTGCATTAAACACTCGACGTCAGTTATCACACACTCTCACTCAGCTAGACTCTACTCGAGAACTCTAACCGAGCTCTGATACCAACTGTGAGGACCCCGACCAGGAACCTACACGTGTCCCGAGCTGGAGCGTCCCCAAAACTAACTCAAAATTACCTAAACTTTTAAAACTTTGATTTAACTTTCAAACATAAACACAATTAACATAACCATTTCAAAATAACTCCACCCCTCTCCACATTGGAGGAAGAGTTGATCAACTTTGAAAGTATTCATCTGTTTTAGTTACAAAAGATTGTGGTTATAACGTAGAAATTAAAGTTTATAAATACAAACTCCATAAAGGAATTATACCAAATACACCTTCTACGCCAACCTATACATACCCCGACAATCCCCAAAATATCACTTCCAAACCCCTCTCCGCCCTTACTTGGCCTGTCCGCCTGTCTCGGGATCTAAAAACATTAAAGGGAGAGGGGTGAGAATAAATCTCAGCAAGCTATTATGAATGCAGCAATATGCCAAATAAGATGCAACACATAACAAGTTGCATATAACACATTGGAAAAGCTGTAAACACTTTACATTACCTCGGTTTACCTTTTCCCGTCTGAACAATAGTCGTACAACATTGGGAAATAAAACCCAATCTTAGGTGAGTTGCTTAAGCAATACTCACATCTTATAAGACCCATGTCTTAGGGAACCATATAAGATAGTAGCAACTCTGTAAGGCTTTTGGCTCAATACAAATGCTATAACCCCGACCTGTGGCCACAGGAGGGGACGGTCACAGATATAACATAATCCGATCATATTAGGTCACACTTCCATAATTGATCATATTATGTTATACCCCCAACATCAGCTGATTAACACATTATCAAGCACATAATAGTTACTTGAAATATAATCCACAAAAGGGATAAGCAATATAGCCACATGGTAAAATATACTCATGTTCAACCAATATCATAGTGCAACATTTATTTAACATACTATGCATAGTATAATCAATGAATATGAACTCAAGTAAGGCAATAAGGTATCATCAACCCACCCTACATAGTCATCATACAACAATACATGGCCTCTATAAAGGTCCAAGTTAAATTTACCAAGTTGGAGTCACATTTGTCAAGTTGCCAAACTAGGCTGCCAAGCGTTTTCCAAGCAATATTTAAAGTACTTCCCCAATTCCATTTTGATCACTTAAGATGTCATTGTGTAGCCAAAGTATTCTACTTTAATCTAGATTAAAGAGATTTCATTTTGGTTCAAGTTTGAATAGGTTTAAACATCTCTAAAGTTGGTTCAAAGTCACCAGGCCAGGGCACGACTCGTGCCCCAGGGCACGACTCATGCCCTTTTGACCTTTCCCAGATTCATGCGTCCCTTAGCAAGGCACGACTCATTATTTCTACAGGGCACGACTCGTGCCTTAGGGCACGACTCGTGCTCTTTAGCTCCATTTTTAATTAGCAACGATGAGAGATTTATCACGACTCGTTAGCACGAATTGGCCATGGGCACGACTCGTGCCAAGGGGCACGACTCGTGCCACGGCCAGAATCAGGTATCAGTGGCAGGTTTCCTTAGTAACTCCCCAAAACCAAAACTTGAACCAAGCTTCTTCTAATTTGTGAACCTAAAAGGGATTTCTAACTTTGCTAATTCCATTCTAAACCATTTAACCCCAAAGTAGCATATCCTAAATCTAGATCATTTACCACTTGATTTTCCACCCATTTTACTACCATATTTCAAGATTAACCCTCTTAATCCAACTCAACCCATTTCTTACACTCTTAATCAACTCTTATGAACAACAACATCATTCCATAACATTAACCAATTCCTCAACTCCAAGAAGGTTTCCAAAGCATCAAGTAATCATTATAATAACAATAACAACATCCATAGTTCATGAACATTTAATGAAGGGAAAGTCATAATAACTCACCTTAGAAAATATAGGATGGAATAAAGATTTTCTTGGTTTGATGTGCTCCCCTAGTTGCCCCGAACACGGAAGTACAATCTGATTGCCAAATGAAGAAGAATTGAATGCCCTAGAACTTGGAAAGTGAGGCTTTCATGGAAGAGCTTCCATGGAGAATTTGGGAGGAAGGAAGAAGAAAATGATGAGGGAAAATGAGGAGGAGGATGGAGGAGTATGGGGGAAGTATGGTAGAATTTGACTAAGGAGGTGAATGAGAGAAAAATAAGGAGCATGGCCCCCCATGCTTATTAAATAAAGTCTTTCTATTTCCTACATTCAAGCCCCTAAAGTTTAAAGAATGAACTTCAACCCTTTACTTCTTTCCCCTTCACAAGGAAAACCTAACTACTCACATTTTATTTATTTCCAATTACCATACCACAACAAAATACTTTAACTTATTTCCATTTTAACCTAAGGATTTAGAACTATCCTTCAACCATCTCCTCTTAACATAAGAAATTAAGGACATATAATGAACACATAAAATTAACAATAACATTAAAAGCATATAATATGATACTAAAATAGTGCTGTTGGTCCCAAAGGTGCAACAAGAGTATGAAAACAGCTAGAGGGGGGGGGTGAATAGCTGTATAAAAATTTCTACTCTTTTTGAAAATTCAACCTTGGCTTACTTGGGCTGAAAGTGTGGTCAAGTAAAAACCAACTTTTAAGCTTAGTAAAATGCACAGCGGAAGTTTTCTAAGTACAAAACTTAGTATTGAAAAATAGTGTGGTCGACCGCAAAAGTGAAAGTGTGGTTGACCGCGAGGTTGAAAATGGCTTAGGCAGATTTGTACTATAAACACAATTCAATATGGTGTTGGATAACTATGAAGATCAAACACAAGAAATAATATGAAAGATTAAGAACTTGAAATGTAAAGTGCAGAAAGTAAATGACACGATATTTGGAGAGGTTCAATCGTTAAAGATCTACGTCCTCTACCAAGATGGTTAGTCTTGGATTTTCTAAGAGAGATAGTATATTTGATTTGAGTAGCTGTTACAAGGAATACAAAGTGAGAATCAAACAATCTCAAATCTAACTATCTTTTTCTATGAAGCAAATCCTAAACAATAACCAGTGTATGTGTGTGTGGGCAAGATTCAAGAGCTCTTTATAATGATAAAGAGAGAGCTTGATGAATCTATGGTGTTACAAAAGGGCTTGAGAGATTTTAAGGTTGGATAATCTTGAAGGCTTGTAAGTGTTTAAAGATTCAAAGAAATGCGGAGATGATAAGCTTCAACACTTTGATAATTTCGACGTCTCTCTTTTTCTCAAGCTATCTTGTTATCTTCATGCTTGAACACAAGGTCTATTTATAGCCTTGGAATGAAGATAGCCGTTGGAGTTTCGTGTTGAGCAAGCTTCAAGGACAATGTCTTTGTTGATGTATAATTGGAGCACGTGTCCTTTGTTGTCTCCATGTTGCGAGTTAGTGACAAGGTGGTATGCTTTGGTATGTCCTTTGTACGAAGTGACCCAGCTGTCACCAATTTTGAATTTTGGAGCAAATTACGCAACGGTAAAATTCTACGAGTTAACTACGAGTTGTGATCGAGTTAATTTCTCAATCTTCGAAATGATGTGCGGTCGGCAAGCTATGCGGTCGGGAATGAATTGCGGTTAGCAAGCTCGGGCGGTTGGCATGTCAATGCGGTCCGGACATGTTGATGCGGTTTGGACATGCTCCATGCGGGCAGCTTGAATGCGGTCGAAGAAGTGCTTCAAGTCTTCCTAGTGCGGTCCAAGATGCGGTCGGCCGCATGGTCAATTTTGAGCCAAAATTACTTAGAAATTTTAACCTAGAATAACCTACTCAAGCCTAAGCAATAAAATGGACTTAACTATATTTGAAGTTAGTAAGACTTCATACATTATGTCCTATAGTCCATATAAAGTAAAAATAGGTGATGGTATCAATCAAATTAAGTAATAGGAGGGGTTCATAGTAAGCATACCCAACAATCTTCCCCTATTTGATTGAGACCATTACCTACTATAACAAAGGCTAATTCATTGTACTTGGTAAAAACATGTCCAAATATTTTAAGAATGGTAAATCATGTCCCAAGTCAATGCACACACTTAAGCCTAAGTCATAGATTTCTAACTTCCTATAAAGATAAAAGAATTTCATATTGGGAAGTAAGAAATAATCATTTAGTGCATTCAAATGATGTTAACATGAAGTGCATGAATGCGTTTAAACTAAATGTAAGAAACATGCATAAGTAAGGAATGTGAAAGATAGGTTATATGCATGAGTCAAAAATAATGCAATCATTATTCTACAAACAAGTAGTTTGAGTGAATAAAGTTTTCAAAAACCATAATGATGCATTTAGAGAGATTAATATTGTGGTTTCTGAGACTTTCAAAAATTTAACAAAAGAAGGAAGTAATAAACAAAAGGCTTCAGAAAGTCTTCATTAATCTTCTTTCTTCAACGCAAGTCATACGAATCACGGTCACGAACGACGACGTAATTGTTGGCTGCTGGATCGGCTTGAGGAGCAGGAGGCGGAGGAAGATCTTCGGGCATGTGGAAAGCAGAGGCTTCGGCTCCTATGGCTTGGAGAACTTTCTTCGGTTCGGCGGCTTCCTTGTTTCTTTGCGGTTTGAAGTGCGGCCGAGATGATTCTCAATATTCGAAAGTTACCTCTTGAGGAGTTAGTGAGAATGTCAATCCTTGAAGTTTGAAAATCAATGCGGTTGGAATGAATTCCCAAGCTTTGAGTCGAGACTCTTGAATCTTTCTCCTAGTACTTGTAAAGGCGGCATTTACGGAGGTGTCAATATGGTCTTCAACTTTCTTGATTCTTTCAATTACATCGGTTTTATCCCGAGCCATTGCCTTGGATACTTCATCAACCGCAAGTTTCATTTCGGAGGATAAGCCATGTAAGAGGGCTTGAGTCAAGGTCCTCATAGCTTCTTTGATAAAATCTTGGGTGATGGATTGGAGAAGGAATGAAGGGAGTGATGGGAGCAGCTTGGCTTGAGCTTGTGCCAGTATGACCAGACATAATGTCTTTTAAGGCCTTTGTTATGAGAACACTCTCCCCCTTAATGATCTCAATCAATAGGGAGGGAAGAGCATCAATTTTGGTATGAAGTCTTTTGTGAGCTGCAGCCAGAAGTGATTGAGATTTGATGAGTTGGGCAATCTGGGATTGATTGTCAAGCTGGATAGAGGTGAAGGTTTCAATGGACTGGAGGATTTTGTTAAGGTCAGTGTTTTGAGGAGGCTCTTGAGAAGGGTGAGGGCTGAGAGGAGGAGTAGGCCCACTGCGGTTGACCGTGCGGTCCGATTGAGGTTCAGGGAAAATTGGGTCTTTGCCAATTGTAGTATCCTCTTTTGGCTCATTTCCTTGGTTAGCAGCAGTTTCTTCATTTTTATCAACATTAACCCCTTCATTATTAGTAGGTTTTTCAAAACCTTCTTCAAGCCAGTTGTCATCATCAGCAACCACCTTGGTTCTTGTTATCACCATATCCTCCTGAATGGATGGAATTGAATCAACCAACCCATCAGATACTTCGTCATCAGAATCATCAAGACCCAGGTCAGCAATGGTTTGACTAACATTGACAAGTCTTGGCCTTTTCTTTGGTGAGGATTGATCATCAGTTATTTTCCTTTTCTCCCCCTGAGAAGTAGCACCAAAGAGATGATTGAAAATTTCCTGTTCTTTTAAGGCAGAGGGGGTTGGAGTTGGAGAGATGATAGGAGATTTTGGCTTGGGTTCATTTGACTTGGATGGAATTGGAGAGCTTGGCTTAGTGACTTTAGGAGCTGGGGCACTAAATTTTGAGAGTTTCACAGGCTTGGATGGTGCGGTCGACCGTGATGTTACGGTTGACCGTGGTTTTTCAGCTTGGAATGAAGGTTTGGCAATGCTTGGCTCTTGAATCTTGATTCCACCAGGTCTCCTTGGTGGATCAATGAATGAAGCTTTCTTCTTTGGAAGATCAATAGTTTTATCTTTTCCCTTGGCTTTTCTAGCCACT
The DNA here is from genome assembly GCA_022495995.1 of Adenophora triphylla var. japonica. Taxonomy (NCBI): domain Eukaryota; kingdom Viridiplantae; phylum Streptophyta; class Magnoliopsida; order Asterales; family Campanulaceae; genus Adenophora; species Adenophora triphylla. The sequence goes on along the minus strand of JAFEMH010001206.1, from coordinate 383,290 downwards.
TCCCTTGAATCCTCAGGTTCCTTGAGTTTCTCAACACTGTCATCTTTGGTTAGTTTCTTCTGTCCTTTCAGAGGCACAAACTCTTCTTGGGGATCCTTCTTCCAAAACTGAATATACAGTTCATTGTCAAACTTTGTTACGAAAACTGCATTGTTTTTCTAGTGAATATCTTGGCCTTTGGAATTTCGGCTGAAGTTCATGATGCTGTCAATGTATTTGCCTATCTTCTCGGTTTGAGCCGAGAATGAGGGAAATGAGTGCAGTATGGGTTACTGTACTTGTTATTACCAGCGGCCTCATTCTTTTGATATTCAAGAATGCGGGCTATCGACGTTGAAAGATGATCTTGGGCCAATGGAGTTTCTTACCAAGAAATATCGCTGCAGAAATCTTCCACTGATAATTATTGAAGTTTGCACGATTTCCGAGTTTTGCGAGAAGAGAGTGTCCAACAAGATGGCAGATATGATACATTAGCTCATCAAAACTTTTTCTTGGAGTTGTAGTTACAGCAGTACTCCCAATCAATGACACAGAGAGATCATCCAAATCCTTTTGTTCTAGCTCCATAGGGTCAGTTCTGGTGATTGGCATGTTAAGAACAAAAGCTATGTCTTCATAGTCAATATCCAAGGGAATTCCATGAATTTGAGTGCTAATTATCTTGATCCTTCTACCCTTATCATCTTTTACAGTTAGCTCTCTGGCATTGTGAAAGAACTGATCCACCAAAGCAGGGACATGGATTGATTGCTTCATGTCAAAGAAGGGCATAACTCCAGATTTCTTAAACACTTTTAGCAGAACTCTACCAAGAGCATCTTGAGCCAGATCTTTGCGATCAATAACCCACCCATGTATAAAATGACTAGTATTCTGCAATAATAGAAAATGTTAGAATATAGAAAAATATATGTAAGTGCGGTTGACCGTAGTTTAAGGTAGCGTGCGGTCGACCGTAATCTAGGGAGAAAGAGCAAGTCTTATGCGGTCGACCGTGATATATGCGGTCAACCGTGATTTGGGTGAAAACAAGCAAGTAAAATTTGTAAGAAACATTTTGGATTAAAAAGTTTAAACAAGATTAATCGGAATCATAAACCAAAATATACGGAATTTCCCAGAAATTCATCATGAATATTTGAAGAACATGAAGAACTATAAGAACATGAAGAACATAATTTCCAGATTTTACAGAGCATGTTTAAAAATCATATTTTCTTGCTCTTAATATAGGGAATTTCATTTAAATCAACAAACATACATGATTTAACTCAAATAAAAAGCAGAAATTGAGTTCAAAACCCAGAAAACTCGAAACTTAGGTTTAACATAGTTCTTCATTTTGAGAAATCAAAGCACCATCTAAACATGAAATAGATAACATTTATGAGTTTCTAATGAAGAATCGAACATGGATAAGCAAAAATTTCAAGCAAGATAGCAAAGCAAAATGGTATTTAATGAAACTGGGTTTCCCGTTTTTCCGCCATTGACGAGCAAATTTTTGAAATTCAAAAATCAAAAGGTTTTTAGAAAAATGACTCACCATTATCACGAATTTGGATATACTGGATTCACTCTTTGATTCCTCTGAAGTATTTTGAGTTGAATCCGATTGAGAATGAGACATTTTATAGAGAGAATTTTAGAGAGAGAAAGTAGAGAGAGAAAGAAGAAGACGAAAAGAATGCGAGGTGCAGGTGACAGGGAAGGACAGGGAAGTGGAGAAGTGGAAACGGAGGTTATGGAGGGAGGTTAGTGCACAGTAATGTCCTTTGTGTAAGAGGATAGTCCTTTTGTCTTCACTATGACAGCCAATGGGGGCTGAACATGTGGCATTTAAAGAAAAATATTTATCCTATAAAAATTTGATTTAAATAAATACGAGGGAAAAATAATTGCAAAAGTACCCTTGTGCAATTATCTTGTCCTAATATGGACAAGTCCCATACAACACAAAGAGTTAGAACACTTACCTGGTGTCCTTAATAATACGGTTAAGTATGACTATTATGAGCCAAACGGTTGACCGTATTGAAGGCTTCTACAAAGCCTAGAAATTATTCAAAGGCTTATGCAGTCCAATCTTATGCACGCGGTCCACTAGAGAATTGATAAAAACATTTTGGCATGCTAAAGGACTAGTGCGGTCGACCGTGCATTGGCTTGATGCGGTCGACCGTGAAGAATTGAGCCATTCTTATTGACCTGTCTTTGAGCATGAACTTGAAACACACAATTTGTTAGTTAAAAAAAATAAGGACAAGTTTTACTTGAGTTCTAACATACCCATTTCTCCTCTTAAGAACACGAATCTCTTGGAGTCTAGAGCTTTGGTAAGAATGTCTGCAATTTGATTGTCAGTACCAATATGCTCTAAATGAATGTTACCTTTTTCAACATGATCCTTGAGAAAGTGATATTTGATATCGATGTGTTTGGTTTTAGAGTGCATAACAGGGTTGTTTGATACTGCAATGGCTGATGTATTGTCACAATAGATTGGACAATTTCCTTCATGAATGCCATAGTCAACTAGTTGTTGCTTCATCCACAGTATCTGACAACAGCAGCTCCCAGCAGCGATGTATTCAGCCTCCGTTGTTGAGACAGACACTGAAGCTTGTTTCTTGCTGGCCCATGTAACAAGTCGATTTCCAAGGAAATGACAAGTTCCACTGGTGCTCTTCCTGTCGATTGTGCAGGCTGCATAATCTGCATCTGAGAAACCTGTAAGATCAAAAGATGGTTCTTTGGAATACCAAAGTCCAAGGTTAATAGTCCCAGATAGATAACGAATAATACGTTTTACAGCTATAAGGTGTGCTTCTCTAGGGTCTGCTTGATAGCGAGCACAAACACAAACACTGAACATGATATCTGGTCTACTAGCAGTTAGATATAGTAAGGAGCCAATCATACCTCTATACAAAGTTTGATCAACTTTCTTACCTTTCAAGTCTTTGTCTAACTTGTTACCTGTAGCCATAGGAGTGTCGTATGCTTTTGCATTTTCAAGTCCAAATTTCTTGATTAAGTCTTTAGTGTATTTTGCTTGGTTAAGGAAGATGCCATCATCACATTGTTTGATTTGGAGCCCAAGGAAGAAAGTGAGTTCTCCCATCATGCTCATCTCAAATTTGCTTTTCATGAGTTTCTCAAAACGCTTACACAAAATTTCATTAGTAGAGCCAAAAATGATATCATCAACATATATTTGAACAAGTAGTGTATGATCATTATATTTGGCAATGAAAAGAGTTGTGTCGATTTTACCTCGTTTGAAGCCCTTTTCTAAAAGAAATTTAGATAGAGTATCATACCATGCTCTTGGAGCTTGTTTGAGTCCATACAAAGCTTTTTAGAGTTTGTAGACATGATCAGGATGTTTGTTGTCTTCAAATCCAGGAGGTTGTGCAACATAGACTGTCTCTTGAAGTTCACCGTTGAGAAATGCGCTCTTCACATCCATTTGATAAAGCTTGAATCTTTTGAAGGAGGCATAAGCTAAGAAAATTCTTATGGCTTCAAGTCTTACAACGGGAGCGAAGGTTTCGTCGTAATCAATTCCTTCTTCTTGTCTATATCCTTGTGCAACCAACCTTGCTTTGTTTCTTGTTATGCTTCCATTCTCATCCATCTTGTTTCTAAACACCCATTTTGTACCAATTACTCCTTGATCCTTTGGTCTTGGAACTAAAGTCCAAACTTTACATCTTTCGAATTGGTTGAGCTCTTCTTGCATAGCCACAACCCAACTTGAATCTTGGAGTGCTTCATCAACTTTCTTTGGTTCAATTTGAGATATGAATGAAGTGTATTCATCATAGTGAGAACTTCTTGTTTGAACCCCAGAGAACAAATCACTAATGACATTGTTAATTGGGTGATCTCTAACCTCATGAATTTCTGGAGGTAAGTCTGGTTGAGTTGTTTGTTGTTGAAGATCTTCAATAGGTACATCATTTGAGCTATCAAAGTAAGTGAGTTGAGGAATAGGCTCAATGGAATTTATGGGGTCAGATTCAACTGCATCATCTTCTGAATGAACATCTTCAGTAGGAATCTCTGATGTTGGATTTGAGAAATTTGGTGCGGTTGATGTTGATGGATTTCCTTGAGTTGAGTGATTTTCTGATCTAGGTGTATTTTGAGAAGAATTACCTGTCTCATTAGGCTCAGCAAAATCATCAGCAACATTTGGAGCCAAATGTGGCTCAAGGAGAGAATGTTCATCAAAAGTAACATGAACAGATTCTACTATCTTTAAACTATTTTTATTAAAAACACGAAAAGCTTTAGAATGTTTGGCATACCCAACAAAAATACCTTCATCTGCTTTAGGAGCGAATTTACCTCGATGCTCTTTTCCATTATATAGAATAAAGCATTTGCATCCAAATATTTTGAAGAAGGCTATGTTGGGGGTTCTTCCTCTCCAAAGTTCATATGGAGTTTTGTTGTAGGTCTTGTTGATGAGAGATCTATTTTGAGTGAAGCAAGCTGTGTTGGTAGCTTCTGCCCAAAAGTTTTGTGGTAGCTTGGCTTCAGCGAGCATTGTTTTACCAGCCTCGATCAACGTTCTATTCTTTCTTTCCACAACTCCATTTTGTTGCGGAACTCCAGCAGCAGAGAAGTTATGATCAATACCATGGTCGTCACAGTACTGAGCTACACCGTTATTTTTGAATTCTGTTCCATGATCTGATCTAACACTAACGATGTCATCTTCTTTTTGTGTTTGGAGCTGTCTAAAGAGTGAGGTCAAAATATCATAACAATCATCTTTGGAGATCATCATTTCGACCCATGTATATCTTGAATAATCATCCACCACAACTAAAGTATATTTATTTCCTCCAATGCTTGCGATGGTGACAGGTCCAAACATATCGATGTGAAGTAGTTGCAAACATCTTGAAGTTGAAGGTACAGTCTTGCTGGAGAAAGATGCCTTGGGTTGTTTGCCAAGTTGACATGCGGCGCACTTCTTGTCGTGGTGATCAGCTACTTTGGGTAGACCACGAACTAGACTTTCTCTTCCAATCTTAGATAGATACTTGAAGTTCAGATGACTAAGTCTTTTGTGCCACAGCCAACTATTTTCACTCACACTTTTTGCTACAAAACAAAGATTAGTAAGATTGCAAGCAGAATTAAAATCGATAATGTAAACATTACTCTTACGAATCCCTTTGAGCAAAGTGACTCCGGATGTGCCATCTTTGATAAAGCAATTTGCCGAAGTAAAGTTGCAGTGCAATCCTTTGTCACAAAATTGAGATATGGAGAGAAGATTATGCTTGAGTCCTTTGACTAGAGATACTTCTTTTATAGTTAGATTTCCTTTTCGAATGACTCCATATCCAATCGTCTTTCCTTTGTTGTTATCCCCAAACGTTACTGATGGACCATTTTCTTCACGGACATCTTCCAGCAATGTGATATCTCCGGTCATATGTCTTGAGCAGCCACTGTCGAGATACCATTCATTTGAATTTGCCTTGGAAGATCCAGCCATGAAGCAGAGGACCTGAAAAATAAACATTTAAGCACGAGGTCCCCTTTATTCTTTTGGGTCCTGGGGTTAGCACCTTTTAATAACCCACACCTGTTTGACCGAAGGTGGATTATGTCTTCGAGCATTAGGTGTGAATCTTAAAAGGCATTCAGCAGCCGAGTGACCATAACCATCACACACAGAACAATGATGAAAGCTACAAATATCATGTGTTTTTACTAACTCTTTACTTTTCTTAAGAGTTGCATGCGGTTTGGGAGCAGTGATTTTAGCTTTGACAAAGGGAACTGGCTTTGGCTTGACTACGTATTTTCTAGGAGCATTCTTCTGGCTTTTGAAGGCAGGAGGAATGGTCGAAGAAGAAGGGCGGTCAGCCTTGCAGTTGCCAGCACCACTAATTCCACCGTAAGCGGTTGAAGTAGAGATGCGGCCAACTCCATAAGCCATGTTCTCCGAATCATCAATCTCAGAATCCTTATCTTTTATCTGAGAGTCCTTCCTATACTTTGGATAGACATAATTGAAAATTTGTCCTTTACCCTTAGGATTAGCATGCTTCCTCTTAGGAATTTCATTAGTTAGTTTTGAAATCTCCTCATCCTTTTCACTATCGGATGCACACTTCTCTTCTTCACCGGATCCAAAACCTATACCCTCCTTAATTCCATTGGAAATTTGGGAGTCTATGATTTGATCCGAGGTGGATTTTGACTTGTTCCACCTATCAATAATCTTTTGAAGATCGTTGATTTGGGTAACCAGGTCATCATTGCGAAGTTGAAGTGCAGCAACCTTAGTTTCAAGAATGAGGTTTTGATCTACAAGAGGAGTCATACTTTTGATTTGGCCCTTAAGATTTGAAATTTCAGACCTCATCACAGTTTTCTCCGTCTTGAGTTGAGAAATTTCATCGGTTGATAGAGATAGAGCTTTCTTAACATTTTCAAACCTTTGGATCATCACTTCAGCCTTTTTAAACATCTCTTCTTGATCCATGGGGGAAATCTCATTAGCCCTTTTTGGGATTGACTTAGTTTTTGAAGGGACTTAATTTTTGGATGGAAAGATGGGGCGAGAAAATGAACAATTTCCAATCTTGGTGCTTGGAGTGAGGTCAAAATTGCTATAGTCCACACTGCTAGCCACAAGCTTGGTTTTCTTTGAAATCACCTCATTCCTCTTTTTGAGCGACTCATCGTGAACTTCATCTTCTGAGTCACTAGAAGCATCCTCAGCAATGAGGCAGAGATTTACCTCTTCGGTACTCTCATCGCTGTCTTCATCAGAATCAGTCTCGATCCAAGTTGCAAGTTCTTTAGAATTCTCTTCTTCTTCAGCAACCATTCCCTTTCGTTGAGAAAATTTCGAAGGGAAAGTTTTCTTTTTCAAATACTCATATTTGGGTTGAGGGCACTCTGAAGCAAAATGACCTGGCTTTCTACAATTGTAGCACACGAGGTCACTCTTTTTCTTTGAGTCACTCACCCTTGAAGATGTAGCTGGATATTTGCTTTTTGAAAACGGTTTTGAATTTTTACGAAATTTTTGAAAACGTTTTACAAACATGGCAAAGTCCTCATCATCCATATCGATGAGAGAAGAAGTTGAAATAATAGGATCTGGGGTAGGCTTTGAGGGTTTCTCCACATGATCAACAACAGACATAGAAAGTGATTTTCCCTTTCCCTCGACTTCTTCAATATGTTGTAATTTTAACTCATAAACTTTAAGGTTTGCATATAAATTACTAAGAGTCCATGTATTTAATTGTTTTGAATCTTCGAGGGAAGTTGCTTTGTGCATCCATTTGGATCCCAGAGCAGAAAGGAATGTCATGTTAATTTCTTTATCAGTTAAAACTTTACCTAGAGATAAGCAAGCATTTACTACCTCAACATAGCGATCGTAGGTTTGACGTAGAGATTCATTGGGTAGTCTGTTGAAGCTGCTGTATCTCCTTTCAATTTCAAATTTCTTGCTTTCCTTGCATTGATCATCACCTTCGAGATAGTTTTCAATAGAGTCCCACATCTCCTTTGCAGTCTTGCATTTGAGTACCTTCTGATAGGTTGAAGTGGGTAATGTTCCGGAAATGATATTTCTGGCTTTGCTATCCAATGCAACATATTTTCTTTCTTCGTCAGTCCATTCTGTCTTCAGCTTTTTGACTTCAGGAACTTCGGTATTGGTAGTTGCATCAGTATTGGCTTTCATTGGAACAAAAGGTCCGTCGTTGATACAATCAACTAGCCTTTCATCTATTGACTCTAAATGAATTAGCATTCGAGCTTTCCAGATATCGAAGTGATCTTCATCCAACATAGGAATGTGTGAATAGTTAATCGTTGCCATAGCTTTTGAAGTTGCCATGATGAATCGGCACCCAAGCTGTTAAGCTTGAAAAACAGAGAATAGTTTTATAAAGGTGTTTAGCTCTGATACCACTTGTTGGTCCCAAAGGTGCAACAAGAGTATGAAAAGCGACTAGAGGGGGGTGAATAGGCTGTATAAAAATTTCTACTCTTTTTGAAAATTCAACCTTGGCTTACTTGGGATTTGAAAGTGTGGTCAAGTAAAAACCAACTTTTAAGCTTAGTAAAATGCACAGCGGAAGTTTTCTAAGTACAAAACTTAGTATTGAAAAATAGTGTGGTCGACCGCAAAAGTGAAAGTGTGGTCGACCGCGAGGTTGAAAATGGCTTAGACAGAGTTGTACTATAAACACAATTCAATATGGTGTTGGATAACTATGAAGATCAAACACAAGAAATAATATGAAAGATTAAGAACTTGAAATGTAAAGTGCAGAAAGTAAATGACACGATATTTGGAGAGGTTCAATCGTTAAAGATCTACGTCCTCTACCAAGATGGTTAGTCTTGGATTTTCTAAGGGAGATAGTATATTTGATTTGAGTAGCTGTTACAAGGAATACAAAGTGAGAATCAAACAATCTCAAATCTAACTATCTTTTTCTATGAAGCAAATCCTAAACAATAACCAGTGTATGTGTGTGTGTGCAAGATTCAAGAGCTCTTTATAATGATAAAGAGAGCTTGATGAATCTATGGTGTTACAAAAGGGCTTGAGAGATTTTCTGGGTTGGATAATCTTGAAGGCTTGTAAGTGTTTAAAGATTCAAAGAAATCTGGAGATGATAAGCTTCAACACTTTGATAATTTCGACGTCTCTCTTTTTCTCAAGCTATCTTGTTATCTTCATGCTTGAACACAAGGTCTATTTATAGCCTTGGAATGAAGATAGCCGTTGGAGTTTCGTGTTGAGCAAGCTTCAAGGACAATGTGCTGTTGATGTATAATTGGAGCACGTGTCCTTTGTTGTCTCCATGTTGCAGAGTTAGTGGCAAGGTGGTATGCTGGTATGTCCTTTGTACGAAGTGACCCAGCTGTCACCAATTTTGAATTTTGGAGCAAATTCTGCAACGGTAAAATTCTCTGAGTTAACTCTGAGTTGTGATCAGAGTTAATTTCTCAATCTTCAGAAATGATGTGCGGTCTGGCAAGCTATGCGGTCAGGAATGAATTGCGGTTAGCAAGCTCAGGCGGTTGGCATGTCAATGCGGTCTGGACATGTTGATGCGGTTTGGACATGCTCCATGCGGTCAGCTTGAATGCGGTCGAAGAAGTGCTTCAAGTCTTCATAGTGCGGTCCAAGATGCGGTCGACCGCATGGTCAATTTTGAGCCAAAATTACTTAGAAATTTTAACCTAGAATAACCTACTCAAGCCTAAGCAATAAAATGGACTTAACTATATTTGAAGTTAGTAAGACTTCATACATTATGTCCTATAGTCCATATAAAGTAAAAATAGGTGATGGTATCAATCAAATTAAGTAATAGGAGGGGTTCATAGTAAGCATACCCAACAAGTGCCTAGGGTTAGGGTCGTTACAACTGCTCCTGGGTGTAGCCATCCACCCACTCAACAGTATTGCCCCAGAATGGCAACCCAGTAATCGCTGCAAAATCAGTGGGAGTCACGGTCGCCTCCCCCCACCTGAAATGGAACGTGTGGGTCGTATCCCACCAGTACTCGCTCAGGGCGACATGCAGAACCCTCGCCCTCTGCGTCGAAGCCACCACGGCTACCGCGCTAATGAATCCTGCCAGACTGGAGTCAACCACGAACTGCCGTGGACTCCTCTCTCCATCCCGAGCCTCGTCTGGGAGTATCTCCCACAGCTCACGGACCGCCTCAAAGGCTCCCCTGCTCTTCAAGTTATGTACATCAATCGGCCCTCGCCCCTGCAGGTGAACACGGCAAAAGTATGTTACTACAGAGATAACATCCACAAAATGCACAGGCGCATATCAAGATGATGAAACACAGATATAGCTATTTTCTCCTAAAAATATTCCTGTCCCAGTCAGAATATTCACGGTTCAAACATCCTGAAAACTCTGTCGAAATCGGAACTTTCAAAACCTTTCGAAAAATCCGTCAAACTCGGAACTTTCAAAACCTTCCGAAAACTTCGTCGAACTCGGAACTTTCAAAACCTTTCAAAAAATCCGTCGAACTCGAAACTTTCAAAACCTTCCAAAAACTCCATCGAACTCGGAACTTTCAAAACATTTCGAAAATCCGTCGAACTCGGAACTTTCAAAACATTTCGAAAATCCGTCGAAATCGGAACTTTCAAAACATTTCGAAAACTCCGTCGAAATCGGAACTTTCAAAACATTTCGAAAACTCCGTCGAATTCGGAACTTTCAAAACATCTCGAAAAATCCGTCGAAGTCGGAACTTTCAAACATTTCAAAGAATTACTCCGTCCCGAATTAAACTTATTTTAATTTCGGAAAACACCCATAGACATGGAATTTTGTCACCAAAATTTTTATGTTGTCTACCCGTAATGTCAATTGAACTAAGCTCTAGTCAATTTCGACAAAGGCACATCGCAAAGTCAAAAGCCCCCATTCGGGCACCAAGAGCCCTAACTCAATTCTAATCAAATTCCTAAAATTCAAGAATGCACATTCTGAAAATTGACGGAATTTGGAGGATGCTTACCTGCCTCGCGATCCCTTCCTTGGATTTATGAGTGTCCCGAGCCGGATAAAACTCGGTTGGATCCATGGGAAGAGCGGTGGTCCGCACCGTCCTCCTCAACCTCGCTCTCTCATTGTCGGTCCTCCTGTGCCGAGCCCGTGGCCCTAATCCGGCTTCCATAATGATTATCCCGCGAAGATTCGAACAAAACTCGCAAAAGGAGGGAGATTTTTCTCTCTTTTCTCTCTTCTCTCTCGCTGGAAATGGTTTTTTCAGGCCATTTCAGCGTCAGCCACGGCGCTGCTTTAAATCTGTCCAATTTGAAGAAGGGTCCGGCCGGACTCTTTTACACCATAAAGTTTTCTTTGCCACTTTGGTCCCTCAGCTTCCCGTAATTTCGAATTTACCCCTTTTGGCCCTCAAAATTGTAAAATTTCCCCAGTTAGACCTTTCTAACTCTCCCTCCCCCGAGGTTAAATTTCCCGTTAGTCCTCACTAACGTTTCGTCTCCAGACGTTAAAACTCAAGCCGTCTTCGGACGTTAAATCACAAATCCGTCTCCAGACGTTACATTTCCCGTTAGTCCTCACTAACATTCCGTCTCCAGACGTTAAAACTCAAGCCGTCTTCGGACGTTAAATCACAATTCCGTCTCCAGACGTTAAATCTCAAGCCGTCTTCGGACGTTAAATCACAATTCCGTCTTCAGACGTTAAATTTCCCGTTAGTCCTCACTAACGTTCCGTCTCCAAACGTTAAAACTCAAGCCGTCTTTGGACGTTAAATCACAATTCCGTCTCCAAACGTTAAATCTCAAGCCGTCTTCGAACGTTAAATCACAATTCCGTCTCCAGACGTTAAAACTCAAGCCGTCTTCGGACGTTAAATCACAAATCCGTCTCCAGACGTTAAATTTCCCATTAGTCCTCACTAACGTTTCGTCTCCAGACGTTAAATCTCAAACCGTCTTCGGACGTTAAATCACATCCGTCTCCAGACGTTAAAATTCCCGTTAGTTCTCACTTATGTTTCGTCTCCAGACGTTAAATCTCAAGCCGTCTTTGGACGTTAAATCACAATCCCGTCTTCGGACGTTAAATCTCAAGCCGTCTTCGGACGTTAAATCACATTTCCGTCGCCAGACGTTATGTTTTCCATTAGTTCTCACTAACATTTCATCTACAGACGTTAAATCTCAAGCCGTCTTCGGACGTTAAATCACAAATCCGTCTCTAGACGTTAAATTTTCCGTTAGTCCTCACTAACGTTCCGTCTCCAGACGTTAAATCTCAAACCGTCTTCGGACGTTAAATCACAAATCCGTCTCCAGACTTTAAAATTCCCGTTAAATCTCACTAACGTCCCGTCTCCAGACGTTAAATCTCAAGCCGTCTTCGAACGTTAAATCACAATTCCGTCTCCAGACGTTAAATCACAATCCCGTCTCTAGACGTTAAATCTCAAACCGTCTTCGGACGTTAAATCACAATTCCGTCTCCAGACGTTAAATTTCTCGTTAGTTCTCACTAACATTCCGTCTCCAGACGTTAAATCTCAAACCGTCTTCGGACGTTAAATCACAATTCCGTCTCCAGACGTTAAAATTCCCGTTTGTCCTCACTAACATTCTGTCTTTGGACGTTAAATCCCTCTTCGGCCGCCCTAGTAAGCCCGAATATCTTTTCACTCCAGCAAGTGAATGCTCACCTCTCCGGCCGTCAATCGTAAGCCTGACCATCCCATTTCAGCGGCCATCAAGGTAAGTCCGCACAACAATCCCTCTTCGGCCGCCCTAGTAAGCCCAAATATCTTTTCACTCCAGCAAGTGAATGCTCACCTCTCCGGCCGTCAATCATAAGCCCGACCATCCCATTTCAGCGGCCATCAAGGTAAGCCCGCACAACAATCCATCTTCGGCCGCCCTAGTAAGCCCGAATATCTTTTCACTCCAGCAAGTGAACGCTCACCTCTCCGGCCGTCAATCGTAAGCCCGACCATCCCATTTCAGCGGCCATCAAGGTAAGCCCGCATAACAATCCCTCTTCGGCCATCATCGTAAGCCCGAACACCATATCCCCAGAAGACAAGACGCGAGCGGCCAATCAACGTAAGCCCGCACAATGATCTTTCAAGAAAGCCTTTCCGTCAAACCCGGAACAGTCTCACTTAGGTTCAGACGCCTCCCAACAGTCTCACTTGGGTTCAGACGCCTCACAATAGTCTCCGCTTAGGTTCAAACGCCTCACAATAGTCTCCACATAGGTTCAGACGCCTCACAACAGTCTCACTTAGGTTCAGACGCCTCACAATAGTCTCCACTTAGGTTCAGGTGCCTCACAACAGTCTCTCTTAGGTTCAGACGCCTCACAACAGTCTCACTTAGGTTCAGACGCCTCATAACAGTCTCGCTTAGGTTCAGACGCCTCACAATAGTCTCACTTAGGTTCAGACGCCTCACAATAGTCTCCTGATGGATAAAAATCCTCTTGTAATAAAATACCTAGCAAGTGTACTAGCTACCGTTGTAGTAGTATGCACAAGCAAGGGTCGAATCCACAGAGATTTGTGTGTTGAATAAATTCATTTAATTAGTGTAAAGTAATCAGAGAGGTTTTTGCTTTGATTTATTAATTAAACTACTAAAACAAGAAACTAAAATAATGAACTGAAGAAAACAAGTAAACAAGAAACAAGGGTTTAACCAGATTAAAGGAATTCACGGATTGAATTTCGTAGTTGTATCCTTTCTATGCTAGGGTTTAATCGATAATAAAAATAACAGTCTCGTTCAAAGATTCTTTTCCTTGACTAAGGGTTGGGACGTTTGGTGTTCGAATTGCAACCCTAATATTTCTATCGTATTGTAAATTCCGGTAGGTCAAAACAATACTCAAGATTAAGCAAATAAGAAATAAATGAATCTAGATTTTCTTATATTCCGGTAGGTCAACAATTAAACCTAATTGATGAAATAGTGTTCTTTAAATAAATTGTCCACAGTAGTGCAACAATCTAAAACACATCAATTGAATGATAAATAATTCATCAAATAAGAACGAGAAAGTTTGGAAGAATTAAAAATCAATTTAGCATAGAAGTTCAACAACCACTACATCCAATCCATGAATCAAATAAAATTAGCCTTGAATGGCCATTAAAATAAACTAACCTTGAATCTTCAAAATAAAATAAAAATCTAAACTATGATAAAAGGGAAAAATATAGAGAGAGAATGAAAAAAAATTAAAAATATTCAAAAGATGATCAAAACCTAGTATAGGGTTCTTTTTATAGAAGGAGGGAGGTGAAAATCCTTTTTGAAAACAAATTCTGGTCAAAATCCTAGTCAAATTTTGAAATATGTCGAAATCTGTCACTGATTCTGTGCTGATTCTGTTGCTGATTCGTTTTCTTTATTTGTGACGAAAAAGAATCCGTTGCAAAACCATTGTCGGCGGTCGCCCATGATGTCCTGCGCGAGCGCCCAATTGAACAGAGACTCATGGCCTATTTCCTTGTCTTTCAGTGGCCGCCCAAGCCAGGACAGCGGTCGCCCATGCTCCAAATCAGCCCAACAAACAGCCACAGCCCAGGCCCAGTTTCTTCGGCCAAATTTTCTTGCCTTGGCCCCAACAGCTTCCAGCCTTGGCCCCAACCGGCCCCAACTGGCCGGCCACTTCCTGGCCATGCACATTAGGCAATTTGGACCTTTTTGATTCGGTTCGCAATAATTAATTCCACAGTTGCACTTTGGTCATTATAATTTTCTCTTTTGCACCTTGCTCCTTGAATTATTCATATTTTTACTTATTTTCACTTTGGCCCTTAAATTTCATTAAATTAAATTCCTCCCAATTTTCCATAATTTCAGTTTGGTCCCTGAATTTCCAATATTTACATTTTGGCCCTTGAACTTTCAAAGTATGCTTTTTCTCCTCTTTTTCTGCATTGTTGCACATCAACCCCTGAACTATCAAAAAACTAACAAAATACATTAAATTCTCAAGGTTTCGAGCATCAAATAAGCTAGGAAATATATCTTTTGAATGGGTAAAAACCACATTCATCATCTCCACTTAGGTTCAGACGCCTCACAACAGTCTCGCTTAGGTTCAGACACCTCACAACAGTCTCACTTAGGTTCAGACGCCTCACAACAGTCTCACTTAGGTTCAGACGCCTCACAACAGTCTCACTTAGGTTCAGACGCCTCATAACAGTCTCACTTAGGTTCAGACGCCTCACAACAGTCTCACTTAGGTCAAGGCCCCAACGAGCAGCCCTTGCACCTACAAACTACGATCAGCTTGATTCCCGCTCGGGATACGTAGGAATCCTTCGCTAAGGGTCTGCCAGCTGACCTCTCAGGTCTCTTCAAGTAAGGCATCCCCCGATTTGGATCCTTATCTTTTTCGACGACCCCACTTCCTTCGAAAGTGACGTCGCCGAGGGGCTACTGTAAGTACCCAAATCCGGATCGTCAAAATCCGTTAGAAGTTAACCGGAATCCGTTAACTGGCCCTTTCCAGGTTAATCGGAACCCGTTAAACTCCCCGTTCTCAAGCCAACGAGACGTCTCGGGACTGTCCCGTGCATCCCAATGTCAAAGCGTAAACACACGTTATCACACGTAAAAGTACATTTTTTCCCGAAAAATGCACTTTCCGGGGTCGTTTTGGACATTTTTCGGACAGTTATTTAAAAAACGGACAAAATCGGGAATAACGAGACGAAAACCCTAGCCTAGGTGAGTCATAGGGGCACGTGGCACGCATGCCAACGCCCTCTAATCAACATCAATCAAATTCCAAGGTGAAAAGACCAAAATACCCCTAAGATTGAATGACTGTCCGGCCGGACTGTTTTACATGAAGAATCAGAATTGCCAACAAGTCCCCCAATTTTCCAAAATACCAAAAAACCTCCCCAAATTGAAGAAATTCCAAGGTGAAAAGACCAAAATACCCCTAAGATTGAATGACTATCCGGCCGGACTGTTTTACATGAAGAATCAGAATTACCAACAAGTCCCCCAATTTTTCAAAATACCAAAAAACCTCCCCAAATTGAAGAAGAGTCCGTCCGGACTGTTTTGCAAATTCACCATATAAATATAAGGGCTGTCAAATATTTAAAAAAAGAGGAAAAATATAATCTCTTTTCATAAAACCCCACGGTCCAAACTAGTTCCAACCCCTCCCGAGCCCCGTTTTGTCTCGATTTGCGTGAAAACCCCGTTTTCTGACCAAACACGAACCAAACAAACTCAAAACACCCTTTCAAACACCAAACCATATCCCTTATACGTCAACCGAGCCAAAGAGTCAACCCCTAGCCATATGTAACACACTCTCTCTCTAAACACTCATTTTGCCTCGATTTACGCGTCAAACGCTATAATCATCTCGGTCAAAATCTCTTAAATGTAGACGTAACGCCGTCTACGGGGTCCGATACGTTTTACCCCACGATCATCTTCTCTCCCGTAAGAGAAGTAATCTCGGGTTAAAATGGCGTTCTAGCCCCGTTCTTTACGTTTATGTTATTTACAGTCCGGATCGTTTGATCCGTTGATTCGCAACTTTACAGTCCGAACCGTTTGGTTTGTGATAGTCATTTACAAAATACGTATCAATTGATATGTCGATATTGTCATTTAAATTATGCACATTTACAAGTCCGAGCCATTTGGCTCGTCGATCGCATCTTTAATGTCCGGATCGTTTGATTCCGTCGATACCGCATTTTAAATACTGTCATTTACAAGTCCGAGCCGTTTGTCTCGTGATAGTATTTATTTATCAAAGTCCAAGTCGCAAAATGACTCGTTGATCGCATCTCATTTAATGCCTTCTTTCATAAAATCGCCAACAATGTAATGCCCGGTTCAAAATCGGAGTTCGTCATTCGAGCTCCCTTTCAAAATGCGCAAAAGTGACGTTTGGCATCCAAACGATCATTTTTAAACTCAAAATCCGAAGTTTGACATTCAAACGCTCTTTTCTTAAAAGTCAACATTTGACACTCAAGCTAAAGATTCAAATTCGTCACTCGCACCTTTTTTTCCTAAAAAACCCCAAAATCGACGTTTGTCATTCAAGCGCTCACTTTTTCCAGAAAATCATAAAATCAAAGTTTGACATCCAAACCAAGATTAAGCTTGTCATTTAAGCCCCCTTTTTAAAAAATGCAACACACACACACGCACACAATTTCGAGAAAGGTAGAAAGACTCGTCATACGAGGCGTTTCGGGTGATCTCAACATACTCTTCCCGAAACGTAACGTGACCTCCGAACCTAACAATCTCTGGTCCTAAAAGCCATTTCCAAAGTTTGGGCTCAAAATACAAAACGACACGTTTTCAAAGCCATTTCCAAAGTTTGGGCTCAAAATACAAAACGACACGTTTTCAAATCCATTTTCAACGTTTGGGCTCAAAATACAAAACCGCGTGGCGACTCCTCTCCTTTCCAAAAGCGAGGTCCCAAACTCCGCGAAAGACAACCGCTCGCCGCGCTTTCCCCCCGCGTGCAATCCGGGTAATTTCATCAGGCTGTGGCCCTGGCTCAGCCCTCGAAGAAGGAGTATCCACAGACCTTCTCGAAGGCATTGGCTCGAACACCGTCGCGCGCCACGAAGATCTGCAAGACAGCTTCCCCGCGACCTTCTTTGCGAAAGACCTCATCCCCACAAACCGACGGGTCAGCGTATCAAAGGATCTCCCCGAGACCTGCGTAAGCAAACAACCAAAGAAATGCTCAGCAAAAGAGATACAATCATACTCAACAAAAGAGAAAAATACAGAAAATATGACAAGATGGAAAAGAGTAAGCACACTCACCGGAGCATCCGGGTTAACCCAATAAGTAGCAGGAGCCTGCTCTGGGATGGGCACCGACACCCTCCTCCTCGAAGAGTCCCCTCGGACATACGTAAAGTCCGGCCCAGGCACCCGAACATCTAGGGGACACGGTGGTCCATCCTGCCTCTCCCTCGCCAACACCTGTGGCGTTCTCAGCTTCTGCCTAACAAAGACCCCATACTCCTCGCCATACAGGATGAACTCCTCGGTGCTCACGCCATCCCGGTTCCTATCATACTCCAGCATGTCCATATCAAAAGGACTCATCATACCGAAGGGCGGATCCCTCAGAGCCATAGGGGGCTAGCTTGTGCTATGCTGCCAGAAGACCCTCTCCCCCAGATATATGACATCGCAAGTAAGGCCCCGTAGCATCTTCCTCTTCCGTGTCACCCCGGGAGCACCCTCAAACTCGTCATCGCCATACCGAGTCCAAGGGTACAGCTCAAACCCTGCCGGGCTATCCCTCTCCAGGTACTCCTGTACATCCCTATATGCAACGGTGACCTTCCCCCTGGTCGTCCTCCTCTTCCTCAAAGGATGGGCCCAGCACAGCATGGCACGGTAAGCCACCATGACCTCATCTTCCCAATCCCACGACTGGCACCGAAAGATCTCATAGCACCACACCTGCAACAAAAAAAGCAGATAGTGCTCAGAAAAAAAAAGATGGAGAAATGACGAAATGCTAAACTATAACAGCAATAAACTCATACCTCCAGTGCAAAATCAAAGCATCCCAGGGAGCTGGCCGCGCCCTGGCTAAACCTGTCCATAGCAAAAAAGAGCTCGGCCAAGCCCGCCTCGCCCCAAGCAATCTCACCAACCCTCTCCAAGTCCACCAAACTCTCCAGCAGAGGGAAAAGAGCAGAAGAGGCGTGGTTAGAGAACAGAGTCTCGAAAAGAGCAAACCACAAAAAAGAGCGCGCCGGCTGCTCAGCCGTCACTACTCTAGTGTCCGATGATAAGCCCCAATGTTGGCCGTGATCTGCACCTCCACATCGCTGTATAACATGCCCAAGCCCTTACGAGGATAGGGCGCAAATCCCAGCAACTCAGGCAGCACCCCATCGGACATCCTGTCCCGCCATCTCACCGGCCCTCCCTTGAAGGAAAGGCCAATGATCGCAGCAAAATCGGTAGGGGTCACCGTCACCTATCCCCAGCTAAAGTGGAAGGTATGTGTGGTGTCCCACCAGTACTCAGACAGAGCCAAGAAGACGCCCTTGTTCTTCTGCTTCTTCGCTATCCCGGCAAGGTTCTCAATGAACACGTTCAGCCCACTAGCGATCACTAGCCTCCGAGGACTAGGCCTCCCATCTCGGGAAATGTTAGGCAAGCTCCGCCACAACTCAACTACGGCCTCAAGCGACGCCTGTGACTTCATCTTCTTCGCCTTCCCAGACGAAGGCACCTCATCCTGCAAGTAAACACAACAAAGGTACGTCAATAACAGTATTTAAGCAACATGGCAAATCACAAAAAAATGTCCGTCTCAACACGGCAAAACACAAAAGTCCGTCACAAGAATACGACACACACGTCACATTTTCAAAACAAGAGCCCATCACGAAAACATGACACACATGTCAAATTATTCAAAACAAAAGCCCGTCACAAAAACACGGCACGCACTACATGACACATTTTCAAAAGCCCGTCTGTGATGTACCCGATTTCTATTTTTGCGAAAAATCAACGGAGTCGCCACGCCGTTTTTAGTTTAAGGGCCGAAACTTTGAAAAATGCCTAAAATTAGAGAAAATGAGTTCGTAGGTCACGTTACACTCAGGGATGGACGTTTGACGTGCACTCGGAATGCCTCATATGACGAGTCTTCCTCACTTGAAACTTGTGTGTGTGTGTGTGTGTTTTAAAAAAGGACTTTCTTAAAAAAAGGAGTTTTCTGGAAATAATTGAAATTTTCTAGGGACTTAACTGAAAAACAGTTTGAAAACAGTGATTAAATTGAAAATAACAGAAAACTGGAAAACTGTTTGCAGATGACAATGTCATCCGCGTGGATGAGACTGTAGTGCAATCTTATCTGCGCGGATGGGCATGCAGTGTCAATATTTTTTACAGTTTCCAATTTAGTCACTGTAATTTCCAGAAAGTTAACTGGATTTACAGGACTTAACTGGAAATATAACTGAAAGTAGAAATGAAAGAATTGCTTGGATTTTTGGCATCCATCTTTTGTCCTCTCTTTCCCTAGACTTTGATTAGTGGTCATAATTGATGAATCCACTTAACCAAGCCATCCCGGGGGTATATTAGGACTTTGAAAACATGTCATTTGCAAGGGACAAGGGGAATTTTGACATGGAAAGTAAGTTGACAAGAGAGTTAGGTCAAGATGTATCAACTTTAGAGGAAGATCTCTAAGGTGGCCATGAGAAGACCATCATTGAGACCTATACTCAAGTGTATCTTATACATCTTGTGTGACCTATTTTGTGAGTCTAGATGATTTTCATCCAAGGAAAGGGTTCCAAGGTGAGCATCTTAGACACGGGGAGGGGGATTTGCAAGGAAGTAAATAATATGGACCTTTTAAAGTGGTCATCCATGGAGATGGACTCCAAGATGACCATACTTTAGGTCAAATGAACAAACAAGAGCAAGTAATGTAAAAGGGAAGTGGGGGAATAACATAAAAGTAAAGAGAATGTGGATTCCATTAGAAGATCATCCATGGAAATGGATTCCATGGAGATCCTCTTGGATCCTTGGGACAAAAGGGGAAAGGGGAGTCAAACAACAAGTAATAAGTAAGACTACATCATGTACACATGAAATATGTGCATGAATGAGAGAGATATGAGTAGAGAGAGTGAGGGGTTACCAATTTTCTTGGGTTTGTGTTTAGGGTTTGAGGGATTTCAAGGCTTAGAAGTGGTTTTGGGATGAATTTGAGGTTGAATTTGAAGTGAAATTTGAGTTGTGGGAGTGTAAATGGCTGTTTGGGGGTGAATTTTGACAGAGTAACAGTAGGTTTTTGTATTTTTTGGCCTTGTTAAACTGAGGGAGAAGGGCTGTATTTATAGGTTGGCTGGATGACAATCTTATCCGCGTGGATGAGATTGTAGGCACAATCTCATTCGCGCGAATGAGATCAACAGCGTGCCTGGTTGTTGCAGAAAGCAGTTTTGGCTGTTTGCAAATGGTCAATATTCTTTTTTTTTTTATTGGGAATGACATATTTCCAGCGAGGTCCTATGTCACTTTTTTATTCCTAAGAGGTCCTTCCTCATTCAAATTGTCAAAATAATGTCCAAAATGCCCCTAAATGATCATAAATCATTAATTTGGGCTGACGGAACATTAACGACCCAAATTGGGGCACTTACAGTAGCCCCTTGGTGACGTACTTCCAGGGGTAGTGGGGTCGCCGACAAAGTGAGGATCCCAATCTAGCAAACTTTTACCAAGATGGGTGAGGAGGTGACCGAGGCGGTCGGATGGCTGGACCCTTTATGAAAGGATTCCTACGTATCCTAAGTGGGAATCAAGCCGGTCGTAGTTCAGGTCTCGCGGGGGAAAGGAGCGGTCAAACGAATGGACCTCCTGCCGCACATTCATTGTCGAAGGTAGACTCGACTAACGGAGGCATCTCCAAGGGTAGGCTTGACTAACGGAGGCGTTGCCGAGGGTAAACTCGACTAACGAAGGCGTTGCCGAAGATAACTCAACTAACGGAGGTGTTGCCGAAAATAAACTTGACTAACGGAGGCGTTGCTGAAGATAACTCGAGTAACGGAGGCGGGGACGTTGCCGAAGATAACTCGACTAACAGATACGTTGCCTAAGATAAACTCGACTAAAGGAGGCGTTGCCGAAGATAACTCGACTAACAGAGGCGTTGTTGAAGATAAACTCGACTAACGGAGGCATTGCCGAAAATAACTCGACTAACGGAGGCGGGGACGTTGCCGAAGATGACTCAACTAACGTAGACGTTGCCGAAGATAAACTCGACTAACAGAGGCATTTCCGAAGATAACTCGACTAACGGAGGCATTGCCAAAGATAAACTCGACTAACGGAGGCGTTACCGAAGGTAACTCGACTAACGAAGGCGTTGCCGAAGATAAATCGACTAACGGAGGCGTTGCCGAAGATAACTCGACTAATGGAGGCATTGTCGAAGGTAGACTCGACTAACGGAGGCGTTGTCGAAGATAAACTCGACTAACGGAGGCGTTGCCGAAGATAACTCGACTAACGGAGGCGGGGACGTTTCCGAAGATAACTCGACTAACGGAGATGTTGCCAAAGATAAACTCGACTAACAGAGGCGTTACTTTGTTTGCTGGGGAAAACTTGGGCTTACGATGGCTGCCAGGGATATGTATTCTTTGTACGGGCTCATGATGATGGCCGGGGTCGAAAATGAGGAAGGGAATGGGCTTCCGTTATGTTTTCATTAAAGGACGGGCTTACGATGACGGCCGGAGTTGAAAACGAGGAAGGGAATGGACGTCCATTAAGTTTTCGTTAAAGGACAGGCTTACAATGACGGTCGAGGTTGAAAATGAGGAAGGGAATGGACTTTCGTTAAGTTTTCGTTAAAGGACGGGCTTACGATGACGGTCGGGGTTGAAAATGAGGAAGGGAATGGACTTCCGTTAAGTTTTCGTTAAAGGACGGGCTTACGATGACGGTCGGGGTTGAAAACGAGGAAGGGAATGGACTTTCGTTAAGTTTTCGTTAAAGGACGGGCTTACGATGACAGCCGGGGTTGAAAACGATGAAGGGAATGGACTTCCGTTAACTTTTTGTTAAAGGACAGGCTTACGATGACAGCCGGGGTTAAAAACGAGGAAGGGAATGGACTTCTGTTAAATTTTTGTTAAAGGACGGGCTTACGATGACGGCAGGGGTTGAAAACGAGGAAGGGAATGGACTTCCGTTAAGTTTTCGTTAAAGGGTTAACTTCCTGTTAACTTTCAGTTAAACTGGGGGTCTGGATGAAGAGGGCCAGGAATTAAAAGGGCAAAGCAGGGATTTTGCCATGCAATCTTATCCGCGCGGACCAGATCAGCAGGGCGACAGATTTAAAACAGACAGGCGCCGTATCCATCTTCTTCATTATCAAATACCATCAGCCGAGGCAAGAGAGAGAAAATGCCATTGTTGTCTAAAATCTTCACGAAAACCTTCAAAATCGAGGCTATGGAGCGAGAGGGAGGAGTTAATGTGGTCCGCCGAGGTCGGGTGAGTAGGGAGGCTGCGGAGAAGAGGCTTGAATTGGTGAGGATGCACCGCCACTACACGCTCTCGCAATCGATGAACGAGGAGTTTTACCCAGATATGTGGCAACATTGGGCCACCAACGAGGATCTTTACATGGTATGACACTCAATTTTGTTTATTTTGTTGATTTTTTATCAAAATTGGTTCATGCTAGATTTAGGACTTGAATGCCAAAATTTGGGGCTTTTGTTTGTTTTGCCGTTGAAATATGGAATTGATGATGCATATGTTTAATTGAAGGCATGGGTAGAAGGAATATGCAATTTAAAAAACATGGGTAGTTTGCATAATGTAAAAATAAAGTGGGTACAAATTTGCCGAATTTGGAACGGACTCTTGGATAAGAGATTTTTTTTGTGATGAAAACTTGGTTTTTTGTAAATGCATGACGGATACAAATTTGCCGAATTTGGAACGGACTCTTGCATAAGAGATTTTGATAAGAACTTTTGTTTGTAAAATAGATACAAATTTGCCGAATTTGGAACAGACTCTTGCATAAGAGACTTTGATGAAAACTTTGTTTGTAAATGGATACAAATTTGCCGAATTTGGAACGGACTCTTGCATAAGAGATTTTGACGAAAACTTTGTTTGTAAAATGGATACAAATTTGCCGAATTTGGAACGGACTCTTGCATAAGAGATTTTGATGAAAACTTTGTTTGTAAATGGATACAAATTTGCCGAATTTGGAACGGACTCTTGCATAAGAGATTTTTTTTATGAAAACCTTTTTTTGTAAATGGGTACAAATTTGCCGAATTTGGAACGGACTCTTGCATAAGAGATTTTGATGAAAAATTCCTTTTTGTGAATGCATATTTGATAACATGATGCTTGAATGTGATAAAAGATGCATGTAGAAAAACGTGTCCGAAAATGGGACGGAGTTTTTTTTTTCTTTTTGGTTTTTTGTTATTTGTGTCATTTTTGCAACTTTGATGACATACTTGCGCTGTGCTTACTTTCATGGGAGAGCGGATGTCATCCAACGCAAGTTGGATAAGCTGAAGATGCGGGGGGTCCATAGAGGTAGTTGTCAGGCTTTGTGATGCCCTGCCCACAGCTGGTAGGGTGGGTCAGCGGAGTCCTCGCCAGCTCGTGGTGGCTTCCAACCTTTATGGTTTTGTTGAGTGATTGAGAGGGGTGTCGGGTTTACATAAGAGAAAGGGGCTCTATTTGGCACTGATCGAGCACTGGTGGGATGTTACCCACACATTTCACTTCTTTTGGGGGGAGGCTACCGTGACCCCCACTGATTATGCCGCTATCACTGGCCTGTCCTTCAAGGGGCTTAGCTTGGAGTGGCACGACAGGTACACGGACGCGGAGCTGATGGATCTGCTGGGGATTGTCCTCATGCCGAGGAAGGGGATGGTATGGAATATGCCGTAGTGGACGCGAAGTTGACCGAGAGCATAGCTCGGTATGAGAGGGGGGACCAGACCATCTCGGCTGAGCCTTGCTGGGGTCTTTGGCGGATATTGGCAGGATAGATGAGTATGCTTGGGGAGAGCCAGGCTTGGCAGAGTTGTACTTCACTTTGTATAAATATAACAGGAAGGCATCCACTTCCCTGACCTGCTTTGAGTTCCTGTTAGAGGTATACTTTCTTCTTATTCTCTTTATTCCCTTGTACATATTGTGTATGCACTTTTTGTATTGATGAGTCACCTTTGTCAGATGCAGGTCTGGGCTCTGGAGATCTTCGGATGTGCGTTGTGGGACCATATTCCGGAGGAGGCTTTCGCATACCCGACTATGCTTTAGTGGAGGAAGGATGCCCGGGTGAAGAGGAATAGCAGGACTAGGAGGAAGATGAGGTACAATGACATGGTACCATTTTTGAAGGCGGAGATCAGTGATAGGGTTAATTTTACCCTTGGGATCGGTTCAAGGCCGATCAGCTGGGCGGTGCTGATCGCTGGATGGGGCAGAGGTGTATCTTGTGGGGACTCACCTGCGATGTCTACTATTTGGGGGAGAGGTTGACGAGGCAGCATGGTCTAGGGATGGCTGCTTTGGCGCCGGCTGAGCCTCCAACTGACATGATGTACCCCCGGGAAGGGTCGGCGGACTGGCTGTGGTTCAAGGGTGGGCAACCTACCATGGTATGTCACTCAGGAGCCTTATTTGGTGTTCGTGGGACGCAGGATGAGGACGCCTCAGGTGCTGGCGAGGGAAGGGAGTTCAGTCGTGAGGATCCCCTGAGCTGACTTCTCGTATACCCAGGAGGGGGTTAGGATGAGGGCGCAGATTCCCCTCCCAGAGGTGACACCGCGAGCTTTCCGGCCTCGACCGAATGCTCAGGTATGTGCTGATCACGTTCTAATTACTTAGCCTTTGTACTTTTTACGTCATTGCTTCAACTGTTTTTTGATGCTTTCGTTTCTTCTTTGTAGTACTCGTCCCGAGTTGTTGATCGGATTCTGCGCTAGGTCATCGGGGCTAAGAGGTTCATTCACAACCTCATGACGTGGGGGAACGCTCGGGGTTACAAAAGGGTGTCGCGACTAGCGCCTAGTGCCTCTGCGAGAGAGAGGTCGCCTATTCCTGCCAGCGGGACTATGTCGGGCAGGAGGTCTATGGAGACTCCTCGCACTCAGCCCAGAGAGTCGATGGACATTTCTCCTTCTCCATACATGGACAGGAGCGTGGAGCTTTCCCGGGATCACATCATTTTTGGGGGTATAGAGGGGCCAAGCTACGTTCAAGGCAGAGCTGGCGAGGGTTCCTCTTTGCATCGCGGGGGTTATGGTGCCTTTGATTTGCAGGGAGATTACGGGACTCCCTTGCAGACTCAGGGGACGTACGGCCAGAGTTCTGACGCCTTCTCCTTCGGGTACGACTTCTTTGCCGACATCGGTGTGCCGTACCGAGGCGTGCCTGCAGATCCTGAGGACACATATTCTGATGCTGAGCAGGATGATGTAGAGCCAGGGATGGCTTCCCCAGAGGCAGCTGCGGAGGGACCGAGCACGGCTCAACAGAGGGTGCGGAGGCGCGACAAGGGGATTTCCAGGGAGGAAGATCCCGTTCTTGATTCGGACTGTGATTCTGAGTGACTGTACCTGTTAGGACAGAAAGAGAAAACATATACTCCCTCCGTCCCATTAGTATCAACACACTTACTATTCATGCATAGATTAAGAATAAAAATAATGATATAAATGTTGTGAGTGTAAAAGTAAAATAGGAGAGAGAATGAGTGGAGAGAATAGTAAATTATAATGGTGTTGTGAGTATTAAAATAATGTAGGAGAGAGAATGAGGGGAGGGAATAGTGATAAAAACTGTCCTTTTTAGGAAGTGTGTGGTTTGTAGTGGGACGCCAAAAAGGAAAGTGTGTGGCTTGTAATGGGACGGAGGGAGTATACATTTTATGCACATTGTTTTTTATATTTTTGGAATGTAATAACTAGGTTAATGCATTTTATTTTACTATTTTTTGTATTTTTGTTTCGTTAATTCTGTACTGAATACAAGTTGCATGAGCCCGGTTGGGTGTTTTATGTAGGATCTTGAATGGAATCTTTGTTGGAATTTTGAAAAAAAATGTGGAATGGGCAACTATTTGCTGCTTGGCTGTTTGGGGAAATATTTCCTCATTCGGGGGCAGCAGTTTTTACTATTGTTAGAAATATTTTTTGGACTGGGAGACAATCTTATCCACGTGGATGAGATTGAGGTTGCAATCTCATCCCCGCGGACAAGGGCAGCATCTGGCAAGGTTATTTAAATTTTTCACCTCAGATCTGGTTTTTATCACTCATCTTCATCTCCCTCTCGGTTTTTTTCTGGAGTCTGCGAGCAAAACCATAAGAAGCCATGGAAAGCATGAAGAATTCTCCTAAATTGCCAAAGGAGTTGCAAATGGTCTTCTTCAACAAATTCAAGGAATGGTCTCGGGAGATCATGCATGGGAACAAGGTGCTTTTTGAGGAGAGGTACATGATCAAATCCTTGTGGTCTCTTAACGAGCTTGTTCTGGATTATGACTTGATGAGGGCTTTCTCTGCGTTTTGGGACACTCGGAGGCACGTCTTTTGCTTCTCCTACAACGAGATGGTTCCCACCCTTGAAGATTTTAGGGCTTTATTTGGAGGGCCCGAGGTGGAAGAGGTTGCATTTCCTTGCCCGGAGGGATATCCTTCGTCAACAAATTGTCTAGTCTCCTTCAAATCTCCCAGGAGGAAGCTCGAGGTATGATTCAAGGACCTGACTATTTTGACATTTATGGTCTCCCGGATAGGTTTGGGATCTTGGTTATGGTTGGTGATTGCTATTGGGATGCATTTGCTCTTTGTGCAATCTGGTCCTTGTTCATGGTTTGTTCCTTTGGGATGTGTCACCGGTCTTTGTTAGACGTTGTTGTTCACTGCCTATTGGGTCGGGATATAATTCCCTTGATCTTGGGAGAGACCCTTCATGCTATTGACCGGTTGGCTATCGAGAAGCGGTACATGCATGGGGGAAGCCCGTTTCTGCTGTCGATGTGGCTGATGGAGAGGCTGGGGGTCTTGCAGGAGGCTCCACACACATTCAGGCCATGGACTTTTGCCAGGAAGGGGGTTATAGTTGAGATCGAGGATCAGGCCTCGTGGGAGCGCTGGATGGCTCAGCGTCGTACCCAAGACATCCGATGGTGGATTCCGCACTGGCAGATAGAGACTAGGAGGACGCTTCAGGACGGATCTCAGGTAGTCCTGCTTTCGGGACTCTGTTAGTCAACCTTCTACATTCCTGCTTTGGCTCTTCGACAGTTCGGGATGGAGCAGGTTCCTTTGGAGGGCTGCGATGATATTGCTACCCGGGTGGTGATGTCCATTTCTATGGATGATTCATCTGCATTTTCCTTCTTCTCCCAAGTTTGGAAGTATCATGTTTTTCCTCCTATGGTCCTTCTCAGACGTCCAGAGCGTATTTTTCTGTCCACTTGGTACTTAGATTGGTACGAGGGACACATGGGGGAGACTCAGGTGGCTCTTATGAGGAGGTGTTAGGCCATTGTGGGACCAGAAGACGTCTCGGTTTCAATATTGAGGAGAACCAAGGCTCGGGCTAGTCTTTATGACAGGAGCAGGGACGACATGCTCGACTATGAGGTGAGAGTGGAGCGTCAGAGAGGCAGGATTCCTATGGCACCGCCCAGGAGGCAAGAGATCAGAGACGAAGCCCATGCGACCCGAGCTCTGATAGAGGCAGGTTTGATGGACCCGACCCCTATGCCGGAGCTAGGGAGGAGGAGGACGGACATCATTCCCGTGCCTAGGAAGAACACGAGGCACGATGGGAGGAGATGAAAGAGGAAAGAAGGGGACGCGAGAACTAGTGGCTAGGGCCTCGAGTATCCTTTGATCATCCTTTGCAGGCACATTAGTTTTATGTATTTTTTATATCTTTTTCTTTTGGCTCAGTTGTGAGTTTAAGAGTAGATCGGGCTTGAACTCATCAAAAAGTTTTTAACTGTAATGAATATATGAATTGCATTAGAGTTTTTCGAGATGCAGTCATGACTTGATCAATGTGTTGATGACAAAGTATGATTTTTGTTTATGTTTTAAACCAAACCATTTTCGGCTGCCTACGTTCCCCTTTTACAAGAGGACTGAGGGGCTCAGGTCTCCATAGTTTGACTCTACAAGTTTGTTGGTTTTTTTTAGAAGGGGTAGGTAGAGAGAGGGACAAGAGAAGCGCGACCCTATTTTTTACCTAGGCCGCCCTTTCGGGTTTTCAACCTAGTTGGGTATTACTCTTTTAGCACTTTTGAGGGGAAATGACTCGATCTTCAGGCATAGTATCTGCGGAGCTTGTCTCCATTCACCGGATGCACGAAAGGATTTCCATCTAAATCTGCGAGTTGCATGGTCCCTCCAGAGAAGATCTTCTGAACTACATAGGGTCCGATCCAGACGGGCTCCCATTTGCCAAGTGAATTGGCGTGGATTGGAGGCTTCTCTTTTAGCATGAGGTTGCCTTCTCGGATGTCTCTATGTTTCACTCTCTTGTCAAAAGCTCTGGCCATTCTTGCTTAGTAAGCCCGGGTGTGTTCCATGGCTTTTAGACGACGTTCATCTAGCAAGGCCAACTCATCGTGGCGACTCTGGAGCCATTCGACTTCGTTGATCTGATTTTCCAACAACACACGGAGTGAGGGGATTTTCAATTCGATTAGGAGCACGGCCTCCATTCCGTAAGTGAGGGCAAAGGGCGTTTCTCCTGTGGCGGTTCTGACAGATGTTCTGTATCCCCAGAGGGCGAGGTGGAGCTTGTCTGGCCAATCTCTGCCTCGGACAACCATCTTTCTGATGATGTTTTCTAGAGTCTTGTTTGCTGCTTCAACGGCGCCGTTGGTTTGGGGCCGACAAGGGGATGACTTGTGATGAGTTATCTTGAACTCTACCAACAATCTGTCACATTCTCCCTCAAAATGAGAGCCATTGTCAGAAATCACTTCAGCTGGCAACCCGTATCTACTCATGATGTTTTCTTTGATAAAGAGGCCCACCTTCTTGGAGTTAAGGACTTTGTAAGACTTGGCCTCGACCCATTTGGTGAAATAATCTATGGCTACCAGGACGAACTCGTGACCGTTGCTTCCCGGTGGGGTAACCTTGCCGATGACGTCGATTCCCCAAGTAACGAAAGGCCAAGGGGTTGTCATGCAGTAGAGGTCGTGTGGAGGCAAATGGTTGAGATTTGAATAACGCTGACATTTGTCACAGCTTCTCACGAACTGGATGCAATCCGTTTCCATAGAGATCCAGAAATAGCCCATTCTTAGGATGACCTGCATTAAGTCTCGAGAATTCATGTGGGGGCCACAGATACCACCATGTACTTCATTCATTAGCTCGGTAGCCCTTTGTTTGCTGATGCAGCGTAAGAGGGGACCCCAGTAACGCCTTTTGTATAGAGTATCTCCCAGAAGGACGTAGTGGGAAGCCAGGCGTTTCAGAGCTATCATACTTTTTGCCTTGATTCCTTCTTTGTATTCCCCATCTTTGTTCTTGAAAGAGGCTTTGCCGCTTTTCAAGTATTGATAGATCTGAGCATACCACGGGTCGTCTACTGGTTCATCCTCCGCTTCAATTTCAAAATAGTAGGCTGGGTTTTCTCTTCTCCCAACCCTGAAGGGTTTGACTAATTTTCCTTTGGATATTTCAACAAGAGAGGCTAGTGTAGCCAGGGCATCTGTGAACTTGTTGCGATCTCTGGGCAGATAGTGGAAGCTGACCTCCTTGAACTGGGCCACGAGGTCTTCCATATAGGCGTGGTACTTTTGCAGACCCGGGTAAATTGTTTTTCACTTGTTGGACACTTGGTTGATGATGAGGGCGGAGTCACCGTATACTTCTAACTCCTTGATGTTTCTTTCTAAAGCGACCTCCAATCCAGCTATGCAGGCTTCATACTCGGCGTCATTGTTAGTGACCTCGAAATTGAGCTTTACGGCTATAGGAGTATGTTCATTAGTGGGGTCGACCAGGAGCATTCCTATCCCATTCCCTCGTTTTTTCGTTGCCCCATCAAAGAAGAGTTGCCAGCGATTTTCTTCTTCTAAAGAGAAAAGTCCTTCGTCAGGTAATTGAGGTTCAGGTCCTTGGCATTCATCACTTGGGAAGTCAGCCAGTTGTTCTGCCATTATTCGCCCCTTCACCGATTTTCTTGTCATATAGGTGATATCGTATTCAGCCAGAAAGAATGACTATTTTGACAATCTC
The DNA here is from genome assembly GCA_022495995.1 of Adenophora triphylla var. japonica. Classification (NCBI taxonomy): domain Eukaryota; kingdom Viridiplantae; phylum Streptophyta; class Magnoliopsida; order Asterales; family Campanulaceae; genus Adenophora; species Adenophora triphylla. Next base: position 352,897 of record JAFEMH010001206.1, on the reverse strand, counting down.
ATGGAGAGGGAGGGCTTGTCGAACAGGTACTTAATGGGATCCATCCTCGAGACCAAGTGTACTGAGTGAGACTGCATGTAGTGCTTCAACTTTCCCACTACCCATACTAGACCTGTGCAAGTCTTCTCACAAACTGAGTAGTTGAGTTCGCTGCCTTGTAGCTTTCTTCTCACAAAATAGATGGCGCTTTCAACTTTGGAGTCTTTCTTCTCCTGTTCCAGCATAGCCCCAATTGTTGTGTCTGTGACAGTCAGGTATAGTAGTAGTGGCTTTTGCCGATGTGGGGAGCAAAGGATTGGAGAATTCACAAGGTATGCCTTGATCTTCTCAAAAGCAAACTGGCATTCTGGGTTCCATTCAGTGCTGGTGCTCTTCTTCATTAGCTTAAAGATAGGCTCACAAATGGAGGTTAGTTGATTCACAAAGCGGCTTATTTACTGCAGCCTTCCCATGAAAGATTTGACTTCTGTCAGTGTTCGAGGCGGCTTCATCTCAACTATGGCTTTGATCTTCTGCGGGTCTACTTCAATTCCCCATTCAGTTACCATGTATCCCAACACCTTACCTCGCTTGACGCCGAAGGAGCATTTAGCTAGTTTCAGCCTCATGGAATGTTCTCTGAGACGATCGAAGAATTTTCTCAAATCGATGAAGTGCTGGCCATCGGATCCTTTGGAGTGGACTATCATGTCATCCACGTAAACCTCTATTTCTTTATGAATCATGTCGTGGAACAGGGCGGTGGCTTCCCTCTGATAGGTAGCCCCAGCGTTCTTCAGACCAAACGGCATGACTGTGTAGCAGTATGTCCCCCAGGGAGTAGTGAAAGCTATCTTAGTCTGGTCCTCTTCGGCCATTTTGATCTGGTTTTAGCCAGCAAAACCGTCAACGAAAGACTTGACTTCATAGTTAGCCGTGGTATCTACCAGCATGTCAATGTTGAGTAGAGGGAAGTCGTCCTTTGGGTTGGCTTTGTTGAGATCTCTGAAATCCACGCAGCATCGGACTTTTCTATTAGCCTTGGTGACTGTTACGATGTTGGAGAGCCAGGTGGGATATTCAATGACCCGGATGAATCCCGCTTTGAGCATCTTCTCAATTTCTTCCTTTACTTGTAATGACCATTTAGGCTTGATCTTTCTCAGCTTTTGTTTTACTGGCTTGACTTCGGGGTCCAATGTTATCCTGTGCTCCACTATGGAGGGATCGAGGCCGGGCATATCCTTGTAAGACCATGCAAACACATCCACAAATTCCCTGAGTAGTTCAGTCAGAGTTGCTTGTTCGGGCCCGTCGAAGAGACTGCCAATACGCGTCTCTTTAGGCTCTTCTGCAGTTCTCAGATTCACACGAGTCAAAACCTCCTCGGCAGCTTGGGCTTGGTTTTTCTCTTTCTCGACAACCTGTTTAAAAATTTCTTTAATGTATTATTCATTTAGTGTGTCTGCATCTTTATCTACTGAATCATTATCAACCCTTTTTAAGTTATTAGTTAATTTATCATTAGTTAAAGTGGCGATCAAGGGATACTCAGAAAGGTCCATCATTTCATTCAGAGTAAAAGGAAGTACAACATTGGCTACAATTTCATAGTCTTCTGGCGTAAGGCCATCAGACGACTCTAGGGACTCAAATTCGACGACAAGAGACTCAGAGGACTTGAGATAGGTGGACACAAGGGGGCGAGGGACCAATCCAATCCTTGTGATCATTTCTTCTTTGCTCGCGGATGGACTGGAGAGGGTCTCCCAATTCTTCAGGGGCATGGTAGACTGCATGACCATGGTTCGGGGATTTAACGGCTTCTGTCCTCCTGCTTCAATTACCGCGATCATTTCTTTCACTGAACCCAGGTCGATCAGGTCTGGAATGTATATTTCTTCCCCAAACATCTGCTGCATGACGGGAACATCCGATGCATCTAGGGAGAATTCTGGAGTCTTGGCCTTTGGCATGACCAGTTCAAACTCACCTTTTTTGGCCTCTGGGACAGTCAGGATGACTTCATCGAGCTTCTCAAACTGCTTTACCAGCTCCGACACTCCCTTGAAGTATACTCACTTTTCATGGTGGTAGTAGCCCCAGGTATCTTGAGTAAATCAAGAAACATTCTTCAGACGGGGTTGGCTTTGGTTCCCCTGAACTTGCTAAGACTCTCCTGTAGTTTCAACCAGCCTTCTGTAGGAGAGGACTTTTTGACTGCGGCGTTGTCCAGCTGTGGAGCGCCTTTTATGAATTAGTCAGCCATGTCAAGACTGAAAGGGAGAGATTTAGGACCATTGTCAGGGATCCTTTTTGCAACAGCTTCCCTCCTCTTCCGAGCAGTTTTCTTTTCCTTTGCCATCTCTTCCGAGGTTGGCTTGTATCCCAGGCCATGGCGAGTCTTTTGTTCCTTCACTTCAATGACCTTGTGAGTCCCTTGTAGGTGTTTCCCAAGACCCAGACCATGCAGGTAGTTCAGTTTTCTCATCATCCTCATAATGGGAGGGATCTTGTCTTGGGTGACAGTCAGATCCACATTGCAAACTTGGGCTTTAGGAGATTCGACTGTGAAGCCAGTTAGCATGAAACCATCTTATCATGCTTGATTTACAGGATAGGTATTCCACCTGTGCCAGTGCCTTCCAGAGTGACTAGGTCTCTGTAAATGGTTGTTAGATCTCCATATGAAATGAACTTCACGCACTGATGAAGCCTTGAAGCGACCCCATTGACTTGGTGCAGCCAAGGTCTTCCCAAGAGAGCATTAAAGGTGATTATCAATGACTTGGAATTCTACAGGTATCATCCTTTTGTCGAACCACAGGTTCAAAGTAGCAGCCCCAAGTACTGTACGAGATGTTGAGTCATAGGCCTTGACTGTAAGGGAGGAAGGCTTCAGATCTGTGGGCTTAATGCCGAGTAGGCTCATGATCTTTGCTGGGAGGATATTCATTCCAGATTCGTTGTCAACTAAGACCCGAGGGAGGCGTCGTTCATCCAATTGGACCGTGATGAAGAGAGGCTCATTATGATCGGCTCCGAACTGGGGGAGATCGAGGTCTGTGAAGGTGACTATGTTTTCGTAGTGGATGTTCCCAATTAGTTGCACCACGTCATCAGGGGTAGCATCAATAGGGACCAGTGTGCAGGCCAGACTTTCCTCCAATTTCAGCTTGTAGGGATAAGATGAGGTGAGTAAGGACCATAGAGAGATGTTGGCTTGAGTCTACTTCAAGTGAGTGAGCACATGATCCTCTTTCTCGGGGTCAGGAGTTCCAGCTGTCCTGGTGTGAATGTGTGCCCAAATTTTAATTTTTGTTGGATTCACGCGAGTTTGAAAACATCCGGTTTAATTTGAAAACGGAGTCGCCACGCCATTTTGATTTCCTCAAAACTTTGAAAAAAAGGTTTTTATGGGTTCGGAGGTTAAGTTACCTCTTGGGAAGAACGGATCGTCATTCACCTAAGGTGCCTCGCCGTAGCAAGTCTCCCTAGATTCCGTTTATCGTGCTTGCTTGCGTGCTTTCTTGTGTGCATGTGTTTGAATAAAAGGGGGGGGGAATGTCCCAAGTTGTCTTCCGGACGTACAAACCATTTATTGGTTGTCGCTCGGGATTTCTTAGATTTTATGTATTCGGGATTTTGATCCCGTCCTCATCTTGGACTTGTGATCATCGCTTTTTAACCTCGGGACTTGCGTGATCGAGAGAAAGACTCTCTTTTATAGTCCAAAATGAGGTTCTTTAGGAAAGGAGTGACCTTAGCCCATCAATCCTACACCTTAAGACGATTGAGCTTATATAGATGCTTCATGCTCGTCTTAAGTGATAATCGGAGATATAGGTTCAAGGTTTATCCCTTTCTAAAGAGATTGTGGCACCTTTAATGGAAGAAACGATGTAAATATAGGATCTTTACACCGGTCCGTTTCGAAGGTTGCTAATGGGGACATGGGGGAATGCATGTAAAAATGACATTTTTAGTGAAAAGATGACATTTTTGGGTTGCAAAGGATGCATTTGATTTGCAAAGGATGCTTTTTATGTAAAGAAAAGATTTTTAATGCAAAGGATGCAACTTTATGATGAAAATAGTATTTTAGGTGCAAATGATGCATAAAGATGTTATTTTGAAGACAAAAGGATGCTACTTTGATGTGAAGGAATGACTTTTAATGCAAATGATGCACCTTTAATATAAAAAAGAGATTTTAATGCAAAGGATGCTAATTTGAATGCAAAGGATGCTATTTTTATGTAAAAAGGAGACTTTTAGATGCAAAGGATGCACCTTATGCATAAAAATGTTATTTTTATATGAAAAAAGATACTTTATATGCAAATGATGTTGCTTTGTATGCAAATATGCTATTTTAAATGCAAATGTCCTAGTTTAAATGCAGATTGACATCTTGGAAAAGGTAAAAATCAGATTACGGGCGAGAAGGTGAAGGTTACGCAACCGGCTAAAGTTGTCGCGTGACATAGGTTGCCTATGTCGCGTGACATACTTAGCCACTTGCAGAGACCTTAACAACTGGGATTTGCAGAGGCAACAAGGCATTAATATAGCCAAGTTACTTCACTGATAGATCTCAAAAAACATGTATATGAACATTTCAAGGGAGTGTGAAAAGGTAAAAACCAGATTACAAGTGAAAAGATGAAGTTTCTGCAAACTGGCCAATGTTGTCGCGTGACATAGGTTGCCTATGTCGCGTGACATACTTAGCCATTTGCAGAGACTTGCATGAGCCACATTTGCGAGACACGCAAAGCCACATTCTCGGGCAAGTTGCATCACAAATGGGTCTCGTGAGATCAAGTATTTCAATAGTGAACACTTCAAGAGGGTGTGGATATGAGGGATCCATACTCATCTCGAGTGTTCATGCAAAAACAATGTCAAACCAACGTTATTACATGAAATGATGTGCAAATAGATATGGATCTAAGTAATATGAGGCTAAAGCATGCAACTTTAATCAAGATACATCATTATCCACACATTTAGAATAGAGATTTCATATACAAAGGAGATAGAAAGAGGAAAAGGGTAGAAAATCGTTACCCTTGAAGACCACGACTTCCTATATCAAGTTAGATATAGGAGCCTTCAAAACAGCAACCTTCAGATCTGATATCAAGCCTTGGTTCCGTGAGAACCTTTGTTTCTTGAGGTGTATAGAAAGTGTGTGTGGGATTGGTTGAATGGTGAGTGATTTGGGAAGATTAGTGTGTGTTTTGGGTGTGTATGGGAAGAGAGAGTAGGCTCCTGGGCGTATTCTTGGTAGAGTGGCACTGAGGAGTGAAAAAGGGGTGTCCAAAATGAGAGGTGCAGGCCTCTATTTATAGGCTGCATGGTAGTGGCTTAGTATGTCGCACGACATAACAAGCCATAACCGTTTTCCTTCTAGAAACATGCAAGGTGGCAGTCTTCTAGAAGTTTTCATGGCAGGTTATGTCGCACGACATAACAAGCCTTATCCAGTTCCTTCTAGAAACATGCAAGGTGACAGTCTTCTAGAAGGGAATTCTGCATAAAAGAAAAACGTGTTTCTTTAATTCCAAGCAGTCCCTTCAGCCCTTAGTGTGAGTACCCCGATCCGAACTCAAGTTTTGGATTCAATTTAATTAAATTTGGGCTTACACAAATTGCTAAAAAGCAATTAGGGTCCAAAAATCCCAGCAGCCCACCAATTCATTGGGCCTGCCAGCCACTTGGCCCATTATGGCCAAAAGATGTACGCTGTCGGACGACATGGACATTAAGGCGGTTCAACTGCCTATGTCGTGCGACATAAGAAGCCCCTGCAGCCCACCAATCCATTGGGCCTGCCAGCCACTTGGCCCATTATGGCCAAAATGTGTACGCTGTCGTCCGACAAGGGCCACTAAGGCGGTTTAACTGCCTATGTCGGACGACATAAGAAGCCCCATCAGGATGCCTATAAATAGAAGGCATGGCTGGTCATTTGAAAGGGAGGAAGGAAGAGAACCAAAAGTGAGGGCCAAGTTCTGAGAGCAATATCAGGAAAATAGGGGAAACTCTTGCCAAATAGAGTCTCTCCCTCTCTCTCTCACACACACACTCACCTCCCTCCTCACACACACACACACTTCAAGGTCAAGACTCCAAGAAGCTTCCTTTGGTGGTGATTGAAGGGGTAGACACCATACTATTGGTGATCCTACTTCGTGGACTACAATAGGTAGACCCTAAACCTCTCTCTCCCTTTAAATAAAGTCTTTTAATATACCTTGCATGCATACTTGCTCTCTTACCATGTAGAAATTGGGATTTTGCATGACAAAGGTGGTGGAGGAGTGAATCTTCAATATTCACTTCTCCCCACCTCAGATCTAGACATTTGGTGGTACACACACCAATAAAGTTTCAATCTTTGCCTAGCTACATTGGGTTAGGAAGTGATGGCTACTTCAAAGTGGCCATAAAATATGTGATTTATCACATTTGGTCACTAGAGCCATGTGATCTTCCCATAATACCCACATTATAGTTTTATATTACTGTTTATAATCAATAAAAATGCTTGGTTTGCTTGGGGAACAAAGGAGGAACCAAACAGACTGAAGGGCACTGAAACAGGCTCCCCATGTCGTGCGACATAGGTCTCCATGGAGATCCTGTGTCATACGACATGGGACTCCCAGAAGGCTGCAAAGCCATTCTTGGACTTCAGAATCTGCTAGGCCCATCCCTTTGGGACTCAAAGCCTACCTAAGCATCTTCCGGTTCATAAGCCACTATTTGGGTGCCTAAACTCAGTTTGGGCACAACCCACTTGACGGAAGAGGATCACCACGTGACATAGAAGACTTCGAAAGACTCTATGTCATGTGACATCCGTGTCGACAAAGCCTATCGTGACTTTGTCCACTCCCATCAACCCCAAACTGGGTTCTAGACCACTAAATAGTGTCCTAAATGAGCAAAATAATGTCTTTTCATTTCTCGAGTAGCTTTACCTCTGTAAGGGACAATCTGTCTCAAAACCTCTGCCTTGTGATAAAAGATATCACGTGTAAAAAGGGTGCGGCCCCCTATCATGGCTCGCAAGTTGTATTCAATTCCATACCATTAATGAAATCTAAGGCTTGCACACTTTACTTGTTTACACACATAGCACACACATTTTGAATGTCCATATTTGTCCAAATGTTGATTGAAAGTCCCGAAAGGGGCGTGTTGGGTGAACTCTCTAGTTCTTCCCAACACGTAACCAGACTCCCGGACTCAAAATCTCTTAAAATCAGGTTTTTCAATGTTTTCCTCTAAAAACGGCGTGGCGACTCAAAAGAAAATATCATCATTCAATATTTTTTCGGGCGAGCGTTCATTCAGTGGCGACTCTGCTGGGGATGTTTGAAAAACTTTTTGTTCTAAAAAAAATTAAATCGATACTTGGTATATAGGTGGAAACCACTAACCTTCCTGTATCGCTCCCTAACCCGGGGCTTGGGATAAATGGTGGTCTAACAATCCCACGTACCAGTATCATTCTTGTTTTACGAAAAAGAGAAAAGTTTTTCTTAAGAGAGTCTAACTTTCTTCTGATCAACTTGGACAATTTCGGCATTTACCTTGTGTGTGCATCTGTGTCATGTTGTGTGCTTTGCCTTGATTCCATGCTCTATCATGCTTTGGTATGTGATACTATCGGAAGCCGGGGCTCTTTTCCTTTTTTGCTACTTGCTTGTTCCGTCACAATAGAACAGGGCAGAGGGATACAAGACTACAGCTGCTGGTAAATTCTGACATTTGGGGCAGTCCCCTTTTGTCATGCTTTGACTCATTCTTTTACCTTTTCTTTGCATACTGCATCAAAAAAAAAAAAAAACCTTTTGCAAAAAAGCAAAAAAAAGTTTTTTTTAGAAAATACCTTCACACTACTCGCACTCTACCCGCACATAGAGTTAGAACCCGGGAGTGTACGGACGGCATCGCGGAAAGTGACATGTTTCGCTGACGTTTGAGCGCCTAAAGTCCTCCTAGCCTGTGAGTCAGCCAACACTTATCCGTGACACACTTTCTACCGTGACCGGTTGGTTTTTGGCCAATACTTTTCAATACATCTTAAACTCGGTTTTTCAAAATTTTCTCACAAAGTCCGAGTCATGCTTCGTCAATCTTGGCATACTTTCCCTCTTCGTGTCGAAATCACGACATAATTCCAACCTAAGTACACGTTAAGATCTCTACATATCTCGACGTAGGTACATATCGATTTCTCGGCTTGGCTTCGTGAGAAGTCATGACGCGTTATCGACATGTGTCAACACGGGACCATGTCGATTTCTTAACGCATACTAACAAGAGTTATGCCGAAATTTCGCCACCAAGTGACGAGAGGCTATGCCAGATTTCCAACTCGAAAAGAGGAGAGGTCATTGCGGTCTCATACGTTCAAACGTACGCTCGACCCTCTCTCCTCCCGAGTTTAGACGTTGACTTGGACTTGGTTTTGAAAACCCCGAGTTTGATTTGTTTTGGCTTGTATGCCCATAGGTTCGTTCTCCCTTTCGGTCGGTGGGTTCCACGTGCCCTATAGGACCTCTGCCGGGATTGTCCGTCCCGGAGGTGCAATACAGGTGAAATACAGGGGGTCTATAGACGTAGTGATGGAACCCACTGATCCAGGAATAGAGTAGAATGCGAAAAAGAAGGTTTCCCCCTTTTCCAACCATTCCTAGGACTAATAAAAACAAAAAAAGATATATAAAAGAAAAAAAAAAGCATATGCATGAGTCCGTCCTCAGCCTATCCTCTCCCCCACCTAAAACCGTTCTCTCCCCCCTTCAGCGAGCAAGTATTGGGTCAGAGTTCCGGGTGGTCGGTTAATCAGTCTCTCTCCAGTCAGGGATTCATTCTAGCGAGTCTCGAAATGGCGGGTCGCAGGGTTCAGCAAGTTTGGGTCCAAACGCAGATCCAGCTCAGAATCAGAATGTCAGTCCAGATATAGGGCCAGATCAAAGTCAGAACGCGGGGCAAAATGCCAGATTTGGATTCCCTCTCAGCTCTGAAAACGGTGAACAAACCAATCCTCCCAGGTTCACTTCCTTCCATCAATATGCTCAATCAACAAAGTTCACCCCCGTGACTTTTCCGGCCCGTTTCTTTGGACACATTGTACTTGCTCCAGCTGCTCCATGGCCTCAAATCCCTCCACTTCCACCAGTATCATGGGCACGTGACTGATCAATGCCTCGGTCTGTGGTAATGGAATCCAAAAGTTAACAGGAAATGGAAAGCTCAAGCGTCCTGGCAATCTAACCAGCGAAGAGTAGCTAGGCTAGGGGTTACCTATCCTTAAAAAAAAAAAGAGTCTCTCAGTCAACCTTCGTAGGTTCTAGTACTCTCCTCTTTCAATCAAGTCCTTCTTGGACATTGTAATTAGTCTTCAATCTTCTATAAAAAGAGTCTTCTTCTTTTCTTGCTAGACTTAAGACATTATTTGCACACCTACATTACATTTAATGAAATGGTTTTATTTTATATGATCACTTGCATTGCTCAACAAATAATCTCTTGAAATAATTAACATTCCGATTAATCAGGGTGAGAAAGTCAACTAATGCCTTCCCCATACACTTTTCTTACCCCACAAAAAGCCTTCATCAAGCCATACGCTTCCCAAACCATGTCCTCACCTTCACCTTGACCAAGTCAACGACGACGGCATCGTCAAAGGACAACAAAAGGCCACTCAGCTTCGAAAGATTGACCCCATGTCGATAACAACCTAGGAGCTTGGCTTAGACCTCAAGGGTATCAAGAAAGCTCAAGCAGGGGCTCGCCTTGGCCCTCAGGTGCTTCAAAAAAAATGAAAAAAAAAAAGAAAAAATGTAGTGCAAAAAAAGAGTAATACCCAGCTAGGCTGAAAATCCCAAAAAAGGACAGTCTAGGCAAAAACAGGGCTGCATATATATATAAAAAAAATAATAATAATAAAAAAAAAATCTTAGTGCAAAAAGAGTAGTGCCCAGCTAGGCTGAAAATCCCAAAAAAGGGCGGTCTAGGCAAAAAACAGGGTTGCACATAAAAAAAAAAAAATGAGGCCAAGGACCCAGCACCGCCAAGCTTGACGGACAGGCAAAATCAAAGCTCAGAGAATGAAAGTTGTCGATAACAATGGGGTGGTCGAAGCAAAGCCAGAAGCATTTCATAAGCCTGTAGGCACGTGCAAATCCTTTCTCCCCCAATAAAAGAGGAAGTAATCAGAAGCAGTCGTCCAAGAATGACTTGGTCAAGGAATCATTCCAAGGCCCACGCCTCATCATTCAATCTTCTCATCCGAGCCTTTTCACTAAAGGAACCACAAATCCCATTTCCCAAAGCCTGAAACAGTCCGGCCGAAGCCGAACTACGGCGACCTGAGCTCCTCACAATGAGGGGAACGTAGGCAGCCAGGAATGGTCCGGTCATAAGCATATTCAAACCCCAGAAAAACCCGGTCTCACCAAAGACCTCCCTATACACAAACCTTTCTTTCACACCTAGCCAACCTTGATCCGCGACATTGGTTGACTTCCTCCTCATGATTGATCAGAATGTTTTTTTTCATATCGAGATTATTGTTTGAATAACCCGAACATCAATAAAGGGTTTTAAGCAATCTTGTGATCATTGTAAATAAAACAAGTTTTCAGATGTCTTGACAAGTCTTCCTTTTCTACATCTTAGGAAAAATAGTGCTAAACACTGATTTTCTGTCAGCAGGGGCTTCCATAAACTTTTACAAACCTTTCTACGCTTATACTCTCTCAAAAGAGTCAAACCCAAAGCGAGATTTCGTGCCTATATCGAATAAGGCCATCAGAAAATAACACAAAATCGGGATTTGTTCCCACTTTTCGAAAAATATGCCCCTGCATGTATAAATTCTCTTCTTTCACATCTTCTTAAGGTTGACTGAGTGACTAAAGAAAATAAGAGAGCAAAGGATAGGTTTTTTCCCTCTCCGGCTACAATTCGCATTAGGGCTGCAAGGTTGGAGCTTCGTCAAGCCATTTCTTTAGACTGGGGCTTCTTTGGTCATCTTTGGGGTCCGCGTCAGGTTCCTCGCTACATCACAACATGGATTCGGTCTTATCTAGATCGGCCTCGGGATCACTTTTGCGGTACCGATCAGATTGGGACTGCCGTTAGGACATCATCCGGAACTCTACCGAGTCATCTCTTCCAACCGGGGCTTTTGCCGATGAAAGGATCTCCCCTTGCTTTAACAAAACATGGGGCTTTGCATAAATTCTTTCCTAAAAGTCTGTCGGCATCAGCTTCAAGCGCCAGAGTTTGAGAAATGAACTTCAGTCGAAACCCGAGGTTTAAACCCGATCGCAGCCCAAGAGGGAATTTTGGTCCATATGATACCTTTTAGCGGCTTTAGCCAAGTCTCAAGAACAGCAGCGGCTCATTACGCACCCAAGGGCAACCCCATCTGCTCTCTGAACCCATCAACGGCTGCTTTGTGGGTATCCATCTTGCCTTCGAACAAGCAAGGGGATGCGAGAATGATGAAAAGTGTAATCTGGCGGCCTCACTATAACAGAGTCATCACACTACCGCTCATGGTCTCGAGCCTCCATCCGGGAACCCAGTACTGGATATCAGTGGTAGTATACCTGGCCAGTCGCCTCTGCCAACCTTCTGTGAAGCCTCGGGAGCCACTCGCCTCTGGCTGCGTAACCCAAGTCTTGCAGTCGCCCAACGAGTAATGGGGAGATGAGTCTCAATCGCTCAAAGAGCCACAACGATAAGAGGCCAGGGCGCCGCGTCCCATGTGCACCGATCCTCCGGCCCGGTCGGTCCATCCCGTGATAGGTCTGCGCGGCGGAATGGGAACTATGTCTCTCTCTCCCTGCCCGGGTCGAACCTCAGTCAGTGTGATACCTCGAGAGCCCCGCATCTGTCTAACAACTCCCAGCAGTAAGCCGGAGCATACCCCATCATACTCACAAAAGCAGTATAGGGAAATCATAATCAGCATAAAGATGTCCATGGCTGTAGATAAGTCAAACTGCTCTGGGCATGACACAGCCAATCGGGCTATCTGGGCCAGGTCAACAAAGGACAGGTCGAGAATCAGATCAGTCACCTGCTCTGCACGAAATCCTAAGAAGTCGGCCAATTGCTCAGTCAAAGGTCGCGAATCTCGCGGGAAGACAGGATCTCTAAGCTCAGCTCCTCCAATCAGTGCACGGAACTCCTCAAATCGTAGGTGTGATATCATTATACGAGAGGGTAAAGACATGCCTCTCCCGGTCCCAGTGTCTAGATGCGGCCCGAAGAAGGTTCCAGTCTACCGCCCACTCCTTCAATGCCCAGAGGCATTTCAACCCATATCGTTGGTCAATGATCCTCCTATTGTTGCTGCGATGACGGCGAGTCAGATCTATGAGATCGGAATGAAATCGACGCTCTTTAGTCTTAGACCTGTCGTCATAATGTTCCATTTTGGACCAATGATCAAATCTTGGGGCTAATTTTGAGGTGGAAGACAAACTCGACACCTGATGTAGCTGCTGGAATGAACTGTTCCCGAATCTGCCTTTTATAAAGTGCTGAAACTTGCTGACCAAGAAATCTGTCCCACAGACTCTCTATGTCGTGCGACATAAAGGTCCCTAGGAGCCCTGTGTCGGACGACATAGAGAGCTACATCAGCAACAACCACAGCTGCAACTGCAGCAATACCAAAGCGACCCAACGCTTGCTCAAACAACCACCCAAACCTGTCCAAAACACCATAAAAACATACCCAAACACTTCCCCTCACTCATAAAGCCCACGGGAGAGGATTCGGAACATCCGACACACCCACAGGCACATAAATGTTGCCCAAAACATACAAAAATCGCAAAAAACACCCGATCACACCAAAAGCCACCATCCCGTGCCTTTCTTGGGACGAACTCATGCATATAAGCTCGCAAATGCATAAATAAACAAATATTGTAATTGTCAAAAGTGAGGGCCAAGTTCTGAGAGCAATATCAGGAAAATAGGGGAAACTCTTGCCAAATAGAGTCTCTCCCTCTCTCTCACACACACACACTCACCTCCCTCCTCACACACACACACACTTCAAGGTCAAGACTCCAAGAAGCTTCCTTTGGTGGTGATTGAAGGGGTAGACACCATACTATTGGTGATCCTACTTCGTGGACTACAATAGGTAGACCCTAAACCTCTCTCTCCCTTTAAATAAAGTCTTTTAATATACCTTGCATGCATACTTGCTCTCTTACCATGTAGAAATTGGGATTTTGCATGACAAAGGTGGTGGAGGAGTGAATCTTCAATATTCACTTCTCCCCACCTCAGATCTAGACATTTGGTGGTACACACACCAATAAAGTTTCAATTGGGCCTGGCTACATTGGGTTAGGAAGTGATGGCTACTTCAAAGTGGCCATAAAATATGTGATTTATCACATTTGGTCACTAGAGCCATGTGATCTTCCCATAATACCCACATTATAGTTTTATATTACTGTTTATAATCAATAAAAATGCTTGGTTTGCTTGGGGAGCAAAGGAGGAACCAAACAGACTGAAGGGCACTGAAACAGGCTCCCCATGTCGTGCGACATAGGTCTCCATGGAGATCCTGTGTCATACGACATGGGACTCCCAGAAGGCTGCAAAGCCATTCTTGGACTTCAGAATCTGCTAGGCCAATCCCTTTGGGACTCAAAGCCTACCTAAGCATCTTCCGGTTCATAAGCCACTATTTGGGTGCCTAAACTCAGTTTGGGCACAACCCACTTGACGGAAGAGGATCACCACGTGACATAGAAGACTTCGAAAGACTCTATGTCATGTGACATCCGCGTCGACAAAGCCTATCGTGACTTTGTCCACTCCCATCAACCCCAAAATGGGTTCTAGACCACTAAATAGTGTCCTAAATGAGCAAAATAATGTCTTTTCATTTCTCGAGTAGCTTTACCTCTGTAAGGGACAATCTGTCTCAAAACCTCTGCCTTGTGATAAAAGATATCACGTGTAAAAAGGGTGCGGCCCCCTATCATGGCTCGCAAGTTGTATTCAATTCCATACCATTAATGAAATCTAAGGCTTGCACACTTTACTTGTTTACACACATAGCACACACATTTTGAATGTCCATATTTGTCCAAATGTTGATTGAAAGTCCCGAAAGGGGCGTGTTGGGTGAACTCTCTAGTTCTTCCCAACACGTAACAAGACTCCCGGACTCAAAATCTCTTAAAATTAGGTTTTTCAATGTTTTCCTCTAAAAATGGCGTGGCGATTCAAAAGAAAATATCATCATTCAATATTTTTTCGGGCGAGCGTACATTCACTTAGGTGTTTTGGAATAGTTCCGGAATTGCTCCCGAACTTTAGGAAAGTCCGGGGAATTGCCGAGAAAATTAACCGGAAGGCATGAGCCAGATTTGGGTACTTACACCTGGCATAAGGGTTACGGTTCTCCCTGGGTGCTTGATCTGACTTCTTTTCTGTCTTGGGATTACCCTGGTAAATCTGCCCGGATCTGGTCAACATGTTCACTTCTCCTTCTGGCTTATCTGTTACTTCTTTACAAGACTCTTTTAATGCTGCTAGGGTCAACGAAGGATCTTGCTTGGCAACTGGCCACTGGTTCTGACTGATTTTGTTTCAAGTTTCCCGAAACTTAGCAATAGTGAGGGGCTGAGCTTGGGGATAGTAAGTATTACTGGCTTCTGATTGGGCAGCCTTCCGGATTGCTTCCCAAGTTACGGGTTTCTGAACCTGGGGTTGCGTCGTTGTTCCTTGAATGGCCCACAGAGTTAGGGCCTCGATTGAGTTGCCATGTAGCGAAAGATGCAACCCATCCTTCTATGTTTTCTTTATTTTCTTTAGTCAATTAGTCAACCAGACAAAAGAGATTTTTAGAATTGTATACCTGCAAGGGCATGTTTTCAAAAAGGTGAGGATGGAAGTCCCTGATTTGTTTTACAGACTAATGAAACTAGTACGTGGCGTCGTTCCCCCATAGCTTATCCCCGACTCCCATAAGGAGGCGTTTTAAGATGAAATTTAATGGTTTTCAGCCTATATACTGAGTATCATTTTTTTTTGAAAATGGCCTCATTTGCTGAGGGCACAAAAGAACTCATTTTGGGGTTTGGCTCTTTTGAGGGAGCATGGACGTGGAAAGGTGTATGGAAGCCCTTGCTGACAGAAATCAGTGTTTAGCTCTACTTCCCCTATAATGTAGAAAAAGAAGACTCGTCGAGACACCTAAAAACGTGTTTTATCCTAAATGATCACAAGACTGCCCAAGATCCTTCATCAGTTTGAAATGCGTTTATGACCGGACCATTTCTAGTTGCCTACGTTCCCCTCGTTGTGAGGAGCTCAGGCCATCGTAGTTCAAGCATTGAGCAATACGAGTGATCATTTGAAATAAGACCATTTCATTAAATGCAAAATAGTGTCTCGAGTCTAGCGAGAAAAGAAGAAGACTCATACAGATGTTAGATGTTTAACTACCATGTCCATAATGGACTACAATAGCAGATGTCCACAAATGACTTAGGTGAAAGGAAAATACTAGAGCCTACAAAGGTTGACTAAAAGACTATTTTAACATTTTCAGTTAAGGATGCCCCCACCATAGCTACTCTTCATTGGTACTTGGATCGCGAGCCTCAAGATGGAGCAGTCATCTGTGTCGCGGCTTAGGTTCATTAGGGTAGAGGACATAGTAATCGAATTTCCCTGATGGTTCCCCAAGTGTCCCTACACTGGTGTCACCGGCTTTGAACCTTTCTTTCAACTTTTGCTGGGAAGAGGCTTTCTTCTTCTTGGTAGGATGATCCTCGTTTATCTCATCTTGATAGTCCCTCTCAAGACAGTCGGGTCAGTTACAGATATCCCATCAAATGTGTTCGATAGCCGATGGTAAATTCGGAGCCTCGAGCTGAGCTGCGCTGGAGTGGTTTTGAGTTGAGCTAGACTGAGGAGATTTGCTGGAATAGATGACATAGTAATCAAAATTTCCGGATGGCTCTCCGAGGGTTCCCACTGCGGGATCACCAGCTTCGTATCTTGCCTTCAACTTTTGTGGGGAAGAGGGCTTTATTTTCCTTTTGGGGGACAGTCTTCACCGATTTCATCTTGGTAGTCTCGAGACAATCGGGGCAGTCGCAGACATCCCACCAAATGTGTTCGACAACTGGTGGTGAATTCGGGGCCTCGAGATGCTGGTTGCTGGGTTCGCCTGGAAGCAAATGATTGGATCCCGAGGGGTAATGACAGACATTAGAAACTGGGGGAGTAGGCACGTATTTTTCCTTTAGGGGAGCTCCAGTTAGCTGGGGAATTGTCAAGGTTTCGAAATGACGTGTGGCTTCCTCAATCCATGCCTGCTGCTCGTTCTGGCGTTCCTCGAGAGCCCTGGCGGCTAACCATACTTCCTCCATTGTTCGGAAGCTTCCTAGAAGTAAAGTTTCATTTCCTTTGCTGATATCTGCTTGGACAGCTCGGGAAGCTTCGGGATTTGCCTGATGGGTACCATTCTGAGGAGGGGCATTTGACTGTTGTTGAGAAAAGCCGAACTGACCCATCCCTGACTACTGATTTAGATCAAGCTGTGATAGCGGCATTTTGAGCTGCTGCTTGGGGGCCGGCTGACCTGTAGGCCGAGAAGCAGGGGTTCTGGCGGTAGTCACATAGGAGGCTGGTGGCGGTATCCTGACATATTCGGGGCGACCGAGAGTGGGATTAGGGTCCTCTTCCTCTTCCACGGTGAAAGTGCCGTCGGGATTTAGAATGGCGATTAAACCATGACTCTTAATAGCCTTTAGGAGGTTGTTCATCTGAGCTTCCTGTCGCAATCTCATCTGTTCGACCAACTGAATCCAATCTTGGTGCATGCAGGGATCTCGGGGCGGAGTGGTATTGTCCCCATTGTTACCGGTGATGCGAGACATTACGAAAACCGGAGTTGAAGCGAATGGTGAGGCTGACGATGCGCTTGATTCTTTCCAACTGACTAGACGGTGACCCAGTGTCTGTACCCAAGCTTTACGAGGTGCTGCGGGAGGAAGATATAAGGGAGGTTCAGACTTTGGGAGTTGAAGGAAAAGGGGTAGGTGTTTGGGCTCAGGGCTCATGCAACATGCGGTTATTTGTTTGAGTTTACTTAAAACGTGTTTTCTTAAACCCTAAGCGGTTGAAAAAGATTGCTTTTTTTTTTTTGCTATTCTCAGTCCTGGATCAGTGGGACCCATCACTACGCCTACGAACCCTCAACCTGTAACCTCGAACAAGGGTTCTGTAGGGCAAGCGGGTCCTACCGACCAAAAAGGAAAATGAACCTAAGGTCTGGCGGATCATGAAGTCTTAACGCGCACTCGATGTAAATTACCAGCAAAGCTAGCGTCGAGGGTCAAGATCGAGTTAAGGTGCCTGACGAAAAGCCGGCATGACCTTGACTGATAGTAGTCCATAGGGGATCTTGACTCGACGTTGGTTAAGCAGTAATTAAACATGGATTGAGCGTTAA
Organism: Adenophora triphylla var. japonica; assembly: GCA_022495995.1. Lineage (NCBI taxonomy): Eukaryota > Viridiplantae > Streptophyta > Magnoliopsida > Asterales > Campanulaceae > Adenophora > Adenophora triphylla. The sequence goes on along the minus strand of JAFEMH010001206.1, from coordinate 335,376 downwards.
TCCTTGATGACTCGATGTCACACCGGGAGCCGGTGCGTAAATCGTACGGGTCAAAGTCAAAGTCTGAGCCCCAGTCAAGATCGAGTCAAAGTTCATGGCAAAAAACCGGCATGACTTCGACTGAGTTAGGTCCGCGGGGGATCCTGACTTGGCACGTTGACTAGGGTTTGACCTACGCGGGGTATACACTGACACAGTCTGACACGGACCAGACCAAAAACCAACCAATCTCGAAAAAAAGTGTGTCACGGACAAGTGCAGAGTCGACACGAGGGTAAACCAATGGCTGTTTGGGTCATCCCGTGCTCGCAACGAGAGGCGTAGTAAGGCCTCCCAGGCTGCTACTGAGATTTCCCGGGTTAAGGATGTAGTGTGCAGTGTACGGTCAACGTGCGCGTAGTGTGCGGCAGTCTATATTCTTTTTTGAGTAAAAATAGAAATTTTAAAATGTGTCTTAAAAGTATGATGCATGCAAAAAAAGATTTTTTTTTAAATGAGACCAGTACGTGGCGTTGTTCCCCCATAGCTTATCCCCGGCTCCCATAAGGAGGCGTTTTAAGAGGAAATTTAATGGTTTCCAGCCTATATACCGATTATCATTTTTCATTTTTTTGGAAGACATGTAAACACATAAAATGCACGAGCAAATACGCACATAAACACATTAAGTTTAAACAGTTAAGGAAATGGATTCAACAGTCAAAATTGACTTTCCCGGGACGGTCAAATCGATAACAATGCGAAATGGGAAAAACACATACACACACCAAAAACAAAAGTTTCAAGTGTTGAGACGGAAGTTTGACCCGCAAAAGCTTTTTTTTTTTATATATTTTTTAAAACAAATTTTATTATTTTTTTGAAAAACGAGTTTTTTTTATTTTTTATTGTTAAAAAGCTTATAAATCCCAAGCGGAGTCGCCACTATGATGTACCCGATTTCTCTTTTTGCGAAAAATCAACAGAGTCGCCACGACGTTTTTAGTTTAAGGGCCAAAACTTTGAAAAATGCCTAAAATTAGAGAAAATGAGTTCGGAGGTCACGTTACACTCCGGGATGGACGTTTGACGAGCACCCGGAATGCCTTGTATGACGAGTCTTCCTCACTTGAAACTTTTGTGTGTGTGTGTGTGTTTTAAAAATGGACTTTCTTAAAAAAAGGAGTTTTCTGGAAATAACTAAAATTCTAGGGACTGAACTGAAAAACAGTTTGAAAACAGTGATTAAACTGAAAATAACAGAAAACTGGAAAACTATTTGCAGATGACAATGTCATCCGCATGGATGAGGCTGTAGTGCAATCTTATCCGCGGATGGGCTGCGGTGTCAATATTTTTTACGGTTTCCAATTTAGTCATTTGTAATTTCCGAGAAAGTTAGCTGGATTTACAGGACTTAGCTGGAAATATAACTTAAAGCAGAAAATGAAAGAATTGCTTGGATTTTTGGCATCCATGTTTTGTCTTCTCTTTCCCTAGACTTTGATTAGTGGTCATAATTGATGAATCCACTTAACCAAGCCATCCCGGGGGTATATTAGGACTTTGAAAACATGTCCTTTGCTAGGGACAAGGGGGATTTTGACATGAAGAGTAAGTTGACAAGATAGTTAGGTCAAGATGTATCAACTTTAGAGGAAGATCTCTAAGGTGGCCATGAGAAGACCATCATTGAGACATATACTCAAGTGTATCTTATATATCTTGTGTGACCTATTTTGTGAGTCTAGATGATTTTCATCCAAGGAAAGGGTTCCAAGGTGAGCATCTTAGACATGGGGAGGGGGATTTGCAAGAAAGTAAATACTATGGATCTTTTAAAGTGGTCTTCCATGGAGATGGACTCCAAAATGACCATACTTTAGGTCAAATGAACAAACAAGAGCAAGTAATGTAAAAGGGAAGTGGGGGAATAACATAAAAGTAAAGAGAATGTGGATTTCATTAGAAGATCATCCATGGAAATGGATTCCATGGAGATCCTCTTGGATCCTTGGGACAAAAGGGGAAAGATGAGTCAAACAACAAGTAGTAAGTAAGACTACATCATTTACACATGAAATATGTGCATGAATGAGAGAGATATGAGTAGAGGGAGTGAGTGAGGGTTTATCAATTTTCTTGGATTTGCGTTTAGGGTTTGAGGGATTTCAAGCCTTAGAAGTGTTTTTGGGATGAATTTGAGGTTGAATTTGGTGTGAAATTTGAGTTGTGGGAGTGTAAATGGCTGTTTGGGGGTGAATTTTGACAGAGTAACAGTAGGTTTTCGTATTTTTTGGCCTTGTTAAACTGAGGGAGAAGGGTTGTATTTATAGGTTGGCTGGATGACAATCTTATCCGCGTGGATGAGATTGTAGGCACAACCTCATCCACGCGGATGGGATCAACAGCGTACCTGGTTGTTGCAGAAAGCAGTTTTGGCTATTTGCAAATGGTAATATTCTTTTTTTTTTTATTGGGAATGACATATTTCCAGCGAGTTCCTATGCCACTTTTTTAATCCTTAGAGGTCCTTCTTCATTCAAATTGTCAAAATAATGTTCAAAATGCCCCTAAATGATCATAAATCATTAATTTGGGCTGACGGAACATTAACGACCCAGATTGGGGCACTTACACCGTCACAAAAACATGGCACACATTGCACATAAATTTCCCCACGGAATCCGTCACAAAAACACGGCACACGTTACACTTTTCAAATAAAGACCGTCACACACGACAATTTTTCAAAACAAGAGCCCGTCACGAAAACACGGCACACACGTCAAATTATTCAAAACAAAAGCCCATCACAAAAACACGGCACGCACTACATGACACATTTTCAAAAGCCCGTCACAAAAACACGGCACACATTCCACATAAATTTCCCCACACAAAGTCCGTCACAAAAACACGGCACATGTCACACTTTTCACACAAAGTCCGTCCCTACACGACAATTTTTTCACAATGTACATACGAAAATAGCATAAGGTACAAATCACCGAAGCATGTATTTTAAAGAGAGGCACGTTATTTTTACAAATAAGAGCTAATCTCCAAATTTTTGCACAAAGATCACATACCCACAATTCTTACATGCTCAATTTCAATAATTCACCATAAATTTCACAAAATGAGCATGGCAACAACAAAAGCCCCAAATTGCGAAAACTAAAACATAGTTCTAGCATACAACATTTCAAACAAGAATCAAAGCAAAAATTGACTTCTTACCTCCCTTACAGTCCTCCCCCGCAAGTTATGCACCTCCGAATCCGGATACAACACATCCGGATTCCTTGACGAAGGCACGAAGGAAGAGCAATTCCTTTGGAGATCCAATCTCTTCTCCATGGCCTCTTGGCTCCTTTGGCAATGATCTCGTCTGATTCTCTCCGCCATTATAGCAATTCAAGCAACCCGAAAGAATTCCCTTAAGAAATTTTTGAACAAAATCAATTTTTTTCTCGCTCTCTCTCTTTCTCGCTCGACAGAAGATGAAAATGGAGGAATGGCGTCGTTGCTGAGGCCTGATCTGGATTTGGGAAAATCAAATTCCCACAACAATCCGCACGGACCACTTTGCAAGGCAAGTGGATCCGTGCGGACAACTTTGCATGCCCTGGCAAGATTACCCTTTTGCCCTTATAATCTTTGCCCCTGGCCGTCCAAAGGCCATTTCCAGCAGATTTAATACAGTTGGTCCTTAACCCAACAAAACAAACACCGACCGTCATCGTAAACCCGGATCTCGCCCACTAAATGGCAAAACAAACACAAAAGGCATAAAATGCCTTCAAACACCAACTCCAAGGCACGAACGCCTTCAGACACAAATCTCAAGGCACAAAATGCCTCCTAAACTCAAAAAACAAAACAAAACCCGGCCATCAAAGTAAGCCCGAACCCCTTCCCCAGCGGACAAAAACTCAAACGGGAATTCTTGAAAACCCGTACAAGACCACATATCTCCAGCAGATGAAACACCGGCCGTCATCGTAAGCTCGAACCTCACCCACTAAATGGCAAAATAATCATAAAGTGCACAAAATGCCTTCAAACACGAATCCCAAGGCGGAAACACCTCCACACTCACCACGGACACTGACACGTCCAGTGTGCAGGCGCAAACGCTTCCACACTCACCACGGACACTAACACGTCCACACACCGTGGACACCGTCACGTCCACTCACCGTGGACACCGTCACGTCCACTCACCGTGGACACCGACACGTCCACTCACCATGGACATCGACACGTCCACTCACCATTTCACTTCATGGACACCGATACATCCACTCATCATGGACACCGACACGTCCACTCACCATTTCACTTCATGGACACCGACACGTCCACTCATCATGGACACCGACACATCCACTCCCCATTTCATCATAGGACACTAACACGTCCGCTTACCACATAACCTCAGATCACCACCAGGTCCTCACAGTCGACCTTAGCGGTCACATAACCTCAGAGCACAACCACGTCCGCATACACTCACGATTACATGACTTCTGAACTACGATCAGGCTTGATTCCCGCTAGGGATACGTAGAAATCCTATCAAAGGGTCCAGCCAACCGACCTAAATGGTCACACAGTTAGGACACCACCACGTCCTCACAACCGACCTAAGCGGTCACCTTAGGACACCACCATGTCCTCACAGCCAACCTTAACGGTCACATCACAGCAGGACACTGCCACATCCTCACGAACCGACCTACACGGTCACCTCCTCTCCCAGCACGCGATCCAGATCAGGTGCCTTATCTTATCGATGACCCCACTTCTTCCGTAAGTGACGTCGTCAAGGGGCTTCTGTAAGTACCCCAATCTGGATCACTCCCTTCCAAATGCACGGGAAACACCGCATACTCACACAAACGTAGTCTCAAACACCCGTAGCCTTCAAAAATCCCAAAAACCACCAGCCAAGCCAAAGGGGGGCCATTCTGGGATAAAAAAGTACAAAAGGACTTTTTAGGAATTTTTGAAAATTTGGAAAAGCAACATCAGTCTGTGCGGACCACTTTGCTTCCAGACATCATAATTACAAAATCCTCTTAAAGTCCTTCCCTTAAATCAAGGAAAACCAAAAAAATGGTAATGGCAGCTTGTGTAGTGTGACACAGTTAGCCAGAATCTGGACCCTATAAATAGAGGGCTCCCCCTCTCATTTTTCACACACCTCCTTTCTTCTCTCTCCCTCCAGCCTTCAGGCCCCCTTCTAAGACCCTTTGGGGCAATCCCAGTCCCTTTCGGTACCCTCCGGGGCATTCCGAGGTCCCTCATGGTACTCCAAAGCCCTATCGAGCGCTCCCAAGATGCTCTCGAGCTGCCCTGAGGCACTCCCGAGGCATCTCGAAGCCTTGCCAGTCCATCCCGAAGCCTTGTCGGTCCATCCCGAGGCATTCCGGTACATCCCTAGGTGTCCCGGTCCATTTCGAGCACAATCGACGATCCCGACGCACGCCGAAACTCTGCCCGAGCACAACCAACGATCCCAATGCACGACAAACCTCTGCCCGAGTCCAGTCAACAAACCTTACACTCCCGAGGCACACCAAAACTCTTTCCGCAGACACCGCACATTCCCGAAGCAATCCCGATCCGTCCCGAAATACTATTCAACACTCAAACACTACTCCCAAGCGGAAGACAGACACGAACCAACATTGGTAAGGCTTCCTTCCAATAGTATTTCAATACATTTCAATACATAGCATACGATGTAGACATTATATAAATCATGCATTTTTAAAAAGCACATACACACACACACAACAGTTAAAAAAAAAGGGGTACCGAAAGACTCATTTTTACGAGGCAACTCGGGTGAGCTCTACTATTCTCTTTCCGAGGAGTAACCTAACCTCCGAACTCAAAAATCTCATCACACAATAACATTTTTTAAACTAAGACTTTTCTCAACGTTTTGGGCTAAATCAAAACGGCGTGGCGACTCTACGAACGAAAATGCAGCGAGACACCTCCCGACGATGCAAGATGCCGGGGCCCGCGCACGAGCGGATCCGGGTAATTTCAATTATGTTTATATGGTGTTACTATCTTAGTATGAAAGGCTTGAGGTATAAATCATTGTATGTTAATGTGGACCACTTTCATATGGTTTTGGAATAAATTGGATGAAGGTTTTGGAGAAGTATAAGTGAGTGATGGTATATGGGTTTGGAATGAATTAGAAATGTTGAATGGAATTTAAGTAATATGGTTCTTTGAGTCTAAAAGGTAGGTAAATGGTTTGATATGAGTAGTAATGAGGTTGAAAATGACTTTGTTCTTCAAAGTACACATTCTGTCCACTTTTGGGACTCACACTTCTATCCATGTTTTTGCTTTGGCTTAGTGGTAAATAAAGGTACTAGCATCTTAACAACATGTTAGGATAGATGTATCCAAAGTTTCAGGTCTTAAATCCATGTCTAGGTTATGTTTTGGAGCTGGTTTCTAGCATGCTCTGCTGCTGTCCATGCATGCCCTGTTTTGACCCTAATGACTTGTTTTCTCAATATCTCTCTCAAATCTGGTCCTGTTTGGATGATTTTAAGTCTATATGGAAGCTAACTCATAAAGGAAACCAAGAATGCCTCTTTTGGATTTTTTGGACCAATTAAAGACCCTTTTTATATTTTTACTTTAAAGGCTATATGTCCAGATTGTCAGAACCCCTGTTTTGAATCTGAAATGTCAGAGGTCATTTGACCCCTCAAAACTCATCCTTAGGACTTGATTTTTTGTGTGATTCTTGATAATCATATTTACTTCAAAAGTCATTTTGGGTGTTTGATGAAATTACCAGGCTAGAATGCTCTGCAAACATGTTCTTTGTGTATACTGCCCTGTTTCTGCTGATTTTCTAAGCAATTTATCCCTAGCTACCTAAGGTATATTTGAACCAATTGTACACTCTAAGCATAGTAACACATATGAGTTATACAATGATGTTTTAACTTGTCAAAAATAATATTGGGAAGGTTCTTAAATATTGTCTTGAAAATGGTTAGGAAGCAAGATGGGAAACTTAACCAAAGTTGACTAAACTTGGTGAAATGACTTTGTAACTTTTGTTGAAGTTAAGAAATGTTGTATATGAATATGTAAGGCTTATGTGTGATACATTGTGCAAATACTTGGTTGCATATTCATGGTGTTGTGATTCTATAGTGTTTGAAATGCAAGTTGCACTATTGTGATGATTTTAACATGAGTAATATTATCATGTTGTGTATGGATATCCTTATTATGGATGTATATTCAAGTAACTGTTTATGTGCTTGAATGTTTATATCAACTGATGTTTAGGGGTATAATGGGATACGATCAATTAGGAAAATGTTGTATAAGGTGATCGAATTACATTATACCTGGGACTGTCCCCTTCTGTGGCCACAAATTGGGGTAATAGCTTCTGTATTGAGCCAAAAGCCTTTACAGATAGCTAGTATCTTATATGGTTTTCTGAAAAATGAGTCTTATAAGAGGTGAATATTCTTAAGCAGTTCACAAAAGAGAGGAGTTTTTACTCCCACGTTGTACGACATATTGTTCAGATGGGAAAGGTAAACTGAGGTAACGTAATGTGTTTACCGCTTTTCACAAGGTATTATTTATACACTTGTTATGTGATGCATCTTCTGTAGCATCTTGTTGCATCATAATAGCTTGTTGAGATTTATTCTCACCCCTTCTCTCTTTACTGTTTTAGATCGCGCTGAGACAGGTGACCCAAACCAGTGAGACCGGGGAAAGGAGTTTGGACTATTGTCTTTTGGGTTTTGTCAGGGTATGTTATATGGGGGTTTATGTTTGGAAGTAGCAATTGGACATTTCTCTTTTGGGAAAACATGTACTTAGTATTATTTTGTAAATCATTTTCATTTGTGTAAATGATGTAAGTAAAGCAGGTTGTGGTTTTCAAAAAGGTTGATTTTCTACATTTAAAAGTTAAACAAAGTTTTTAAATTTAGGTGATTTTTCTAGTAAGGGGATATAACCGCTCAGAGCACGAGCTAAGGTTCCGGGTCGGGGTCCCCACAGTTGGTATCAGAGCTCAGTTTAGAAGTTAAGGGTAGATGTCTAAATTAAGGGGGAGTGTGTGATAACTGACGACGAGTGTTTGATGCAAGGGGTTTGAAAATGCAGGAAATGATGATGATCAACAAAGGGCTCAAGAAAATGAGGGTAATATTGGGGCAGGAGAAAATCAGAATGAAGAGATGATGATCTTGTTTAGAGTCTTCTTACAGAATATGGCAACTCGAGGACCAACTACGAATCAACCCGAGGGACATCTAGGACATGGATTGGAAAAGTTTGTGAAGATGAATCCACAGAGTTTTAATGGAGATCCGGATCCTTTAAAGACGGAAAGATGGCTGGAGGCAATGAATAAGATCTTCGTAGCTATGGAAAGTCCAGATGAGGAAAAGGTTCGTTGTGCAGCTTTTAAGCTTGAAGGTCCAGCGGAGAATTGGTGGCAGATTTTGAAGGAAAGTTGGGAGCGGGATCATACACCCCAGACTTGGGAGAATTTCACTCAGAAGTTCAAGGAACATTTCATTTCAATGGTGACTCGGGACAAGAAGGAAGTGGAGTTCTTACATTTAGAGCAAGGATCTATGACGGTGGCTCAGTATTCAGCCAAGTTTGTGGAGTTGGCTCGATATTTCACTCACTTGGTACCAGATGTAGAAAGGAGAGTTTACCGGTTTGTAAAAGGTTTGAGGCTCGAGTTTAGGAAGCAATTATTGACTCATGACTTCACCGATTATCAGGCAGTCGTGAATAGGGCATAAAGGATCGAGAATGACATTGAGGAACACTGTGGAAAGTCAAAATGTGGCGGTAGAAGCAAGCAAAAGTATCAAGCGCAAGGCTCAGGACAAGATAGAGGACAACGAAGGGTTTCAACTCCAGGGATTGTGCGAGGGGGACATGTTGCAGTTCCAGTGGTACGTCCAGTATTAAGTCAGTATGGGAGTGTTTGTAACTTTTGTAAGAAAGTGGGGCATTCCGAAGATAGATGTTGGAGAAAGCAAGGCAAGTGCATTAAGTGTGGAGTATTGGGACACTTTAGGAGAATTGTCCAAGGTTGTAGCTGTGAATGTGGTGCCCAAGATCGTGGCATTTTTTTTGTGTTGAATCGCTTTCTCGTGTAAGGGGTCACCGCCTCACATAGGTTTGAAGACATCTGGTTTAAATTGAAAAACGGAGTCGCCACGCCATTTTGATTTCCTCAAAACTTTGAAAAAAAGGATTAGGGTCCGGAGGTTAAGTTACTCTGGGAAGAACGTTTGGCGTTCACCCAAGGAGCCTTGCCGAAGCAAGTCTTCCAAGATCCAACTTTCGTGCTTGCCTTTGTACTTTAGTGTGTGGGATGTGATTTTGATAAGGGGGGAATGTGCCAAGTTGTCTTCCGGACGTATAAACCATGAGTTGGTTATCGCTCGGGATTCCTTGGCTTTTGATATGTTCGGGACTTTGATCCCGTGCTCATCTTGGACTTACGATCATCATTAAGTGACCTTTGGTCATATGTGATCGAAATAGGGACACCTCTTTTTATAGTCCAAGAATGAGATTCTTTAGAAAGGAAGGACATATGCCCATCAATCCTACATCTTGAGACAATTTGAGCTTGATAGGGACATTTATGCTCGTCTCAAGTGATGATCGGAGATGTAGGGGCTCAAGTTCATCCGTTTCTAAAGGGACTTCCGACTTGGCATCTTTATATGGAGGAAACGATGTAAAGATATGACCTTTACACCGTTACGCCCTAAGAGATGCTTCAAGTACCAAAAGAGACTTAGGGGAGGGGTATAAAGATTGGATCTTTATACTTATCCTATGCCTTTTTATGCCTTAAGAAGGTCACTAGGCAATCCTTGGAGAGAGATCCAATCATGAGGGACATGGGGAAATGCATTTTTAGAGTAAAGATGACATTTTTATGCAAACATGTGTAAGGAACACTATAAAAGCTAAGACTAGGAATGTAAAGGGAGGACCTTTATGGCTTTCCTATGTCATTTAAGAACCATTTAGGTGGATAATCCTTGGAAGCAAGGTCTATGGGGAGGGAATGACATTTATGTAAGTAAAGATGACATTTTTAATGAAAAGATGACATTTTTATATGAAAAAAATGACATTTTCACATCATCATGTGAGAGATCCACCCTAGAACAAGTCATTTATGGTCTTATTGTTCATCCTTGGGATGGATTCTCCATGAATTCTATGTGATAGAGGAATGGGGGATATGATGATCTACATAGTAAAGACTTGATTTTTATGGCAACAAATCACATAAATAGCAATGAAATGGCAATATGGAAAGCAAGTAAGCAATATAACAAGATGGCAAGTATATTTCAAAGAGGAAAGGAGGAGAGGTTACCAATGTGGTGTTCCTCTATCTCCCTTGAAGCTTTCCTATGGAAGGAGTGACTTTGGAGGGATTTTGGAGAGGAGGGAGATGATTTTGAGAGGGTTTTGCCTTATGGAAACTCGTGGTTCTATTTTGGCAGAATAACAGTGCTGAAATCCTCTTTTTAAAATGAATAGAGGAGGCCTCTATTTATAGGCAGATTTGTGCTTCCTAATGAAGCCGTGCGGCATTAACCACTTGCTAATGAAGCCGTGCAGTCTTATCCTTTAATGACTCAGCCTGTTTCTAGAATCATGCAAGGTAGCATTCTAGAAGATCTTTCCAGCGAGGGACTACGTGGAATTTTAATTCCTAGTAAGTCCTTTGCCCCTCGGAAGGTTTGTGAAAGTTCCAGAATTGCCCCTGAACTTTAGGAAAGTCCGGGGAATTGCCGAGAAACTTAACCGGAAGGCATAAGCCAGATTTGGGTACTTACAGAAGCCCCTCGGAAATGTCACTTGCAGGGCGAGTGGGGTTGTCGATAAAAAAGGATCCAATTTGGCGAACTGCCGAGACGGATTGGGTGACCAAGGTGGTCGAGTGGCTGAACCTTTGGAAGGCTACCTACGTATCCCGGAGGAATCAAGCCATGATCGTCGTTCGAAAAAGATCCGCTGGGGAATGGGGTGTCATATGTGACTAATTGGCTAAACCTAAAGTAGGCTACCTACGTATTCCGGAGGAATCAAGCCAGGCCATAGTTCGAAAAAGACTGGGTATGGCGAAGAGAAACTGGTCTCTTGCATAGGGAGATGGAAGGAAAATGACCTAGGAGATCAAATGGCTGATCCTACTGGGGATATGCCAGATGAAGAACGTGACCCATGTGGTTGGATATCTGGATCTCTATGAGGGGCTAATTCACCACTGAGGAGTGATGAAGGAACAGGGTGATCACTGTGGTCAGATGGCTGGACCTTTATGAAAGGCTACCTGCGTATCCCGGAGGAATCAAGCCTTGGTTGTAGTTCAAGTCTCACTAGATAGTTAGGAACAATGTCTAGGATCCTTGAAGTTTTGACGATTAATGGAGGAGTCACCTGATTTTGACAATTAATGGAGGTTGTCACCTAAAGAAACTAAAGCTTACGTCACTATCGAGGAGATAGAGGTAGCTGAAGTTTGGAAAACTGAAGCGTACTTCACTATCTATGAGATAGAGGTAACTAAAGTTTGGAAAATTGAAGCATACTTCATTATCTATGAGATAGAGGTAGCTAAAGTTTTAGGGAAACTGAAGCGTACTTCACTATCTATTGGATAGAGGTAGCTAAAGTTTGGAAAGCTGAAGCGTACTTCACTATCTATGGGATAGAGGTAGCTGAAGCTTGGAGAAACTGAAGCGTACTTCATTACCTATGGGATAGAGGTAGCTAAAGTTTGGAAAGCTGAAGCGTACTTCACTATCTATGGGATAGAGGTAGCTGAAGCTTGGAGAAACTGAAGCGTACTTCACTATCTATGGGATAGAGGTAGCTAAAGTTTGAAGAAACTGAAGCGTACTTCACTATCTATGGGATAGAGGTAGCTAAAGTTTGGGTTTTGACAATTCGAAGGATGTCACCTAGCGTTACTCCGTTATGACAGAAGTAACGGAGGCACTTAGAGAGGAAAGTTTATTCTCCTTAGAGATAATGGGTATCCTTGGGAAACAGTATTACTCTGGTTAAGAGATAATGGGAATTGTATGCCTAAATGGAAAGTTCAGGGGCAAAAGTGTAAATTCAGCTCAGAGCAGATGAAGCCGCCCGGCGAGAGATGGGGCAAAAGAAGTCGTCTGACTTGAAATTTAATTTCACCAGATTATTTAAACAGAATTTGAAATGGGCAAGGGCACCATTGTCGCTTGTTTCTGCCGAGTAGAAGCGAGAGAGTAGAGAGAGAATTTTTCAAAAATCTTCAATTCCCTTGCTTCTACTGCTCGAGATGGATCCGGAGGGGAATATTGTGCCTAGGCAAGCGCGGAGGAACTTATCGGAGGCTGCTAGGAGGAGGAGGAGGAGGGAGTTTGTTCAAATCGAGCGAAAGTACGACTTCAACACACCTCCTTCCGAGCTCTATCCCGGGAAGAGGGAGCACAAATCAACAAAACCTCAATCTATTGGGGTAAGCATTCTTGATTTGCTTATTTTGTCAATTTTGATTGAATTTTGATTGATTTAGCGCTTGACCCGATTTTTTAGGAATTTTTTGAGTTTTCTTATGATTTTTGTTGATTATTTTGGGAATTTGATGGTTGACCTATGAGGTTAAGGACATAAATGAACATGCATGTGCCATTTATTTGAAAAAACATGAGAATGACCCATTTTTTTGAAAATAAAGTAAGAAAAATAATGTCTAAAATGTGACGGAGTCCTTGCATGTGCTAGAACTAGGTCAATTTCTGATCATGAATGGGAAATCAAGATTTTGGACGATGAAAAGGATTCATGCATGCCACTTTGAAAAATTAATGCTTATGTGCAAAAAATTTTGTGAAAATTGGACTTTTGTACTTAGGAAAGCAATGTGATCGACATGACGTGCTTCAGATGATGAAGGACACGTTTTTTAGGCAAAGGATGCTAAAAATCTCATATGAATGCCTTTCTTGGAAAAATATGTGCACTTTCGAATTTATGCATGCTTTTGAGATGAGATGAAGGACTGACACATTTTTTGTGGTGTTTTCCTACAGGAGAACAAGTCGAGGGGACCTGCTGAGGTGGCTGTGAAGTTCTGGGATAGGATGCCCAACTTCGAGAAGGATGGGGTGAATCCCAAGCAGTTGGTGATGGCTACCGGGCTCGATTCTTTCATTGATGCTATTGGTAGAGGCATTCATGTGACCTCTAAGAGCAAGGGGCTGGTCCAGGCCCTCTTAGAGTTCTGGTGGGACACCACTCATAGCTTTCATCTTAGCTGGGGAGAGATTACGGTGACTCCTGCCGACTTCACTGCTATCACTGGCTTGCAGTTCACTGGGAGGCCTGTGACCTGGAGGGATCACATTTCTGCAGCCGATTTCAGAGCTTTGGTGGGATTTGACCTCCATTCTAAGGGGCTTGGGATGGAGACGAGGTGTGTTGAGGTGGCGGTTCTGGAGTGTATGCAGGGGTTTACCGCCAATGAGGTGACTGCCCACCAGCTTGCGAGGGCTTTTCTGTGGTTGATGCTGTCTGTCACCATTTTCGCGAACTATGGGACGCTAGCTATGCTTTGCCTGCTTGAATCTTTGGAGAATTTAGATGAGGTTGGGGCGGTCTCTTGGGGTGAGGCCGGATTGACTGAGCTCTATTTCTCTTTGGACTTGTACAGCCAAAACAAGGCTGCTTCTATGGATTGTTTTTCTTTTGCTTTGGAGGTATCCTCACTTTCTTTTCTCTCTTTTACTTTTCTATCTTGAGATCTTTATAAGAGAAATGACCCTTTTGTTTTGAACATGCAGGTCTGGTTCTGTGAGGTGATCAGGTTCTTTCCTTAGAACTAACAGAGTGATCCGAAGATCTTCCCGGCCATGATTTGCTGGAGGGGAGAAGCTATAGATAAGTTCACCGGGAAGACCCGGATTACTTTCGATTACAAGATGGTGAGACTTGTTTTCAACAGGGACGGTCACGAGGGGGTGGACTTTTATCCTTGGGGGAGGTACCCGGAGGCTTTGCTAGGGGATGCCTTGGCGGCCAGGCAGAGAAGATGGCTGACAGGTCTGACCTGTGACATCATTTATCTGGGGGACCGCTTTTCCAAGCAGCATGTCTATGTCCCTCCTTTGGATACTATCACTCCTCATGATCCTCCACCGCTTATGTTGCAGCCCAGGAACTGGTCAGCGGATGAGATAGAGAGGTATCAGGCTGGTGTGGCGGCCGAGGAGTATTTTGACTTTGCTACCCCGTACACCACCTTTGTGGAGCAGCGGTTGAGGATGCCGCAGAAGCTAATGAAGATAGCTGCTGCTCAGGGGTACGGGGAAGCAGAGCCGACTGATCCGCCTATGCCTCCTGCTCATCTCTCCTACGTGGTAAACGGGGTACCAAGGAGGTTCATGGTACCTATTCCTGACATGAGGGAGCCCCATTATACTTTGCCTGCTGATAGCACTGTAAGTATCTCTAGGTCCTTCTCTTTTTGGATTTCTTTGCTTTCTGCAATTTTGAACTTTTTGAGATTTTCTAAGCTTTTCTTCTCTTTTCTCGCAGGTCCCTGCTCATACTTATGACGGCTTGGTACGGCAGAACAGGGGTTGGAAGGATGTGTGCCGGTCCCTTATGAGGAAGCTGGCCTGTGCTTCCAGGGCTGGGGCGAATGCGCAGGAGCCCGTGCGCAAGAGAAGGCACGTTGGGAGCACAACCTCTACCTCATCAGCCTCAGGATATCAGACCTCATCCACCAGCACCATGCCTCGGGGACAAGGACCCAACACGAGCATTCTAGAGCAGATGGCGGAGTATGAGCATGTGGCTGTCAACCTGTCTGACGTGAGCAATGATGAAGATTTGATGAAGGATCGAGAGTTCTATGAACTAAGCAGCGATGACGAGGAGTTGGAGGCTTAGGGTTCCCTAGGTTTGAACTAAGAGAGGAAGAGAGACACACAATGAACAATTATGCACATTTTGTTTATTTTTCGTTTTATTTGGGTGGCAAGGAGGCGAAGACAATGTATTAATCCTTATTTGCTTTTCTTATTTATGCTTTATGTTTTTTGCATATTACTTGAGCCTTGGGGCAGTTTTTTTGCTTGGAAATGGGGCGAAAATTGGTCCGAAATGGTTTGTGATGATATATGATTGTATGAATGGTGTTTGGACATGTTTTTATGCAGGTTTTGTTGAGAAAGTGGGGTGAGAACTCCACTTGGGCAGCAGCTTTGGCTGCTGCAGATTTTTTTTTCTGCAGAAGCAAATGAGGCCGTCCGGCCAGGTCCTGGGCAAAAGAAGCCGTGCGGCTGGAAGTCTTGTCTGAACTGGTTTTTTTCAAATAAAATCAAGGGATGGCCTTTTCATTTCATTTTCACCCTAGACTTGTCCCAACTGATCCCAGAGCATATTTTTTGACCAAAAATCATCAACTTTGATCACGGCCAATGGAGAAATCAATCAGATTGCAAAAGGGGAAAAGAGTCTGTTTTCTGTCCGATCTTCAATCTTGGATGAGACACAATATCCAATCTAACAAAGGGTTGTTCGATACCACCTTCAAGATCAAGTCTTTATGGCATTTGAAGGATCTCCCACCCGATTGGGACCTTTTGAGAGCGACAACGAGGTTTTGGGAAGTTCGAAGACATGTTACTGCTTTTCTTACAACGAACTCGTCCCAACCTTCGAAGACTTCCGGGCATTGATTGGGGGTCCAGAAATAGAAGCCGTTTCTATTCCTCTGACCGGAGACGTGTCGGTGACTGTAAAGTTGGCATCTTTTCTGCAAATCTCTCTAAAAGAGGCCGAGGGGATGATGGTATCCCCTGACAGGATCGATATTTCTGATATCCCGGGCAGGTTTGGGTCTCCGGATATGGCTACGACCATGGTGGCTATGGATGCCTTTATCCTCTGCGTGTTCTCATTTCTGTTCAGTGTCGAGTCCTTAGGGGTCTGCCATGGTGGCCTTTTGGACATGCTTAGAGACTGCAGGGCTGGGAAGGATATTGTTCCACTGGTTTTGGGCGAGACTCTGCATGGCATCAACATGATGGCTAGGGGAGACCATTTTATGAGGTCTGGGAGCCCAGCGGTGCTGACTTTATGGTTACAGGAGAGGCTTGGGGCTTTGTCGGGGGCTTCGCCTACTCAGTGCCCTTGGGTGATTTCTCGGAGAGGTGCACCCTAGGCAACGGGGATCGGGGTGGGCTGGGAGGGCGATGATGGCTCGAGGCATGCGCCTCACGAAATTCAGGTGGGTGCCTCATTGGAGGTTGCGGACTCGGAGGACATTTCAGGAGTCTTACGTAGTGAGGGTTTCGGGGCTCTCTTGGTCATCTTTCTACATACCCTGCTTAGTGTCCAGGCAGTTTGGGATCTTACAGGAGCCTCTGGATGATTGGAAGGACATCAGTACCATGGAGGTAGTGCCTTTTAACATGAGGGATCCGACCAGCTTCTCATTTTCCTCGAGGGCATGGACATACGCTGCTTTCCCACCCAGGGCCATTCTCAAGAGCAGGAAGAGTACTATCCTGACCACGGCCTACTTGGACTGGTACGAGAGGGAGATGGGGGTGACTCAGGTCATTTTGGGAGAGAGTTGTCAGGCTTTATTGGGGGCTGACTGCGACTCGAGCAAAATTCTGAAGGAGACTGAGGCTAAGGCTAGTCGCCATAACCAGTCGGGTGACCTTATCAGGGATATGGAAGCTCGGTATGAGAGGCTATCAGAAGTCGCTCCCCTTACTGAGGTTCAAAGGGAGGAGATACGGGCTCGTGCCAGGATTGAGAAGGCACTTATTGACACGGGTTTGGTGGAGGCTCCAGTGAGGATACCTGAGATCGGGATGAGGGAGACTGACATCATAGAGAAGAAAAGGAAGAACACTCGACGGGGTCGAGGTAAAGGGAAGAAGAACAAGGAAGACTCAGTGAATGACAACTGAGAGATCTATTCCTAGGATTCCCTTATTGCCTTTTGCAAACACAATAGATTATTAGGTCTTTTATTGTATATTTTAGATCTTTGTAGCAGGCTAGTAGAGTCAAGAGTAGACCATGCTTGAACTCATCAAAAAGTTTTTGACTTGTAAATAACAAGAGATATTATCTTAGAATTTATAAGACACATTTCATGGAAACTTTGAATGTCTTATTTATTGTTTAGATCGAACCATTTCTGGCTGCCTACGTTCCCCTTTTACAAGAAAGACTATGGGGCTCAGGCCTTCGTAGTTCATTCTGGTGAACTATCGGGATTTTTGTTTGTTTTTTTTTATGCGCAACCCTGTCTTTTGCCTAGACCGCCATTTTTGGGTTTTCAGCCCAGCTGGGCATTACTTTTTTTGCACTAAAAATTTTTCTTCTTTTTTTCTTTTTTTTTTTATGTGCAGCCCTGTCTTTTGCCTAGACCGCCCCTTTTTGGGTTTTCAGCCTAGCTGGGCATTACTCTTTTTGCACTATATATTTTTTTTCTTTTCTTTTTCTTTTCTTTAATTTTATTATATATATATATATATATATATATATATATATATATATATATATATATATATATATGTGTGTGTGTGTGTGTGTGTGTGTGTGTGTGTGTGTATATATATATATATATATATATATATATATATATATATATATATATATATATATATATGTATATATATTTTAGACATAATACCTGCGGAGCTTATCCCTGTTGACTGGGTGGACAAATGGATTGCCGTCCAGGTCCGCAAGTTTCATTGCTCCTCCCGAGAGTATTTTCTGCACCACATACGGGCCAATTCAAACGGGTTCCCATTTTCCCAGAGGGTTGTCACTGGTAGGGGGATTTATCTTCAGCACTAGGTCACCCTCTTTGATGTCTTTAGCCTTGGCCTTTTTGTTGAATGCCCTAACCATTCGTCTCTGTTAGGCTCAGGTATGTTCCATGGCTTTTAGCCTTCTTTCGTCAAGTAGGGCCAATTCATCATGCCGGCTGCGCAGCCACTCTACTTCATTGACGCTGTTTTCCAGGAGGACCCTTAGCGACGGGATTTCCAACTCTACTGGCAATACTGCTTCCATCCCGTAAGTCAGGGCAAAGGGAGTTTCTCTTGTGGCTGTTCTAAAAGACGTTCTGTAGCCCCAGAGTGCCAAATGCAGCTTTTCAGGCCAGTCACGACCACGGGTGGCCATTTTTCGGATAATCTATTCGAGCGTCTTATTGGCAGCTTCTAAACCAGCAATTCAAGCTTCATACTCTGCGGCATTGTTTGTGGCAGGGAAGTTCAACTTGATGGCTATTGGCGTGTGCTCATCTTTCGGATCGACCAGTAGCATTCCTACGCCGTTTCCTCTTTTGTTAGCAGCTCAGTCAAAGAACAGCTGCCATCGGTTCTCAGGCTCAACTACGAAGATCCCTTCATCTGGGAATTGGGGTTCAGGCCCTCGGTCCTCATTGCTAGGGAAGTTTGCCAGATGGTCTGACAGCGCTTGACCCTTGATTGTCTTTCTCGTCACATAGTTGATTTCATACTCAGCCAAGAAGAATGACCACTTTGCTAGACGCATCGAAAGAGAAGGCTTGTCGAAGATGTACTTGATAGGGTCCATTTTCGAGACCAAGTTCACAGAGTGGGCCTGCATGTAATGCTTCAGCTTACCGACTACCCACACCAATCCTGCATAAGTCTTTTAGCATGCTGAGTAATTGAGCTCACTTCCCTGCAGCTTTCGGCTGACAAAGTAAATGATGTTTTCTACCCGAGAGTCCTTCTTCTCCTGAGCAAGCATAGCCCCAACTACCGTATCAGTGACAGTGAGATAGAGCAGAAGAGGTTTCTGTCCATGTGGGGGGCATAGCACCAGGGGATGTACTAGGTATGCCTTGATTTGGTCAAAGGCATCCTGGCATTCCTCAGTCCATTCCGTGTCTGCATTCTTCTTCATGAGCTTGAAGATGCGCTCGCACATGGTAGTCAGCTGGTTGACAAAATGGCTGATATACTGTAATTTGCCCATAAAGCTTTTGACCTCTGTCTGGGTTCGAGGCGGCTTCATGTCTATAATGGCCTTGATCTTTCGGGGATCGACTTCAATACCTCGTTTTGTGACCATATACCCAAGAAATTTCCCCCTTGTCACTCCAAAGGTGCATTTGGCAGGATTCAGTCTCATGGAATGCTGTCTCAACCTCTCAAAGAACTTTCGCAGGTTGACAAAGTGCTGTCCATCCTCGCCTTTGGAATGGATTATCATGTCATCGACATAGAACTCAATTTCTTTGTGGATCATGTCATGAAAGAGTGCAGTCGCTGCCCTTTGATACATAGCCCCGGCATTCTTGAGCCCAAAAGGCATCACAGTATAGCAGTATGTTCCCCACGGTGTGGTGAAGGCTGTCTTTTCTTGGTCCTCCTCGGTCATCTTGATCTGGTTGTAGCCAGCAAAGCCACCAACGAAGGATTTGACTTCGTAGTTAGCAGTGGCATCCACCAGAATGTCTATGTTTGGCAAGGGATAGTCGTCTTTGGGGCTGGCGTTGTTCAGATCCCAGAAATCTACACAACAGCGCACCTTCCCATTGGCCTTAGTCACAGTCACGATGTTGGATAACCATGTCGGATATTCGATGACCCTGATGAATCCTACCCGCAGTAGCTTCTCAATCTCTTCTTTGACCTGTAGAGACCACTCTGGCTTGATTTTCCTCAATTTCTGCTTTACTAGCTTGGCATCTAATGCTAGAGGGATTCTGTGCTCCACAATCGAACTATCTAGCCCCGGCATATCCTTATATGACCATGCAAACACATCCATGTAATCTCTGAGCAGATTGACCAGTCTATCCCGTTCAGCCCCTGGAAGAAGTTCCCAATCTGTGTCTCTTTAGGTTCTTCGACAGTACCCAAGTTAACACTTGTCAAAACCTCCTCGGTAGCTTGGGCCCGGTTTTCCTCTTTGTCTGTAACCTGCTTAAAGATTTCTTTAATGTATTGTTCGTTTAGTGTGTTTGTATCTTGTTCAAATGATTCATTATTAACTGTTGTTAAGTTATTAGTTAATTTATCATTTGTTAAGTTGGCAATAAGGGGATACTCAGAAAGATCTATCATTTCATTCTAGGCGAAAGGAAAGATGACATTGGCTACATATTCATAATCTTCAGGCGTGAGGCCTTCAGATGACTCGGAGGACTGGAATTCGAAGACTCCTGACTCACATGACTCTTAACCCTAACGACTCTGGACCCTACACTACTTATTGACTCGAAGTGTTTGACATGGGTTGGACTGGGTTTTACTCTTTCTTTGTTGCCACAGGGAGTAGCAGTCTTGTCAGTGTTCTTCAAAAAGTTGGAAACTTCAAACTGATCGAAAGCTTGTCGAGGATCATTCGTAGGTCGGTGCCTCTGAAATATGGTGAGGGGATCTAGAGAAGCCTAATGCAATTTCTCAGCGAGCTTGTCCGTGACAACCAGACTCATTGACTGGAGGGTCTGACTGCTGGTAGGTCATCTTCTCTCTGTCGATTTTTGATATCACAACCCTGTCTGTGTAGCCCACATGAGGGTTGGCCTGGATGATACTGATGAAGTCTTCTTCGGGGGAGACTTTGATTCTGCCTTGGTTAACCATGTATTCTATGGGAGTCCTATATTCTGCCTCCAAGTCTGCTAGCTTTTCGTTGAACTTCACAATGGCAATAAACTCAGAGTTTTCTGCTTCAAGAGGATCAATGACGACGGGAGTGTCGGGCTGGACTTTGTTTTGGCTGACTAGTTCCTTGGTGGGCTCCTTGGTGTAACTGACATAATAGTCGAACTTGCCTGAGGGCTCTCCTAGAGTTCCCACACTCTTGTCTCCCGATTCATACCTTTCTTTTAGTTTTTGTTGCATGGACTTCTTCTTCTTCCTCTTTCTTGAGGGAGCATCCTCGCTAATCCAATCTTGGTAAGCGTCTTCCAAGCAGCCATCACAATCACACACATCATACCAAATATGGGGTCTGGGTTGAGCTGGGACGACCCCTCCAAGTACTTGGTTATCACCATTGTTAATTACCACATCGGCCATTCTTGACACTGGGTTGATGAGACTGACGATTTTGATGGATTATCTGAGATTCCTGCACTGATAAGCCGCTGACCCGGTATTCTCACCCACTTCTTTCTCGCTGCGGGAAAGGGATAGGCAAGGTTTAGACTCTGGGGTAGGTGTTTAGGCTGAAGGCTCAAGCAATATGCAAATTGAGAATCTTTCAGTTTACGTAAAAGAGTGTCTTTTATTAATTTCTATTTGGTTGGAAAAGGGGTTGCCCTTCTTTTTCGCAACTACTCTAGATCCTGGATCAGTGGGTTCCGTCACTACGTCTATAAGCCCCTCATTTTCCACCTGTATTTCGACCTCCCAGGGTGGACAGACCCGGGCGAGAGTCCTATAGGGCACGCAGATCCCACCGACCGAGAGAGAAGAATGCTCCTAATGGGTCTAGTGGGTCATAGGAACTTTTAACGCAATCACGATGCGGATTATAGTCAAGGCAATGCCGGGAAAGTCTCGTCTTTCAGCCTTAACAAAATTTCGGCAGAGTTTCGCTTGCGCGATTGACGTTTTGACTTTTGGCATTATCCAAGAAGATAATAGGCATGGGTCAAACGGTAAAAGCCGGATGACATAGTGTCACATTAAACTTTGTTGCATACGTTGCGCGAGTCAAAGTCAAATTCAATGCCGGGTAAAGATCTTGCCAATTTTTCCTTGACGGAATTTCGGCAGAGCTCCGCTTGCGCGAAAGATCTTTTGATTTTTGGCACGGACTCAGGCTCAACTCTTACGTATCCCGTACGGGTCAAAGTCAAAGTCAATGCCGGATTCAAGATTCTACCAATTTTCCTTGGCGGAATTTCGACAGAGTTTCGCTTGCGCGAAGAATCTTGACTTCCGTCATGGGCTAAGGTTTGACCTTTACGGGGGTATGCAACTAGGCTATATGACACGGTCTAGACCAAAAATCAACCAAAAGTCACGGTTTTAAAATGTGTGACACGGACTGTGCATTGGTCGACACTGGCTGCCATGGGGAGTTTGGGATGATTTCGTGCTCGCCCGGGAGCATCGTAATGCTGTCCGTGACTGCAGCTGAAAAACCACCCCGGGTTAAAAGGACGTGCGTGCAAAGTGTACAGGATATATAAGGTGCGCGTAGTGTGCGGCCTCCTAAAAAATGTTCCTTTTTGAGTTAAAACAGAAATTTTCAGAAATGTGTTTTAAAGGAATGATTTTCGGGACGGGGGAAAATGCAACAATTAAGCACGTAAATTCTGGAGCCCGGTCAGTCTTGAAACTGAATAGCCCCAAGCTGCCAGATTAACCTCAGAAGTGTCCTGGTGGAATTGCCCAAAGAAGCCGCCCGTCCAGGATACGGGGAGGATCAAGCCGTACGGCTGGATCAAGCAACTTTCCATGTTCCAATATTTTTCATTTGCAGGTTGTTTCCCCAAATTTTTTGGCACCTTTTCAGCTCCAGAAAGCTTCCAATTCAGTATTTAGAATGTGCACAATCCCAAGAACCAAAATGCATGCAAAAAACAAGGAAAAGAAGGCAAGCACGAAATTTGGATCCGCGGCGGAAGGCTAACCCACTCAAAAAGCTTTTTTTTTTTCAAATGGATACTAGTACGTGGCATTGTTAGACCATATTTTATCCCAGAATCGGGTGAGGAGGCGATAACAGGAAGTTTAATGGTTTCCACCTATATATCAAGTATCATTTTTTATTAAAAATAAAAGTTTTTTGGTTATCCCCAGCAGAGTCGCCAAACTGTGAATGTGGTGCCCAAGATCGCGTTGTTTTTTTTGTGTTGAACCGCTTTCTCGTGTAAGGGGTCACCGCCTCACATCGATTTGAAGACATCCG
Source organism: Adenophora triphylla var. japonica (assembly GCA_022495995.1). Classification (NCBI taxonomy): domain Eukaryota; kingdom Viridiplantae; phylum Streptophyta; class Magnoliopsida; order Asterales; family Campanulaceae; genus Adenophora; species Adenophora triphylla. The sequence continues at coordinate 312,390 of JAFEMH010001206.1, read as the reverse complement.
ATTTAAATTGAAAAACGGAGTCGCCACGCCATTTTGATTTCCTCAAAACTTTGAAAAAAAGGATTAGGGTCCGGAGGTTAAGTTACTCCTTGGGAAGAACGTTTGGCGTTCACCCAAGAACCCTTGCCGAAGCAAGTCTTCCAAGATCCAACTTTCGTGCTTGCCTTTGTGCTTTGGTGTGTGGGATGTGATTTTGATAAGGGGGGGGGGGAATGTGCCAAGTTGTCTTTCGGACGTATAAACCCTGAGTTGGTTATCGCTCGGGATTCCTTGGATTTTGATATGTTCGGGACTTTGATCCCGTGCTCATCTTGGACTTACGATCATCATTAAGTGACCTTTGGTCATATGTGATCGAAATAGGGACACCTCTTTTTATAGTCCAAGAATGAGATTCTTTAGAAAGGAAGGACCTTTGCCCATCAATCCTACATCTTGAGATGATTTGAGCTTGATAGGGACATTTATGCTCGTCTCAAGTGATGATCGGAGATGTAGGGGCTCAAGTTCATCCGTTTCTAAAGGGACTTCCGACTATGACATCTTTATATGGAGGAAACGATGTAAAGATATGACCTTTACACCGTTACGCCCCAAGAGATGCTTCAAGTACCAAAAGGGACTTAGGGGAGGGGTATAAAGATTTGATTTTTATACTCATCCTATGCCTTTTTGTGCCTTAAGAAGGTCACTAGGCAATCCTTGGAGAGAGATCCAACCATGAGGGACATGGGGAAATGCATTTTTAGAGTAAAGATGACATTTTTATGCAAACATGTGTAAGGAACACTATGAAAGCTAAGACTAGGAATGTAAAGGGAGGACCTTTATGGCTTTCCTATGTCCTTTAAGAACCATTTAGGTGGACAATCCTTGGAAGCAATGTCTATGGGGAGGGGATGACATTTAAGTAAGTAAAGATGACATTTTTAATGAAAAGATGACATTTTTATATGAAAAAGATGACATTTTCACATCATCATGTGAGAGATCCACCCTAGAAAAAGCCATTTATGATCTTATTGTTCATCCTTGGGATGGATTCTCCATGAATCCTATGAGATAGGGGAATGGGGGATATGATGATCTACATAGTAAAGACTTGATCTTTTTGGCAACAAATCACATAAATAGCAATAAAATGGCAATATGGAAAGCAAGTAAGCAATATAACAAGATGGAAAGTATATTTCAAAGAGGAAAGGAGGAGAGGTTACCAATGGTGGTGTTCCTCTATCTCCCTTGAAGCTTTCCTAAGGAAGGAGTGACTTTGGAGGGATTTTGGAGAGGAGGGAGGTGATTTTGAGAGAGTTTTGCCTTCTGGAAACTCGTAGTTCTATTTTGGCAGAGTAACAGTGCTGAAATCCTTTTTTTAAAGTGAATAGAGGAGGCCTCTATTTATAGGCAGATTTGTGCTTCCTAATGTAGCCGTGCGGCATTAACCACTTGCTAATGAAGTCGTGCGGTCTTATCCTTTAATGACTCAGCCTGTTTCTAGAATCATGCAAGGTGGCATTCTAGAAGCTCTTTCCAGCGAGGGACTACATGAAATTTTAATTCCTAGCAAGTCCTTCGCCCCTCGGAAGGTTTGGGAAAGTTCCAAAATTGCCCCTGAACTTTAGGAAAGTTTGGGGAATTGCCGGGAAACTTAACTGGAAGGCATGAGCCAGATTTGGGTACTTACAGCAGCGGGGACAAGCTTCGGGCAGCGGTTCGCAAGGATGGCAACAGATAAGTGGTGCAAAGAGAGATAATGAAGGAAAGCTAAAAGAGTAAGTTCAAGGTCAAGTCTTTGTTTTGGATAGTGGAGAGGTAGATCCTACGACAGTCATTAGAGGTATATTACCTGTCTCAGGAGTAAATCTCATATTATTATAGATCCCGGTTCATCTCATTTATGTGTAGCATCGTATTTCGCTTTTACTTTGCATAAATTGCCTAAGATTATGCCTTATGTGTTGGAGGTTTATACTCCTATGGGAGAGTACCTCGAATCTTCTCTGGTTTACCACGGTTGTGATGTGGTTATGTGGGCACGTATTGCCACTTGATTTGGTAGAGTTACCAATTCATGATTTTGATGTTATACTTGGCATGGATTGGTTGAGTAGTTGTCATGCATTGGTAGACTGTCGTAAGAAGCGAGTCTCTTTTTCTATGCCTGATTTGCCTATGTTTGTGTTTGATGCGGATAAGTCTTTATTTGGTATTCATGTTATATCTGCAGTAAAGGCCCGAAAGTTATTGTCTAAAGGGTGTGAAGGTTATTTGGCTTATGTGTTAGACTCGAGTAAGAAGTCACCCGAAATATCTCATGTACCAGTTGTGAGTGAGTTGGTAGATGTGTTTTTAACGAAGTATTCCATGCCTTCGGACCGAGAAGTGGAATTTTGTATTGACTTAGTGTCAGGTACTATATCGATATCAAAATCCTCTTATAGAATGGCTCCAAGGTTCGTTGGTCCATTTGAGGTTCTAGAGAAGGTTGGAGATTTGGCATATAGACTAGCTTTACCCTCATCTTTTTCTTCCCTTCATGACGTGTTCCATGTGTCTATGTTGAGAAAGTATTGTTATGATCCTTCTCATGTATTGAGTCCTCCTCCCGAGGATCTTCAGGATGATATGACTTATGTGGAGGAGCCATTGAGGATATTAGAATCACAAGTCCGGGAGCTTAGAACCAAGAGTATTCTGGTTGTGAAAATCTTATGGAAGAATCCTACAATTGAAGAAGCTACTTGGGAGTTGGAATCTGAGATGCTAGAGAAGTATCCTTGGTTATTTGAGCATTCAGGTAAGCAAATTTAAAATTTGGGGCAAATTTTCTTTAAGGGGGAGTGAGTGTCACGACCCTAAAACTAGGCACTATTTTGGTCACGTATTAAGCACGTGGGGGTGGGGTGCGTGACATCTCATTTTATGCATTATATGATATTTGGGATCTTTATGTGTTAGGTTAATATTTTAATAATTTAGTTGACATTTTAAATATGTTAATAAATTTATTTTAATTATTTAATGTTTAATTGGAATAAATAAGAGTGGTGTAGTTGAAATTTAAATAAGGAGTTAAAAAGGTATTGAGGTGCTTAAGTGTCAAAGTTGAATCTTAAGGTTGTTAGTTGTATCAATGCAAACCTTGGAGGAGCTTAGGTGAAAAAGTGTTAATGTCTATCCTTAGTTGAATCCATGGGAAGCTTCATAATTTTAAAGATCAGCAAGTTCATTCCTTTATACCAAGAGAAAAAGCTTAGGGTTCCTCTTCCTTCCAAAATTCATTATAAATCTGATTCTTGTCCGTTTCTCGATCAGTTTGCGTCTAAATGTTGAGGAATCCGAGAGGATCACGTCTATCCGATTAAAGTTTTTCTCATTTTCGATTTATTTAAGGTAAGTTATTATATTTTACTTCAATTATTGCCCATTCCATGTTTAAAGTAGATATGGTTGTTGAATAAATGTTGCATGTCAATTTTGGGCATTGAAATGGGTTTTGGAATGAATGAAAAATAGGTTTTGGGATGAATAAAATGAATTGTGCATATAGTGGTTTGATTTGAAGTGAAAGGATTAATATATTTGTGTTGCATGGCATTTTGGATCAATTTTCTTGATTTTGAAATGGTAGAAATGGTGTTTTTGTCTAAGGTGAAAGGATAGGAGAAAATTTGAGGTTAAGGTGGAAATGGTTGGAATATATATGTTGTATGTTATATTGATGCAATTTCTTGGGTTGAAATGGTCTTGAAATAGGTTGAATTATATTGGTGCAATTTCATAGGTTGAAATGGTCTTGAATAGGTTGAATTGTATTGGTGCAATTTCTTGGGTTGAAATGGTCTTGAATAGGTTGAATTATATTGGTGCAATTTCTTGGGTTGAAATGGGTTATGGATGAGTTGCATTATATGTATATGGTGTTACTAGCTTAGTATGAAAGGCTTGATGTATAAATCGTTGTATGTTAATGTGGACCATTTTCATATGGTTTTGGAATAAATTGGATGAAGGTTTTGGAGAAGTATAAGTGAGTGATGGTATATGGGTTTGGATTGAATTAGAAATGTTAAATGAAATTTTGGTAATATGGATATTTGAGTCTAAAAGGTAGGGAAATGGTTTGGTATGAGTAGTAATGAGGTTGAAAATGACTTTGTTCTTCAAAGTACTCAATCTGTCCACTTTTGGGACTCACACTTCTATCCATGTTTTTGCTTGGGTTTAGTGGTAAATAAAGGTACTAGCATCTTAAAAACATGTTAGGATAGATGTATTCCAAGTTTCATGTTTTAAATCCATGTCTAGATTATGTTTTGGAGCTGGTTTCTAGCATGTTCTGCTGCGTCAATGCATGCCCTGTTTTGACCCTAATGATTTGTTTTCTCATTATCTCTCTCAAATATGGTCCTGTTTGGATGATTTCAAGTCTATATGGAAGATAACTCATAAAGGAATCCAAGCATTCCTCTTTTGGATTTTTTGGACCAATGAAAGACCCTCTTTATATTTTTACTTTAAAGGCTTTATGTCCAGATTGTCAGAACCCCTATTTTGAATTTGAAATGTCAGAGGTCATTTGACCCCTCAAAACTCATCCTTAGGACTTGATTTTTTGTGTGATTCTTTATAATTATATTTAATTCAAAAGTCATTTTGGGTGTTTGGTGAAATTACCATGCTAGAATGCTCTGCAAACATGTTCTTTGTGTATACTGCCCTATTTCTGCTGAATCGTTTTCTAAGCAATTTATCCCTAGCTACCTAAGGTATATTTGCACCAATTGCACACTCTAAGAATAGTACCACATATGAGTTATACAATGATGTCTTAATTTGTCAAAAATAATATTGGGAAGGTTCTTAAATATTGTCTTTAAAATGGTTAGAAAGCAAGATGGGAAACTTAACCAAAGTTGAATAAACTTGGCGAAATAACTTTGTAACTTTTGTTGAAGTTAAGCAATGTTGTATATGAACATGTAAGGCTTATGCGTGTTACATTGTGCAAATACTTGGTTGCATATTCATGGTGTTGTGATTCAATAGTGTTTGAAATGCAAGTTGCACTATTGTGATGATTTTAACATGAGTAATATTACCATGTTGTGTATGGATATCCTGATTGTGGATGTATATTCAAGTAATTGTTTATGTGCTTGAAAGTTTATATCAACTGATGTTTAGGGGTATAATGGGATACGATCAATTATGGAAAATGTTGTATAAGGTGATCGAATTACATTATACCTGTGACTGTCCCCTTCTATGGTCACAGATTGGGGTGATAGCTTCTGTATTGAGCCAAAAGCCTTTATAGATAGCTAGTATTTTATATGGTTCTCTGAAAAATGAGTCTTATAAGAGGTGAATATGCTTAAGCATTTCACAAAAGAGAGGAGTTTTTACTCCCACGTTGTACGACATATTGTTCAGACGGAAAAGGTAAACTGAGGTAACGTAATGTGTTTACCGCTTTTCACAAGGTGTTGTTTATACACTTGTTATGTGATGCATCTTCTGTAGCATCTTGTTGCATCATAATAGCTTGCTGAAATTTATTCTCACCCCTTCTCCCTTTACTGTTTTAGATCGCGCTGAGACAGGTGACCGGAACCAGTGAGGCCGGGGAAAGGAGTTTGGACTATTGTCTTTTTGGTTTTATCAGGGTATTTTGTATGGTAGGTTTATGTTTGGAAGTAGCAATTGGATATTTCTCTTTTAGGAAAACTTGTACTTAGTATTATTTTGTAATCGTTTTCATTTGTGTAAATGATGTAAGTAAAACAGGTTGTGGTTTTCATAAAGGTTAATTTTCTACATTTAAAAGTTAAACAAAGTTTTTAAATTTAGGTGATTTTTCTAGTAAGGGGATATAACCGCTCGGGGCACGAGCTAAGGTTCCGGGTCGGGGTCCCCACAGTTGGTATCAGAGCTCGGTTTAGAAGTGAAGGGTAGATGTATAAATTAAGGGGGAGTGTGTGATAACTGACAACGAGTGTTTGATGCAGGGGGTTTGAAAATGGCGGGAAATGATGATGATCAATAAAGAGCTCAAGAAAATAAGGGTAATGTTGGGGCAGGAGGAAATCAGAACGAAGAGATGCTGAACTTGTTCAGAGTCTTCTTACTGAATATGGCAACTTAGGGACCAGCTCCGAATCAACCCGAGGGACGTCTAGGACATGGATTGGAAAAGTTTGAGAAGATGAATACACCGAGTTTTAATGGAGATTCGGATCCTTTAAAGGTGGAAAGATAGATAGAGGCAATGAATAAGATCTTCGCAGCTATGGAAAGTCCAGATGAGGAAAAGATTCGTTGTGCAGCTTTTAAGCTTGAAGGTCTAGCGGAGCATTGGTGGCAGATTTTGAAGGAAAGTTGGGAGCGGGATCATACACCCCAGACTAGGGAGAATTTCACTCAGAAGTTCAAGGAACATTTCATTTCAATGGTGACTCGGGACAAGAAGGAAGTGGAGTTCTTACGTTTAGAGCAAGGATCTATGACGGTGGCTCAGTATTCAGCCAAGTTTGCGGAGTTGGCTCGGTATTGCACTCACTTAGTACCAGATGAAGAAAGGAGAGTTTACTAGTTTGTAAAAGGTTTGAGCCTCGAGTTTAGAAAGCAATTATTGACTCATGACTTTACCGATTATCAGGTAGCCGTGAATAGGGCATACAGGATCGAGAATGACATTGAGGAACAACGTGGAAAGTCGGAAAGTGGCGGTGGAAGCAAGCAAAAGTATCAAGGGCAAGGCTCAGGACAAGATAGAGGACAACGAAGGGTTTCAACACCAGGGAGTGTGCGAGGGGGACATGTTGCAGTTCCAGTGGTACATCCAGTATTAAGTCAGTATGGGAGTGTTTTTAACTTTTGTAAGAAAGTGGGGCATTCCGAAGATAGATGTTGGAGTAAGCAAGGCAAGTGCATTAAGTGTGGAGTATTGGGACACTTTAGGAGGAATTGTCCAAGGTTGAAGCGGGAACAAGCTTCGGGCAGCGGTCAGCAAGGAGGGAAACATATAAGTGTTGCAAAGAGAGATAATGAAGGAAAACTAAAAGAGTAAGTTCAAGGTCGAGTCTTTGTTTTGGATAGTGGAGAGGTAGATCCTACGGCAGTTATTAAAGGTATATTACCTATCTCAGGAGTAAAGCTCGTATTCTTATAGATCCCGGTTCATCTCATTTATGTGTGGCATCGTATTTTGCTTTTACTTTGCATAAATTGCCTAAGATTATGCCAATTGTGTTGGAGCTTTCTACTCATGTGGGAGAGTACCTCGAATCTTCTCTGGTTTACCACGGTTGTGATGTGGTTATGTGGGCACGTATTGCCACTTGATTTTGTAGAGTTACCAATTCGTGATTTTGATGTTATACTTGGCATGGATTGGTTGAGTAGTTGTCATGCATTGGTAGACTGTCGTAAGAAGCGAGTCTCCTTTTCTATGCCTGATTTGCCTATTATTTAGGCTCGAGTAAGAAGTCACCCGAAATATCTCATGTACCGGTTGTGATTGAGTTGGTAGATGTGTTTTTAACAGAGTATTCCATGCCTCCGGACCGAGAAGTGGAATTTTGTATTGACTTAGTGTCAGGTACTACACCGATATCAAAATCCCCTTATAGAATGGAACCAAGGTTCGTTGGTCCATTTGAGGTTCTAGAGAAGGTTGGAGAGTTGGCATATAGACTAGCTTTACCCTCATCTTTTTCTTCCCTTCATGATGTGTTCCATGTATCTATGTTGAGGAAGTATTGTTATGATCCTTCTCATGTATTGAGTCCTCCTCCCGAGGATCTTCAGGCTGATATGACTTATGTGGAGGAGCCATTGAGGATATTAGAATCACAAGTCCGGGAGCTTAGAACCAAGAGTATTCTGGTTGTGAAAATCTTTTGAAAGAACCCTACAATTGAAGAAGCTACTTGGGAGTTGGAATCTGAGATGCTAGAGAAGTATCCTTGGTTATTTGAGCATTTGAATGTGCGCTCGCCCGAAATTTTGTTTTCGATGATGAAAATAGGAGTCGCCATGCCATGTTTTAAGGTACACTTTGAAAAACCTTTGAAAGAAAAAATGGGTCCGGGGGTTAGGTTACGCGTTGAGAAGAACCGAGAGTTCACCCAACACGCCTCGTCCGTGGACGAGTCTTTCTAAGTAAACATCCAAATAATCCAAACTGTGTGTAAACAATGATAATGAACAAATGTGATAAACCATGAATTTTATTGATTTGAACTGAGATCTTACAACTTGTGAGCCATTTGGTTAGGGAGGCCACATCCCAATTACAATAGATTAGAACAACTTACAACTAAAATTGATCTCTGCAAATGGACAAAGTGTGTCGCGTGACACAGGACATGCATGGTTGGATGTGTCGCGTGACACAGGATCCACCCATACACGATGTGTCATGTGACACAAGGTGTCCCTCTGCAGATATCTGACAATCGAGCAACAGAACAACCAGGAACCAACACAGATCTAAACAATCAACCAATTCAACTTCAAAATGAACAATTATACAATAATTCAACCAAGGGGGTGTGGATATGGATAGATCCACACTCCCTTGAGAATCCAATACCAATTCCAACAATGATCAAACCATAAGCATGCAATTATACAAAGTAACAATGTTAAATAGAGAGATTGCGATTGGGGTTCAGTAATCAAGACAAATGGAGTCGGATTACTGAACCCAAGGATGATAAAATGATGGAATTATGAAAGTAGCAAAATAAGAGAGAGAAAGAGAGGTAATTGAGTGGTTACCCTTGATGATTCCACGAATTCTATACCAAGGCTGGTATAGAACCCTTCTACAACTGCTTCTGAAGTTGCTTGAACTGGAATGGATTGATGGATGAAGGATCTAAGTGGTGATGGGTGAATTGGAGTGAATTGGGTGGAATTGAAGGTGGATTTAGGTAGGAGAGAGAGAGGTGTGTTTTCAGTGTGTATGTTATGCTCCTATTTTGGCAGAGTAACAGTATGTGAAAATTGGGATCCATTTCTGAGAGGGGTAGGTGTAAGTGCTCCAATTTGAGTTGGTAGCTTTTTCATTAGGAAATTAACGAAAGTTATAACATTACTAACATTCCTAACATTCTTAACTTTTCTAGTAATGTTATAACTTTCGTTAATTTTCTAACAAAGTAAGGGTAAAATGGGCATTGCTATTTAAAGATAAACCTTCAAAGGAATCTCAAAAAGCAAAAGAAATTGAAAAAATCTCGAATTGGCAAGTTGAAAACAAGAACCGTTTGATTTTTTGAAAATATTCCTCCCCGTCCCAAAGCCGCATCGTAGCAGTATGAACAAAGGCACGCCTGTCGAGATCCGCGCGGATATGATTGCTTCTCACAGAGGGCTATAAATTGAACCCTCCTCTCTCAGTTTACACAACACAATTTGCTCACAGCAACAAAACTCTGGCGAAAAATAGAGAGAAAACAGTGGGAATTCACTTGAATTGCCACCATTTTCTCTCCAATCTTTCCCAAATCTCATTCACTCACAAACACTTCAAAACACTCTCATACATACTCTCATACATACACCAATCCAAGCTCAAATCACCCCTTAGGAGGAGGATTAGAGAGAAAACATAGAGGACTTCATTGTTATCTACTTGTTTTCTCTTTAACCAACTCAAATCATCAACCCTAAACACTTTCAAGCCCTAAACACATTCAAGCCTTTGAATCCATTCAAATACAAAACACAAGGAAGATATGTATAATCTCCCTCTCCTTACCCTAAAATTCATCCATGCATGCATTTTCAAACTCCGAAATGTAGTTTGTTCATCTTCTTTTCTTAGATCCAAGAAGATCACCATGGAAGTTCATCTCCATGGATGATCTTCTACAAGGATAAACATTATTTTCAAAGTGTTCTTACTTACTTGCAAAGAAAACACATTTTCAAAACCCTAAAAATCATCTTCATACATTAAATCTCTTTTTCAAAGGATAAAATTCCCCCTTCCCAAGCAAATGAAGTGCTTAGTCCTAATGTACCCCAAGGATGGTTTGATATAGTTGATTCACCACTAAAATTTCAAGTGATCACTAATCAAAACCTAGGGAAATGGGGACAAGCATGGATGCAAAACCCCCTTTAAAATCATGTTTTCCTTCTTGAGAAGTTGCTGTCCAGTAGCAATTTTCTAAGAACCCAGTCCATGGTCTAATTTTTTGGACACAGATAAACTTGAAATTTGGTGTTGACTACAAAACACTTTTTGTAGCCAACATCCAGATATTTCCAGAAATATTTTTACTTTATTTTTTTCGTGAGTAAAACTCCATTTTACAAATTTTCTTTTAAAGGTCAGTTCATCAGTCTCTGGAAATCCAGATTTCATATCTGAGATTTCCAGAAGGTTTTGGTCCCTCAAATTATCTCTAAAATGAAAAATTCTTTTATAGAAAACTTATTTTAGGTGTTTTGAACATTTTTCATTCTCGGACTTTTCCCAGATTCTGGAGTTTTCAAGCCCTAAAGTCCATTTCAAAATCAAGTGTCCACTGCCTTTTTCCTTCTGGCAGAAATGGTTTTCAACTTCCAAAAATCTTTTGAGTGCCAAATCTCAACCCAAAAATCACCCAAAAAATCATGGGATCATTTTAAAGTCTAATCAGTCGAAGCTCTGCCGGTTTTTTGCCGCAGACTTTGACCAAGATATTGACCGGCGCCTTGACTTCGGCTCTGACTGGCACAAATTATACACTGACTCCTAGCATGACACTGAGTCATCAAGGATTAATGATTATTCCATGCCTAATTACGGCCTAATTGACGACAAGTCAAGATCAATTGTGGACATTTATCAGTTCAAATCATGCCGACTTTTTGTCGAGCCCTCGGACATGATCTTGACTTTGACGTCAGCTTTGTCCGTAATTTACATCGAATGCTCGTTAAGACTCGATTACCCGCCAGACTTTTAGGATCGTTTTTCTTTCGGTCGGTGGGACCCGCTTGCCCTATAGGACCCTCGCCCGGGCCGTCCACCCCGGGAGGTCGAAATACATGTGGAATACGAGGGGCTTATAGACGTAGTGACGGGGCCCACCGATCCGTAATCCGTAATAGTTTGTGAAAAAGAAGAGCAATCTTTTCCAACCGATTAGGTTTAATAAAACATGTTTTAAGTAAATTTAAACAAATAATCGCATGTTGCATGAGCCCTAAGCCCAAACACCAACCTCGTTCCGCTTCCCGAGTCCGAACCACACCCTTTCGTGCCTTCCATGCAGCAAAGTTTGGATCAAGCCCCGGGTCATCGTTTATTCAGCTCGGCCATTCCGGAGTCGATACTTCATCGGTTTCTCCTCCTCGCTTCACCAAAGTTTCGTAATGGCCAACTCGTAGGAGAACAGTGGGGGACGCATGCATCCGCACCCGAAAATTCGCAAAATGCCGAGCGGTGGAATCAGATGTTGGAACAGATAAGACAACATCAAGAGGCTCGATCGCCGCTATTGGGAAGGTATCGTAAACCGGGCTAGCAATTGTTCGCAACCCTAATGGAACCTTTACGGTTGGTGCGAAGATTGGAACTAATTACTCCTCCGGGTATGCCAACTACCGTCAAATGCCCTGTTCCCTTTCGTGTGGAACTACTAATGGGCCAAGCATCCCCACCCTATCACTCACCCCCGCCTCTTGGCCTCATCGTATCGATACTCCTCAACAAACCCGATCTAGGTCAACCCGCCCCCGTGCCTCTCGTGTCTCACCACCAGGATTGAATCGGTTGGCTTTCGCCCCACGCTTTGGAAGGGGCCGCTTACTACTTCACAACATCACCCCGGTTCGGGTCATCATCTCGTAATGGGTCGGGCTCACGACTTCTCAAGCCCAGCAGTTTGACATGGCTCCGCAGGCCATTTTGGGACAGTTCGCTTCTCAGGCTCCATGGTTCAAAGGGGGCCAGCTTGCTTCCTCCAATTCTCGAGGCACACTTGCCCCTATGATACTGCAAGGTCACATGGGCCACCAAGCTCTTATCACCACTTCATCAGGATTACCGTATTCACAACATCCTCCAAGCTCTACCTCGCCCCTCCGGTTGGGAAGTCCGGCAAGGTCAAATGCTCCTCATCAAATTCTCCACCCGGCTGTTACGCAAGTTACTCCTGCCCATCAAGTACAGTATGCACGTTACCCTTGTAGTCACATTCCTCAATGTGGTCAAGACACGTTCAGTCCTACTGTTATGATGCCTCAAACCTCATGTCTTCAGCAGCCTTTCGGATCCGCACTCACTGCTCCCTGGTATCCACCCATTACAAGCCATATATCCTCATCTTCGGCAACTGCCAGGCCTTATGAGGAGGGTTACGGTCACGCTTTTAATGCTCAGACTGTCATCCCTCCCACCGGAGTACTTCCTACTTTTCCCAGATTCTGGAGTTTTCAAGCCCTAAAGTCCATTTCAAAATCAAGTGTCCACTGCCTTTTTCCTTCTGGCAGAAATGGTTTTCAACTTCCAAAAATCTTTTGAGTGCCAAATCTCAACCCAAAAATCACCCAAAAAATCATGGGATCAGTTTAAAGTCTAATAAAGAATCCCCAATTTTTACTTTCCTCAGTTTCAACTTATTTTGGCCAAAGTAACACACACACACACACACACAAACAAATGGTTTTTAGCTTGGAAGACTCGTTTTACGAGGCATTCCGGGTGCACACTAACGTCCTTCCCGGCGTGTAACGTGACCTCCGAACTCGAATCTCTTGATTCTGGGCATTTTTCAAAGTTTTTTCCCTTAAAACAAAAATGGCGTGGCGACTCCATTTGATTTCAAAAATCGGGTACATCACACCTGGCAAGGACCTTTGGCTTCGAGCTAGGAGTTAGATACAGTTACAATTGCGTGAACCTTAGGATTTACAAAAGATTAGAGGGTTCATGTAGAGAATTGACTCGAGCTGAGTGTATTACCATCTTACATAGGTGGAGCTTGGTTTATGGCGAGATAGATTTCCCACCAGGTGAGCGTATGGGAGACTTAGAGGCAGACGATCCACGAATTATCCATTTTCATCTATTCAACAAACTGATTGACCACCTTATCATCTTCTACATTAAGTCCAATAAACCACCTTTTCCTCGTGATAGGTTATCTTTCCCCGTGGAATCTAGGTCTCCCTTAGATAGCTCAGACTCGTCCACTTCTAGGTCTGATTCCCGTGTTCTGTGTCTTCTGTAGACATGGCTGCTCAACAATCATCAAGTTCTACTTCGGCGAGCTCTACCTTGGGCAATATAGTGGACAAGTTTTTGCTCGAAAGTGGTACCAGGTCGGAATAAGAGGGGATATGTTGCCCCCAAGCCGGCTATTGGAAGGATGAATGTGGATTCTCGCATCAAGATCCTCCACGACTTCTTTGAGGTACCTCGAGCTGACTTCTAGTTGACCCATTTCAAAGAGAGGCAGAGGAAGGCATAGTCTTGGACACACTGGGGTTTAAGCACGACTAAGGTAGCTTTCTACTATGGTTAGTTTGAAGTGGGCCTAAGACTCCCATTGGATCCTTTCATCTGTGAATTCTTGGAGTGCTTGGCCGTGGTCCCCATGATGTTCGTCGCCAATACTATTAGGGTGTTGGTCTATTTCGCCATAGTTAGCAAGTTCGTGGGGTTCGAGTCGTCCATGTTTGTGTTTAGAATTTTTTTAAGATCGTCATGAACGAAAAAACCTTTGGGATCAATACCCCAGCCAAGGCTAAGGCTCCCAAGCTTTTTGTTAATTTGCCCGACAAAGAGTCGGGGTGGAATAGCCACATGATCCTTGCTGAAAGTAGGAAGGGATGGGAGTTCCCTTTGCCTAAGGTGGATTCAGAGCCACTGAATGAGGAAGATTACTGGGTCCCGGATTGGAGCGACGAGCTAACTCGTATGTTGACTTTGGTAGCTCGGAGGAGCACTATAAGCTGGGCCACTCTAGGTTTGGATAAGGACATATTCATCCTAGCTAATGATGCTGGGGGGAGATGGTGAGGTAGACCCTCTGGTCCCAATCATTAGGAGTCTTAGATACCCAGATTGGGTGATCCATGAGAGGGAGAGATTCAAGACCCAATGCCATTACTGCAAGAAGAAACCGGGCCACTACAGGGGCCTCTTTCACTATGGCGGTTTAAGTACTTGTATTATTTTCTGTAATTTTTCATCTCTTTGCTCGTATATATGTATGCTAACTTTCTTTTTGGTCAAGACACGTTCAGTCCTACTGTTATGATGCCTCAAACCTCATGTCTTCAGCAGCCTTTCGGATCCGCACTCACTGCTCCCTGGTATCCACCCATTACAAGCCATATATCCTCATCTTCGGCAACTGCCAGGCCTTATGAGGAGGGTTACGGTCACGCTTTTAATGCTCAGACTGTCATCCCTCCCACCGGAGTACTTCCTACTGTGGTTTCATTTACTGATGCCAATCTTGTGGCGGTGTCGTGCAGTCCCAGTGTTCCTATTGACTCGTCCAAAGGATTATTGAAAGAACCAATTAAGAAGGTACAAGAAAAGCCTAGCAACGAGAGTATCGACGATCGCTCGACTCGGGCCATCTCACCATACCAATCTTGTGTATCTGACACGAATGAGTTTTACAAAAGGTCAAATCTCGACGATTACATCGATGATTACATCAAAAGGGTTCGTGCACGGGGAAGCACTACGGGTCGGAATATGTCCCATCGCTATAAACCTTACCCTTCCAACACGGCTCCGACATCCAGTAAAGGAAAGAAGGCATTGTGTACAGTTGACGGCATCCAAAAGCAACCAAGAAATGGTGGTCCTCTAAGACAACAAGAACATTTTGATGATTTTGGGATGCCCATGGGCTTGATTTTCAAGGGCTTAGTAAGGGAAGGCCTTTTGGAGCCTCTCAGGGACTACCATCCAAGGAGCTCAAATGCACCCCTCGACATGAGTAAGCACTGCGCCTTCCATGATCATTATGGCCACACGACCGACGACTGCACCGTCTTGAAGAGAGCGGTTCAAGGGTTGATCGAAGCGGGCAAGATTGAGCGCCCCAATGGACCAAAACCGGAAAACCCTGTTCAGAATGGTGACCAAGTCAATGACCAAATCTCGAATCAAAGAGCACTAAGAGTTTATTCTCCCCCAAAGGAGAAACCCCATCCCGAGGATTTGGGTGTTCCCTTAAGCAAAGTTTTAAATAGCTTGCTAAAGCAGGGTCTCCTCGAACCCATGAGAAACTATCAGCCCAAGGATCCTAAAATCCCTTTGGACACCACTAAGCATTGTGCCTTCCACCAGTATCACGGTCATATAACCGACAACTGCACAGCTTTGAGAAAGGCAATTCAGGGGCTGATTAAAGAAGGCAAGCTCAAGTGCCCTAGTGGGCCAATGCAAACGAGCTATGTGTACAGTGGTCCCCCTAGACAACGACGTCAACCTGTCGGTGACTTTGGAATGCCACAGCAAGTTAGGATGCCTCTGCAGTTTGGTAAAGGTCATTTTGGGTCTTCCCAAAGAATCCTGGAATGTTGCGGTCACGGTTGATCTAGGGCAGCGATCGGGATGGGTCGGTTCGGCGCCTCAATGCTAGCCGGTATTCCTCCTCGAATGGTACAGTCAAGTAACTCCTGGCGTCTCACAAGCGGTTCGAACAGAAAGGTTTGAAGTCGGTTCTATCACTCTCACTCAAAACAACCAGCGCATTGCTGAACCCTCTCAAACAAATCCAGATAACCATCAAAATCCTCCATTATTCACTTCGTTCTCTCAATATGCTCAGTCATCAAGTTTCGTTCTCGTGACTTTTCCGACCCATTTCTTCGGACAACTTGTATTTGCTCCATCTGCTCCATGGCCTCAAATCCCTCCACTTCCACCAGTATCGTGGGCACATAACTGATCACTACCTCGGTCTGCGATATGGAGTTCAGAAGTTAACAGAAAAGGGAAAGCTCAAGCGTTACGCGGGTCCAACAATGAAGGGTAGCTAGACTAGGGGCTACCTATCCTCATACTAAATTAAAATGTTAAAATAGTCTTTTAGTCAACCTTCGTAGGTTCTAGTACTCTTTCTTCGTTCAATCAAGTCCTCCTTGGACATTGTAGTTAATCTTAAATTTTATATAAAAAAAAAAGTCTTCTTCTTTTCTTGCTAGACTTGAGACATTATTTGCACACCTACATTACATTTAATGAAATGGTTTTATTTTAAATGATCACTCGCATTGCTCAACAAATAATCTCTGGAAATGATTAAGATTTAATTAATTGGTGCGAGAAAGTTAACTAATGCCCTCCCTATACACTTTCCTTACCTCACAAGGGCCTCCATCAAGCCATACACTTTCCAAAACATGTCCCCATCATCACCTTGACCAAGGCAACGACGGCGGCAGCATCAAAGAACAACAAAAGGTCACTCACCATCGGAAGATTGACCCCATGTCGACAAAAAACCGGGGGCTTGCCTCCGCCTCCCGTGCATCAAGAAAGTTCAAGCAGAGGCTTGCCTTCAAAAGCTTCAAAAAAAAAAAAAGAGCTCAAGCAAAAGCTTCAAAAAAAAAAAAAAAAAAAAAAGAGCTCAGGCAAAAGCTTCAAAAAAAAAGAGAGCTCAAGCAAAAGCTTCAAATAAAAAAAAAAACACAACAAAAGCTTCAAAAAAAAAAAACGAGGCCAAGGACCCAGCACCGCCGATCAGAGGCTCGACACGTGGGCAAAATTAAAACCCGAAGAACGGAAGTTGTCGACAACAAGGGAGCAGTTAAAGCAACGGCAAAAACACATCATAAGCCCTTAAGCTGAATTCAAAATCTTTCTTCCCCAATGAAGGATGGTGATCAAGAAGCAATGAAATCACGGAAGAAGCCGTCAAAAACGACTTGTCAAGAAACATCTCGAGGCCCGTACCTTATCATCCAAATTTCCTATCCGACCCTTTTTCACCAAATGGACCACAAATGTTCATACCCTTTCCCAAAGCCAAACACAGTTCAAGCCCGAACTACGGCGACCTGAGCTCCTTATATTAAAGGGAACGTAGGCAACCAGAAATGGTCCGGTCATAAACACATTCAAATCCCAGAAAATTCGGTCTCATCAATGGCCTCTCATGTGCACAATCTTTCTTCGCAATTCGCCAACTTAACCCTTGGTATTGGTCGACTTTCTCCTCATGATTAATCAAAATGTTTGTTCATATTGAGATTAGAGGTGTGAGTAACCCGAACATTAATAAAGGGTTTTAAGCAATCTTGTGATCATTTTGAATAAAACATGTTTTCAGATGTCTCGACAAGTCTTCTTTTTCTACATTATAGGAAAAATAGAGCTAAACACTAATTTTCTGTCAGCAGGGGCTTCCATACACTTTTACAAACCTTTCTACACTTATGCTCTCTCAAAAGAGTCAAACCCAAAGCGAGTTCTTTTGTGCCTTCATCAAATGAGGCCATTAAATAATACAAATCGGGGATTCGTCCCCACTTTTTGAAAAAAATGCCCCTGCAGGTATGCATTCCTAAATTGTCTTTCTCCGGTTGACTAATTGACTAAAGAAAATAATAAAGTAAATATAGAAGGATGGGTTGCCTCTTTTGCTACACGACAATTCAATTTTGCATTAGAGCTGCACTGTACTCTTTGAGGGAGGACTTTCGTCAAGCCATTTCTTTAGAGTGGAGCTTCTCTGGTTATGTCAGGTCCACGTTGGTTCTTCACTTCGCTACAAGACTCACAAATATAAGGCTGAGGCTTTACCAAGTCGCTTCTTCAGAATCGAGACTTCGCCAACATAGCTCTTCAGACCAAGGCTCCGCCAAGCAAAGTGAGATTTGATCGCCATGTTAGTCATGGGTTTGTCAAGTGCAGTTCTTTGATGTCCAAGGATGAGGACGAAATTTTAACCAGGACCAGAGATTCATCATATTTCTATGGCTAATATTGGAATCCGAGTCCATAAAAACTCCTTGTGCCAATCAGAATGAGGTTTCGATGTTCATCCTTGGGAGGTGTCAGGAATTTTGGTTTGACGATTGCCCTCAACCCCGATGGGACTTTCACGGTAGAAGAGGAAGAGGATCCCCATACCTATCTTGGCCAGACAGACTACCGCCGAATGCCACCACCTTCCTCACATGGAACCTCCACCGGCCACATCGCCATCCTTTCACTGGCCTGGTATACATTCACAGCTTCGATGCCTGGACGATCGTTTGGGAAACAAATTGAATTCATCCGATTTGGGCCAATATGGTGTGCCTCAATACGGATGGGGTCGGCTCGGTATGTCGCAAAGAATCCGTATGCCTCAAGATCGCAAGTACAGATCGGGCCGTGGGCTTCTCGGTTACATCACTTGGTATGACTTCTCGGTTGATTTTGGGACGGCAGCCAACTCGGGATCGGTTTGAACTTCTCGGTCCCCAGTTAGCTGAATGCCTCGACAAAGAACCCAATTCAGGATGCCTGGCCTCGCACCGCACAGGTCTCACAAGATCCCTTCATGCGACCGCCTCAATGGGACAAAGAAACCCCAATCCCACTCTCGGTCGCCCAGATTACTCCAGGATGTCACCACCAGCCTCCTATGGTATCATCTCCTCAATCTTTGGGTCTGCCAGCTCACCAAATACAAACCACTGGACCCATGCAGTATAACGTGACCGATCAGTTCGTAGTTCCTCAGTGGGGGCAAAATTAGCACGGAATGTCTTCTCATGGTTAGGGATACCTTGGAATGCCGCAACAAATTGGGATCCCGCCTCAGTTTGGAACCGATCAATCCGGACCTTCGCAGCAACAGTTCAAGGTGCCATAGCGACAGTTTGGAATGCCACCACGCTTTGGTTCTGGGGCAATGGGGAGCCCCTCCTCAGAATGATGCTAGCTCAGCTATCCCTCACACAGCTTCCACAAAACCATTTCTCACTCAGGGTTCGATGGACCACCAAGCCTCCATCCCAGTTTCATCGGAATCACCAGGATCACAGTATCCCCTGGTTATACACCCTCGCCTCAGCCAGCCATGCAATTCAACAGTCAGGGACAGCAGCCCGCACCTAAGCCTACTTATGGGCCCCACTTTGGAAATCCAAGCTATCCAGCTACATCGGGGCTGCCTCCACCTACTTTGCCAGTTGAAAATCAACAGCAGGCCGCAAGGTTCTATCCCTTCGCCCAGGCTCCTACTCATGCTCCCCAGGGTAACTCAGCCCAAGGACAAGTTTTCACCTACGTCCCCGGATCGGCCATTCCCTCCACCTCGCCCGGCCGCGGTAGCTCCTCTCTCTATCTCACCACTAGCTTGAATGCCACGGTTCCGCCACAAGACCCTCATCTCGGCCCGGTTCATGGAACAACACAAGGAAATGAAAGCGCAGATCGCTGAGTTGATCGCCAAGAAGTCCGCTTCCGCCTACGCACCGGACTCCATTGTTCCCCTGCCCCACAAATTCGTGATGCCTAATCTGGACCTCTTTGATGGTACCGCATGCCCGAAAACCCATTTGGACACATATACCTTGGCGATGAAGGCCAAAGGATGCACCAATCAACAGTTGGCTGACTATTTCAGTCTATCTTTGAAGTCCAGTGCCTTAAAGTGGTTCTTCCGTTTGAAACCCGGGCTGTGGCTACATGGGACCAGATTACCAATGCCTTCACGTAAAAGTATAAGGCCAACTTGGAATGGGAAACAAATAGAGTTGACTCCGCAAAACAATGTAGCGTCAGTCCGATGAGAATGTTGGGGACTTTTACAAGCGGTGGAATGCCGAAACTCGCCGAAATGGCCATCCCTCCTTCCGAAGAGGAACAATGGGACATCTTCCAGTCATGCTCGAAACCGCATCCGAGAGCCTCCTCGGGCCACTTCCCGTACTCGGACTTACGGGCCATGGTTAACTCGCAACTAAGTTTGAAAAAGCTTACAATCAAGAACCTGGCCGTCGCACCCGCTACGCATATCGGGCTCCTCCCGCAAACACCGCCCGCTCATGCTAAAGGCAAAGAGATGATTAACTATGCGGGACAGGAATGCAATAACACAACTCCTTTTGCTCCCGGAAAACCGGTAGAGCTCGGACCACGGGTCATGAACCTCGAAAACTTTGGAATGCCTACGAATGACATCTTTAGGGGACCGGGTGAAAGAAGGCTTGTCGCGGCCTTTGGAGAATTTCCAACCTGTAAATCCGAATGCTCCCGTGGATACTACAAAATATTTTGCTTTTCATCAAGCCCATGGACATCTAACAGACAATTGCTTCACTTTGAAGAAGGCAATCCAGGGATTGATAGAGCAAGGAAAGTTGGAAGGCCCCGAAGGGCCTAATACAGTCAACAATCCATTCCCTAAGAAAAACCATAGGGTGAATATGATTGAAGCCATGAACAAGCCAAGTGCCACTATGGCTAACAGTTCCCATATGGAAGACACCCTTCGAAGGGAGGATTCTAGTTGCATAGTTGTTGTCAAAGATGGATTTCTCACTCCATGACGTAATGCTGCAATGAGTCTGGGGTCACATCAACTTCACCTCGAGGTCTCTCACGTTGATCGATCGGCTTGGTACTTCATCGCATGTCGGTTTACAGTCAAACCTTTAATTGGACCTCTGTAGTGACGCTTTGTTGAACATGGGACCTCATCAAATCATTCAGAGAAAGATCCCGTGGCTTTCGGAATGGGGCTTTATCAAGTCACACCTATCTTCAGAAGAAAGACCTAGTCACCTCAACAACTGCCTTGGAGTTTCAGCTTTAGAACTTGGTATATGGCGACTCCCTGCATCATCAAAAGTTGAGAATCAGGAATCTCCTCATATCAGCATTTCGCCAAATCATTCTCCAAATTTATGACAAATCACAACTAACCCAAGCGAAAGAGGGTTCATTCATATCAACATACTTTGATGCTAGAGCCTGTCAGCATCAGCTTCAAATGTCCAAGACTGAAAAGAAGTTTCAATCGAGACCCAGGGTTCAAATCCAACTCAATCCCAAGATCAAAATTGAGGTCCGCATGATACTGCTGACCTACAACAAGACCTCATCAATGAGATGCACCACCCGCGGCCAAAGGATATCACCCCACCAAATCAAAGCTTGTCCCAAACAGTCCCACAACACATACATAACCCTCTCACCACATGCATCCCCACAAAAATTTCCCTGTGGCTCATGTAGCGTGCAAAACATGAATCAATAAAAAAAAAACAAATAAGAAAAAAACTAAGCGATTGCAAATCATTTTAGTTCTATGTATGCATCCATCATCATAAATGTCATATGTGCATTTGTCCCTCTACTAACAAATGTAGCAATTCAAGCACGAAAGACCAGTCCTCCGTCACTACCCGAAGCCTCCTCACAGCAAAGATGGTCTCCACCGAAGCGTAATTCCAATGACTTCAACGGAACTACCCAAATGACGGATACCTCAAGTCAACGCCCTCTTGGTTCAAACCCCTCAAGCCCACGACGGCTGTGTGCTCGGACACCTAAAGACGACATCGCCTGATTCGTACACCTCAATCCCCGCACCATTTTAGCCTCGAACACATTAGGCACCACCTCGCTCCAGTGTCTACAGGCATCCAAATCCGTAAAGACATCTTCCGACATCTCCAGTTAGATAAAGGCGATCTCCAATGTCCACAAATGGATGAAGACAGCCTCCAGCATCTACAGTTTGGCAAAGATAGTCCGTGAAGACATCTTCCGACATCTCCAGTTAGGCAAAGGCGACCTCCAATATCCACAAATGGATGTAGACAGCCTCCAACATCTACAGTTTGGCAAAGATAGTCCCCAAAGACAAGCTCCGGCGTCTGCAACTTACTAAAGACGACCTCCAATGTCCACAAATGGATGAAGACAACCTCCAGCATCTACAGTTTGGCAAATATAGTCCTCATGTCTATAGCTTGGCAAAAACAAGCTCCGGCGCCTGCAACTTGGTAGAGACAACCCCCAACATCCACAAATATATGAAGACCGCCTCCAGTGTCTACAATTCGGTCAGAGACGCCAAGTTCTCAAAATACAATTCGGTCAGAGGCGCCAAGTTCTCAAATACAATTCGGTCAGAGGCGCCAAGTTCTCAAAATACAATTCGGTCAGAGGCGCCAAGTTCTCAAATACAATTCGGTCAGAGGCGCCAAGTTCTCAAAATACAATTGGGTCAGGGACGCCAAGTTCTCAAATGCAAATGGGTCAGAGACACCAAGTTCTCAGAATGCAAATCAGTCAGAGGTGCCAAGTTCTCAAATACAATTCAGTCAGGGACACCAAGTTCTCAGAATACAAATCAGTCAGAGACGCCAAGTTCTCAAATGCAAATCGGTCAGGGAAGCCAAGTTCTCAAAATACAATTCGGTCAGAGACACCAAGTTCTCAAATGCAAATCGGTCAGGGATGCCAAGTTCTCAAAGGCAAGTAGGTCAGGGACGCCAAGCTCAAATGCCGATCGGTCAGAGGTACCTCACGCCCCTAAATGTTTCAACATCTCATACATCGAGACTCTCAACTACCACACAGCCCCCGCGACTTGCTCTCCTGCAGGTAAGCACAGCAAAGGTACGTTAGTCCCTCAACATATCTCAAATGTTGCATGATTACCCATAGCTTTAGCTATCTCTATCTCCGCAAATAGCGACGAAAGCTTTAGTTCCTTAAGGTGACAGCCTCTGAATTATCAAAAGGCCCAGGATCCTAGACCTGTTCCTAACTGTCCAGTGGATTTCGAACTACAATTGGCTTGATTCCCACTCGGGATACGTAGGTAGCCTACCATAGGTCCAGCCGCTTGACCGACACGGTCACCCTTTTCCCCGATAATCATCGTAAGCTCTAATCTTCCCCTGCGAGAATGCCCTCAAATAGTCTCCCTCAACCTCGATCTAGGTTTATACTCCTGAACTGAGCCCTCATTTAGGTTCATACAATAGAACTAAACCTCAACTTAGGTTCATCCCTGACAAAAGCCAACGGAATTCCGTCTCTTTCACCTCCGGTAGCAAACGTAAGACCGATCCCTTCAAATGAAATCCACCAAAAGACTGTCTATCCCCCCAACGAAAAGATATGAACATCGAAGGAAATCATTTCAAAACAAGTTGTCACCTCCAGATCACCCATCATCAAGGTCCAAGGCACCTAAAACGCCATCATCAAGGTTCAAGGCACCTAAGACGCCATCATCAAGGTTTGAGTCCCCTAAGACGCCATCACCAAGGTTCGAGGCACCTAAGACGCCATCATCAAGGTTCGAGGCACCTAAGACGCCATCATCATTAAGGTTCGAGGCACCTAAGACGCCATCATCATCAAGGTTCGAGGCACCTAAGACGCCATCATCAAGGTTTGAGGCACCTAAGACGCCATCGTCAAGGTTCAAGGCACCTAAGATGCTATCATTAAGGTTTGAGGCACCTAAAACGCTATCACACACAACACGAGGAAAGCAACCATCCCCTAAAAACCGAAACCATTACCAGGGTGACTTCCCCAAAATAGTCAAGTCATAGGGCGACTTCCCCAAAATAGTCAAAACCATAGGGAGACTACCCCAAAATAGTCAAAACCTTAGGACGACTTTCCCAAAATAGTCAAAACCATAGGGCGACGTCCCTAAAATAGTCAAAACCTTAGGGCGACTTCCCCAAAATAGTCAAGTCTTAGGGTGACTTCCCAAAAATAGTCAGATCATAGGGCGACTTCTCCAAAATAGTCAAGTCATAGGGCGACTTCCCCAAAATAGTCAAACCATAGGGCGACTTCCCTAAAATAGTCAAGTCTTAGGGTGACTTCCAAAAAATAGTCAGATCATAGGGCGACTTCCCCAAAATAGTCGAGTCATAGGGCGACTTCCCCAAAATAGTCAAGTCTTAGGGCGACTTCCCCAAAATAGTCAAGTCATAGGGCGACGTCCCCAAAATAGTCAAAACCCTAGGGCGACTTCCCCAAAAATAGTTAAATCTTAGGGCGACTTTCCAAAAATAGTCAAACCTTAGGGTGACTTCCCAAAAATAGTCAAATCTCAGGGCGACTTCCCAAAAATAGTCAAATCTTAGGTTGACACCCTAAAACAGTCACTCTAGGGTCAAAGACCCGAACTACGGCTGGCTTGATTCCTCTCAAGGATACGTAGGTAGCCTATTAAATAGGTTCAGCCACTCGATCACTTGATCATCCTGCCAAATATGGAGCCTTACTCTTATCGACGACCCCGCTTCCTTCGAAAGCGCCGTCGCCGAGGGGCTACTGTAAGTGCTCCAATTTGAGCTTGTTAGCATTTTCGTTAGAAAATTAACGAAAGTTATAACATTACTAACATTCCTAACTTTTCTAACAAAGTAAGGGTAAAATGGGCATTGCTATTTAAAGATAAACCTTCAAAGGAATCTCAAAAAGCAAAAGAATTAAGAAAATCCCGAAACAGCAAGTTGAAAAACAAGCGTTTGATTTTTGAAAAATATTCCTCCCCGTCCAAAAGCCAAAGATCAGAAAGTAGCAGATGAACAGTGCACGCTGTCGAGGAGATCCGCGCGGACATGTTTGCTTCTCACAGGGGCCTATAAATTGAACCCTCCTCTCTCAGTTTACACAACACAATTGGCTCACAGCAATAAAACTCTGGCGAAAAATAGAGAGAAAACAGTGGGAATTCACTTGAATTGCCACCATTTTCTCTCCAATCTTTCCCAAATCTCATTCACTCACAAACACTTCAAAACACTCTCATACATACTCTCATACATACACCAATACAAGCTCAAATCACCCCTTAGGAGGAGGATTAGAGAGAAAACATAGAGGACTTCATTGTTATCTACTTGTTTTCTCTTTAACCAACTCAAATCATCAACCCTAAACACTTTCAAGCCCTAAACACATTCAAGCCTTTGAATCCATTCAAATACAAAACACAAGGAAGATAGGTATAACCTCCCTCTCCTTACCCTAAAATTCATCCATGCATGCATTTTCAAACTCCGAAATGTAGTTAGTTCATCTTCTTTTCTTAGATCCAAGAAGATCACCATGGAAGTTCATCTCCATGGATGATCTTCTACAAGGATCAACATTATTTTCAAAGTGTTCTTACTTACTTGCAAAGAAAACACATTTTTAAAACCCTAAAAATCATCTTCATACATTAAATCTCTTTTTCAAAGGATAAAATTCCCCCTTCCCAAGCAAATGAAGTGCTTAGTCCTAATGTACCCCAAGGATGGTTTGATATAGTTGATTCACCACTAAAATGTCAAGTGATCACTAATCAAAACCTAGGGAAATGGGGACAAGCATGGATGCAAAACCCCCTTTAAAATCATGTTTTCCTTCTTGAGAAGTTGCTGTCCAGTAGCAATTTTCTAAGACCCCAGTCCATGGTCTAATTTTTCTGACACAGATAAACTTGAAATTTGGTGTTGACTACAAAACACTTTTTGTAGCAAACATCCAGATATTTCCAGAAATATTTTTACTTTATTTTTTGCGTGAGTAAAACTCCATTTTACAAATTTTCTTTTAAAGGTCAGTTCATCAGTCTATGGAAATCCAGATTTCATATCTGAGATTTCCAGAAGGTTTTGGTCCCTCAAATTATCTCTAAAATGAAAAATTCTTTTATAGAAACCTTATTTTAGGTGTTTTGAACATTTTTCATTCTCGGACTTTTCCCAGATTCTGGAGTTTCAAGCCCTAAAGTCCATTTCAAAATCAAGTGTCCACTGCCTTTTTCCTTCTGGCAGAAATGGTTTTCAACTTCCAAAAATCTTTTGAGTGCCAAATCTCAACCCAAAAATCACCCAAAAAATCATGGGATCATTTTAAAGTCTAATAAAGAATCCCCAATTTTTACTTTCCTCAGTTTCAACTTATTTTGGCCAAAGTAACACACACACACACACACACAAACAAATGGTTTTTAGCTTGGAAGACTCGTTTTACGAGGCATTCCGGGTGCACACTAACGTCCTTCCCGGCGTGTAACGTGACCTCTGAACTCGAATCTCTTGATTCCGGGCATTTTTCAAAGTTTTGGCCCTTAAAATAAAAATGCGTGGCGACTCCGTTTGATTTCAAAAATCGGGTACATCACAGTGGCGACTCCGCTGGGGAATAAATAAGCTTTTTCTAAAAAAAATGATATTTGGTATATTGGTGGAAACCGTTAAACTTCCCGTTATCGCCTCCTAACACGAGTCGGGGATAAATTGTGGTTTAACAATCCCACGTACCGGTATCATTGTTTTCAAAAAAAAAAAAGAAAAGCTTTTGAGGGTCAAGCTTCCGTCCCGACATTAAAAATCATTTGTTGTGTGTGTTGATTTTTGCATATTTTCGTGTTGTTTTGGCCGCTTCGGAAAAAGTCAAAATGTTGACTGTCGGAATCATGTCCCTAACTGTCGGAATTTTTGTGCTTGTGTGCTTATGTGCTCATTTCAAAAAAAAAAATTTCAAAAAAAAAAATTCAAAAAAAAAAAAAGAGAAAATTTTCAAAAAAAAAATCATGCATCATTCTTTTTAAAACACATGAAAAATTTCTATTTTACTCAGAAAAAGAAGATAGACTACTTGCACACTACGCGCACGTGACCTTACACTGCACACTACGTTCCTAACCCGGGGAAATCCTTGTCGCGGCACGTTTGGTCTTATTACGCCTCTCGGTGCAAGCACAGGACTACCCAAACATCCTATGGAGCCTCGTGTCGACCATACACTTGTCCGTGACACACTTTGTCCGAGACCCGGTTGGTTTTTAGTTTGGTCTGTGTCATGCCCTGTCTGTGTATAGACCTTTCCTTTCAAGCCTTTGTCGGCATACCGACTCAATATCTTTCGGGGACCCTAATCGCCGAAGCTCGCCGGTTTTTCGCCGCAGACTTTGACCAAGATATTGACCGGCGCCTTGACTTCGGCTCGATCGGCACAAATTATACACCGACTCCCAAAGATGACACCGAGTCATCAAGGATTAATGATTATTCCATGCCTAATTACGGCCTAATTGACGACAAGTCAAGATCAATTGTGGACATTTATCACCCAAATCATGCCGACTTTTTGTCGAGCCCTCGGACATGATCTTGACTTTGACGTCGCCTTTGTCCGTAATTTACATCGAATGCTCGTTAAGACTCGATTACCCGCCGACTTTTAGGATCGTTTTCTTTCGGTCGGTGGGACCCGCTTGCCCTATAGGACCCTCGCCCGGGCCGTCCCACCCCGGGAGGTCGAAATACAGGTGGAATACGAGGGGCTTATAGACGTAGTGACGGGGCCCACCGATCCGTAATCCGTAATAGTTTGTGAAAAAGAAGAGCAATCTTTTCCAACCGATTAGGTTTAATAAAACATGTTTTAAGTAAATTTAAACAAATAATCGCATGTTGCATGAGCCCTAAGCCCAAACACCAACCTCGTTTCGCTTCCCGAGTCCGAACCACACCCTTTCGTGCCTTCCACAAGAAGCATAGTTTGGATCAAGCCCGGGTCATCGTTTGTTCGGCTCACCATTCCGGAGTCGGATACTTCATCGGTTTCCTCCTCGCTTCGGCTCAAAGTTTCGTAATGGCCAACTCGGAGGAGAACAGTGGGGACGTATGCATCCGCACCCCGAAAATTCGCAAAATGCCGAGCGGTGGAATCGATGTTGGAACAGATAAGACAACATCAAGAGGCTCGCATCGCCGCTTATTGGAAGGTATCGTAAACCGGGGCTAGCAATTGTTCGCAACCCTAATGGAACCTTTACGGTTGATGCGAAGATTGGAACTAATTACCCTCCCTGCATGCCAACTACCGTCAAATGCCCCCTGTTCCCTTTCGTGTGGAACTACTAATGGGCCAAGCATCCCTGCCTATCACTCGGCTGCCTCTTGGCCTCATCGTATCGATACTCCTCAACAGCCCGATCTAGGTCAACCCCGCCCCTGCCTCTCGTGTTTCACCACCAGGATTGAATCCGTTGGCTTTCGCCCCACAATTTGGAAGGGGCCGCTTACTACTTCACAACATCGCCGGTTCGGGTCATCATCTCGTAATGGGTCGGCTCACGACTTCTCAAGCCCAAATAGCTTTGACATGGCTCCGCAGCCATTTTGGGACAGCCGCTTCTCGTGCTCCATGGTTCAAAGGGGGCCGCCTTGCTTCCTCCAATTCTCGAGGCACACTTGCCCCTATGATACTGCAAGGTCACATGGGCCACCAAGCTCTTATCACCACTTCATCAGGATTACCGTATTCACAACATCCTCCAAGCTCTACCTCGCCCCTCCGGTTGGGAAGTCCGGCAAGGGCAAATGCACCTCATCAAATTCTCCACCCTTGCTTACGCAAGTTGCTCCTGCCCATCAAGTACAGTATGCACATTACCCTTGTAGTCACATTCCTCAATGTGGTCAAGACAAGTTCAGTCCTACTGTTATGATGCCTCAAACCTCATGTCTTCAGCAGCCTTTCGGATCCGCACTCACTGCTCCCTGGTATCCACCCATTACAAGCCATATATCCTCATCTTCGGCAACTGCCAGGCCTTATGAGGAGGGTTACGGTCACGCTTTTAATGCTCAGACTGTCATCCCTCCCACCGGAGTACTTCCTACTTTTCCCAGATTCTGGAGTTTTCAAGCCCTAAAGTCCATTTCAAAATCAAGTGTCCACTACCTTTTTCCTTCTGGCAGAAATGGTTTTCAACTTCCAAAAATCTTTTGAGTGCCAAATCTCAACCCAAAAATCACCCAAATAATCATGGGATCAGTTTAAAGTCTAATAAAGAATCCCCAATTTTTACTTTCCTCAGTTTCAACGTATTTTGGCCAAAGTAACACACACACACACACACAAATAAATGGTTTTTAGCTTGGAAGACTCGTTTTACGAGGCATTCCGGGTGCACACTAACGTCCTTCCCGGCGTGTAACGTGACCTCCGAACTCGAATCTCTTGATTCCGGGCATTTTTCAAAGTTTTGGCCCTTAAAACAAAAATGGCGTGGCGACTCCATTTGATTTCAAAAATCGGGTACATCACACCTGGCAAGGACCTTTGGCTTCGAGCTAGGAGTTAGATACAGTTACAATTGCGTGAACCTTAGGATTTATAAAAGATTAGAGGGTTCATGTAGAGAATTGACTCGAGCTGAGTGTATTACCATCTTACATAGGTGGAGCTTGGTTTATGGCGAGATAGATTTCCCACCAGGTGAGCGTATGGGAGACTTAGAGGCAGACGATCCACGAATTATCCATTTTCATCTATTCAACAAACTGATTGACCACCTTATCATCTTCTACATTAAGTCCAATAAACCACCTTTTCCTCGTGATAGGTTAGCTTTCCCCGTGGAATATAGGTCTCCCTTAGATAGCTCAGACTCGTCCACTTCTAGGTCTGATTCCCGTGTTCTGTATCTTCTGTAGACATGGCTGCTCAACAATCATCAAGTTCTAATTCGGCGAGCTCTACCTTGGGCAATATAGTGGACAAGTTTTTGCTCGAAAGTGGTACCAGGTCGGAATAAGAGGGGATATGTGGCCCCCAAGCCGGCTATTGGAAGGAATAATGTGGATTCTCGCATCAAGATCCTCCACGACTTCTTTGAGGTACCTCGAGCTGACTTCTAGTTAACCCATTTCAAAGAGAGGCAGAGGAAGGCATAGTCTTGGACACACTGGGGTTTAAGCACGACCAAGGTAGCTTTCTACTATGGTTAGTTTGAAGTGGGCCTAAGACTCCCATTGGATCCTTTCATCTGTGAATTCTTGGAGTGCTTGGCCGTGGTCCCCATGATGTTCGTCGCCAATGCTATTAGGGTGTTGGTCTATTTCGCCATAGTTAGCAAGTTCGTGGGGTTCGAGTCGTCCATGTTTGTGTTTAGATTTTTTTTAAGATCGTCATGAACGAAAAAACCTTTGGGATCAATACCCCAGCCAAGGCTAAGGCTCCCAAGATTTTTGTTAATTTGCCCGACAAAGAGTCGGGGTGGAATAGCCACATGATCCTCGCTGAAAGTAGGAAGGGATGGGAGTTCCCTTTGCCTAAGGTGGATTCAGAGCCACTGAATGAGGAAGATTACTGGGTCCTGAATTGGAGCGACGAGCTAACTCGTATGTTGACTTTGGTAGCTCGGAGGAGCACTATAAGGTGGGCCACTCTAGGTTTGGATAAGGACATATTCATCCTAGCTAATGATACTGGGGGGAGATGGTGAGGTAGACCCTCTGGTCCCAATCATTAGGAGTCTTAGATACCCAGATTGGGTGATCCATGAGAGGGAGAGATTCAAGACCCAATGCCATTACTGCAAGAAGAAACCGGGCCACTACAGGGGCCTCTTTCACTATGGCGGTTTAAGTACTTGTATTATTTTCTGTAATTTTTCATCTCTTTGCTCGTATATATGTATGCTAACTTTATTTTTGGTTGGTCGTGCAGTTATTACCCCAGAGCAGGAGGCGTAGATGGATCGCATAGTAGATTTGGGAGATAGGAGGAGGAATAGGAGGGCCCATGGAGCTGCAAATGCTCGGGCCAGCAGAGAGAAAGAAGAAATGGATAGGAACAACCTACTCCCAAAAGAAGGAGTAGGGATGGTCCCCATTGACGGGTCGGGGCAGTTGGAGCCCATTGTGCAACAGCCACATGTCGAGTTCTTTGGGGGTGAGGGGGAGGTCGACAGGTCGACCGAGCAAGGGTCAGGATCTGATCCTAGACACGGATTTGTGGGGCATACTCCCCAAAGAATAGTAGATTTGGAGCTCGATGTTGAAGAGTTCGACTTTTCTGAGGAAGACCAGCCGATGGGTCGACTTAGGAAGAAGTCCCGTATCGAGCTGAGACATGAACAGGCTGGTACTTCTAGGGCGGATGACTCTACTTCTAGTCATCCTCCCCCTCAAGCTCCTTCCACCGGAAGCACCGAAGAGGTGCAAACTATGGTTGAGAAGTACCTCGAGCTTGGTCTGAAACAAATTATAGTGAGGAGGGTAGCTGATAGGGACCTGCTGGCCCAGTTTGTGGAGGAGGGACTAACTCCTGAGGAATATAGTGACAGGTCTGGCCTGGTTGTCTCCGAGGTATGACTTGATTTTTCTGCATCTTTGTCAATCAATTTGATCGATGTTTGCTTTGATTGTCTTTGTCTTGGCTGTCTTCATTCTGTCTCATACTCTCTGGCCTTAACTGAGCATGCCAAGTGTAGCTGGAGGGCTGCACAAGAAAAGGAGCAGATCGTCTCTGCCAATTACTCAAGGAAGGCTAGGGAGGCCGCTGAGATTAGGCAGAAGCTAAAGGATGCTGACTCCCAGTGCCAAGCTCTCCAATCAGCTCATTTCAACACCGAAAAGGAGAGAGATGAAGCTTTGGCCGCAATGAATGTAGCTAAGGAGCAGCTCGCTCCTCTACTGGCCGAAGTGGATGCTGGGCCCCTACAAAGGCTGCTTTGGAGGAAGTGGTAGCACGAACCAGGCATGAGAAGGAGAAGGTTGAGGGGCAGCTCGAGCAACTGTCTGGTTTGGTCCACGATCGCAATAGAAGGATCGAACAAATGAACAACGACCATCAGGCAGCTCGGCAAAGGCCGGAAGTAGAGGCTCTGGCCAGGGGGTAGGCGGATGTGGAGAAATTCAAGAACAGTGATGAGTGCTACAACATCATTATATCCTGAGCTAGGGACTTCTATAATGTTGGGTGCCAACACATGGCTCATCGTGCTGGACCCCTCCGTTGACCTGACTATTGATAAGCTGACCCAGTGGGCTCACGAGGACCACTATGACGACCAAGCTAGAGTCGGCCACTCCCTTGCGCCGTATACTGATAAATACCTGGCTGTTATAGCCAGGCAAGATGTCGAGGATGGGCTTGAGCCTTGGGTTTCCCTTGCCATTGAGCCAAGAAGCTTCAACTTCCTCCTTCAGGAGCTAGCAGCCACATATGAAGCTGAAGATGATAAAGAGGTCACTCAGGACCAAGTATTTGAGAAGGTGGAGCTACAGCAGCAGCAACTGGAGCAACAAAGTGGCAACCTGAGCAACAAAGTGGCCAACAAGATTGATTTTCTAGTTTCTATGTTTTTGTAATGAACAAGCATCAAATAGTTTTTGGATATCGCTTTTAGTTTATTCATGCCTTGGCCCAGTTTGGGAGGCATTTTAACTTATGACATCTTGTATTGAAGTTAGTCTTAGCCCACTTTTGGGAGACTAACTATTAATATGCTTAGCTGACTTTGAATCATTCTTGTTTGATCCATGCACTTTCATTTTATTGTCGAACTAGCATAAGAAGGAGATCGACCAAAGTCTCAGTCGGATCATCTTTTAACTAACGAGATTGACCAATGTTTTGGTCGAACCTGTTTAAGAACAGAGTTAACTAAGGTTTTAGTCGAACTTGTTTGAAAATGAGATTGACTTGAGGCTTTAGTCGAAATTGTTTTAAAAATGAGGTTGACTTAAGGCTTTAGTCGAACCTGTTTGAAAACGAAGCTGGCCAAGGTTTTAGTCGAGCTTGTTTGAGAATGAAGCTGACTAAGGTTTTTGGATGATCCTCATCAAACTCATACACTCCTTCTTAGTGTGGCCAGTATCCTTTTGGTACTCGCAATGCTTGACATTGTCCCTCCTGAACTTATTTTGGGTGTTCATGGGGGATGAATGGCCTAGGTCGACCGTGTTCATAATCTCAGTCCGACTAACTGTAAACGGGGTGAAGCTTTCGGGGACTCTCTCAGTCGCCCGAGTTCTGTTTTCCCCTTGTTGACGTTGTTATTGTAAGTCCGGGCTTATCCCCCTTTGGTCGACTCCCCAATTTCTAAATGTTTCAAGCTTTTCTCCTTTTTCCTTTCCTTGCGTTCCTCGGCAACGGCCACATCATAGGCCCTTTCAAACAACTCCTTTCTCATCGTGGCTCTCCTACCTTGGAGCTCATAATCCAAATCAGGTGAAGATACCCCATTCCTGAAGCAGTTGATGACTTCCCTGTCTGTAAGGTCCTCCTCTATTTGGTCGACTAACTCTTTAAAACGTGTGAAGTAGCTCATGGTACTCTCTGTCTTTCCTTGAGTCATATTGTTTAGGTCGGTGACCGTCTTCTTACGAGCCCCAGCTGTTAAAAACCTTTCCACAAACATTCTCCTCATAACTTTATGAGGTGATGCTGCCAATTGATAAACCACAAAACCAAGTTAGTGCTGCACCGATGAAGGTGGTGGTTAATGTCTTGCATAGCATATCATCCTCAGAGGATACCAAACACATGGTGGCCTCAAAATGTTGCATGTGGTTCAAAGCGTTGGTCATGCCAGAATATTTTTCTTGTACAGGTAGCTTAAACCCTGCAAGTGGGCCTTTGTCAAGCATGTTTTTGCCCAAGGGACGAAGAATACAATCATTTCGTTCGCCCTTGCCACCTTGGAATCTGTCGATCAGCTTCCATTTCGTCCAACCTTCTTTTCAGGTTCAAAAGCTCCCTAACATCCAGGTCGCCCCTTTGGTGGGAGACAAAGTTGGATTTCTGCCTTTCCACTCTATGGTGCTCCCTCCTCGAGGGTGCTATTTCCCTTTCATCTGTTGGGGGAGTCCTTTCTCTCCTTGGAAGTGATCGATCTCCCCTTGGTGGCGATCTACCTCAAGCTCTAGGGATGGTCAAACCGGACCGGAACCGGACCGGAACCGAAAAACCGGACCGAACCGCCCGAAAGCCCTAACCGCCACTTAACCGGGAGAAAACCGGAACCGGGTAACCGAACCTGGCTTGGAGGCTGGCCGATTAAGGTTCACCAAATTGGTGAACCGGATCGAAAAAGCCCTAACCGGACGAAAATTTGTTGTTTTTCAATAGAACCGCCTAATCGCCCGAACCGGACCGGAAAAGCCCGGAACCGGACCAAAACCGTGAGAAAACCGGAACCGGATAACCGAAACCGTGAAAAAAGCGGGCCGATTAAGGTTCACCTCCTCGCCGAACCGGAACCGGCGGTTCAAGGCCCGGAACCGGAACCGGACCGGATTTGGTCATCCCTATCAAGCTCTATCAGCTTCACGTTGCCTCCTCTGTGCCGAGTCAGCTTCCTATTCCCTTTGACGATTGAGCCTATCTCTTAAGTCCCAGTTCGATCAACTGAGATATGAGTGAGAGGAGGCCTGTCACTCCTTCTTTCTTCTCCTAATGGCCTGGGAGCCCCCTTAGCCCGTCTGTGTGAGGTCAGAGAGGGAGCTACCACCTGTGATCTTCTGTCGTCCTTTTTAAGAGACTCTGGTAGCTCGAGCAACTCGTTCTGTACCTCGAGTAAGCTCTGCAACACTCTTTCTCGCTCTAGCAAGATTTCTTTCCTACTAGGGTGAGAAACTGAGGGACCTGCCATGTCGCCTGTAGTTGTTCGACCCGTTTGGATCTTCTTAGCTTGTTGGCCTTCTACTTGGTTAGCCATGGGCCTGTTGTCCCTCCTCCTATCTTGCATTCTTATCCCATCAGCCACGCTATTTGACCGAGTGTGTCTCCTCGTGTGATGTCCAGGTGGAGAAGGAGGCAAGTTAGCCGTACGATTCCCAGCACCTACGTTCGTGCCTGAGTTGTTTCCACCCATGTTTTCAGGGACGGGATCACTTGAAGCAGTAGCGGTGTGTCCCTCAGATACTCTGATTAGGAATATGCAAGGTTTTAAGGTCTAGTGTTTTCGATTTTCCAGCAATGGAACTAAACTGATAATGAAAGAAATAATCCAGATCAGCCTTAGTCTAGTATTAACTTGTTATCCAGCTACTTGTGACCTGAAACCACGAACAAACGACTTGTTGGGATAGTTTCCGGCTAATATCCTCCGGCGTGATGATGAGATATAGTGTTAATTTTGTATAAAACTGTATTGAACGACTTAAATCTCAAATAGTGAAGATGACGTTACCGTTTTACGTAGAATGTATTCTGGTATATATAGTGGTGATATGGGCTGTTTACGAAACCCTTGGAACATGGAAATAATGTGGGCGTAATGATCTACGCGATTGTAGAAGAGGGTTACGAATCACGATGCGGGTAGACGCACGTATTGTTGGATCGAGGTCGCCTAATTGATCGAGGTCGACCTGAATTCGTGTCTTGCCTAGACAGATATTGTACAAGTGGGAGATCGTATATCGTACGAATCTTGATCGGGATCAAGGAAGATCGGACAATCAGCTTGGTCGATTGAACTATACTGATGTGCTAATGGAATTGTAGCTGTTTAGCTGTCCCATTTCATTTGATGTATCTCCAATATGATCTGTATTAAGCATTGTACCAGTTTCATCACTATTGTTTCGTTCAACTAAATTGCAATTACCCCCACATCTCCATTTTTAGAACAAAATTTGAGATGACTGAAAAGGAAAAAAAAGGCACTGAAAGGCCAGGAAGGACATAGACCAATGGTGAAATGATATTAAAGTCCTATTTTTGAGTCAAAAGACGTAAATACCCATAATATTTGAGAAACAAATGAACAAACTAGCTAGTTTATTAATGATCATTTGATGGAGGGTGCAAAGTGAAATTTTTTAAAATTAAAGTACATAGCAAATCCACTTCTAAAGATGGGTGCAAATTGAGATTAGTGGATAATTTGGGGGATTAAACATAATTTGACCCTAATACATACGTGACTATCCGTGCTATGAGACACCAAAAAATTACTTTGAGAGTGTTATAACTAGAGCAAAAAAAAGCGCACATATAAAAAGTGATAAATGTAAAATTAAGAACACACACGGATACACGGTCCACAAATATCAATTTGCTACGTCCACAACAAACAGAAAGAGAACATATACTCCGTCCTTCCTACTAAAAACATATTATATGCAAGAAAATTAAGAAAAATGTTAGTGAATTTAATGTAACCCACATGATATAATAATAACGACAATTCAATTATTATTTAATATCCCACTTTATTTCTTATGAGTCGGTCTCTGAAAAAATACGTTTCTCCATAACTTATGGAGAAACGTGTTCTGAATATCCAGAAGCTTTGAGATGGATATCCAGAAAAAAAAATTTGGGGCCAAGACCAAATTTATGATTCTGAATATCACTTTCATAAGATTCTGGATATCCAGAACATTAAATAGTGATATCCAGAAGCCTTGAGACGGATATCCAGAAAAAAAGATTTGAAGCCAAATTCAAAGCCAAGACCAAGACCAAATTTATGATTCTGGATATCACTTTTCATGTGCTCCTGATATCCGTAACATTGAATAATGATATTCGGAAGCGCTCGACGGATATTCAGAAAAAAAAGATTTGAAGCCAAATCCAAGGCCAAGACCAAATTTATGATTCTGGATATCACTTTCATAAGGTTCTGGATATCCAGAACATTGAATAGTGATATCCAGAAAATTTGGAACGGACATCCAAAGAAAAAAAATTGGGGCAAAGGCTAAGGCCAATGCCAAATTTCTGATTCTGGATATCACTTTCATAAGGTTCTGGATATCCAAAAGCCTTGGAACGGATATCCAGAAAAAAGAGTCGTGTCATACTTATGGAGAAACGTGTTCTGGCCTGCATTGTCGCGCGACAAGTCGGGCCCCGTTTCTTCATAAATTATGAAGAAACGCGTTTCTCCCCAGATTTTACGATTTCTTATACATTACTTTTTAAATTCACAACATCTATTCTATCATATTTCCTATGTCCCTAAAAGTTTATCCATTTAACTTTTTAGTTGAACTTTGATCACAAATATATGACAATTTAATTATGTTCATGAAATTTTAAAAATTTCTATTGATTCACCATTAATAATATTATCAACAACAACTTTTAGTATTTCATGAACATAATTAATCTTTTATAAATTTGTGGTCAATGTTCAACAAAAAAAGTCAAATGAAACAAATTTTTAGGAACGGAAGGAATACTTTGTTTAATTTTCGTACAAATAATTGAAAAATTTGTAGTGGGAGTAAGTAGTATTTATACTAGTCATTTCTAATCCCACGAAAAAACCGTACCAAAAATAGCTTGGTCCAGACCAAAAATCGGGGTTGTGTCCTCTTAGCACCCTATTATGCTCCTAATGAGAAGCATCATGAGAGCAAATTCTGGGTTGGGGTGTAAATGGTTCTGTTTGGATTAATTTATGAACGAATCACTAGTTATCGGTTTGGAAAAATCTCAAATTGAATTGATTCATGAAAAAATTTAAACTGAATCGAACCAAACCGCCATGATTTGTCTCGATTTGATTCGAACCGTGGTTTGATTTTACGGTTCGAACCGCGTGTTTAAAGCACAATTCAAACAACGGTTTAAAACATGGAATAAAACATTGCTTAAACCATTAATTAGAATATGGTTTCAGACTACACAATTAATTGTCATATTTGTTTAAATTTTTCAGACATAACATACATAAGAGATTCAGTATTTAAACATAACTTGAAATTGTGCTTCAATGTTTATAATAAAAACAAGTCATTTAAGTACTTGTACAAGTATGTGCTAAATAGTGAATTAACATTATTACAAGAAAATTATCCAAAAGAAAAAAGGGTTATGAGCTAAAATTCATCAATAGAATTAGGGATTTTCAAATTTAAATGTAAGGTCAAAACGAAATATATGCATATCTACGGTTAATATCGAACGGTTCGGTGATTTAGTTTATTGGTTCGATTGGTGGTTCGATCTCGCGGTCTCGAATCGTGATTTGGGGGTCCAAACGACAGACCAAACTAAACTACACGATTTGACAATTTTTTGAACCGAACCAAACCAATATTGCTAGAAAATCAAACTCAATCGCATAATTTTATTTGGTTCAATTTTAAATCGCAATTTGAATCGAACCACCTCCCCTTAATTCATTCGGGGATGCTTGCTGATATCGCCCTCTTCAAGAGCCGTATAGGTCCTTCCCGTCCAACATGTGACTACTGACTGCATAGGAACCCCCAATGCTGCCAGTAGGAGGACTCTAACACCACAAGTTAGGATTTGTACCTTGTCATCATAAATTAA
This sequence comes from Adenophora triphylla var. japonica, assembly GCA_022495995.1. Classification (NCBI taxonomy): domain Eukaryota; kingdom Viridiplantae; phylum Streptophyta; class Magnoliopsida; order Asterales; family Campanulaceae; genus Adenophora; species Adenophora triphylla. The sequence goes on along the minus strand of JAFEMH010001206.1, from coordinate 274,343 downwards.
CACCACAAGTTACAACCTTAAAGATATTTTATCATGGGTTAATTATATCGACCTAGGAACCCACGTGGTTGCCGACATCATATAAAACTCAAAGACAAATCTACCCTTAAATATCTTCCACGTGTAACTCCACAAACCACCAACAAACAAATGTGTGGTCCCCAACACTAGGGGCAATAACTGAATTCCATTTACTATAAATATCCACACCATGATCGACCAAACTCATAACTCCTCTCCCTTCACCTTCCCAACTCTCAAAAACAAAAATCCATATCACTTTTCCGATCAACCAAATTGCCATGGATCAGCTGAAAAACGCCACCGGCTTCGGTGCCGACAAACCCAAGGTAGAAGAGACCAAACCATCGTTCATCGACAACGCGAAGTCGGGAGCTGCGTCAGCTCAGACCGCTGTCACAGGCGCCGCCACTAACGTCGTTGAAACTGCCAAAGGTTACGGTATTGCAGGTCAAGAGGCAGTCGGAAAGGCTGTAACTCAAGCTCAGGAGTATTTTAACAAACCGGCGGAGCCTAAAGTTGAACCGCCGGCGAAGAAGGAGGGATCTGGTGTGATCAGCGATGCGGCAACGAAGGCTGGTGGTCTCTTCAAGTAGACTCAATGTTGAACGTAAATAAAGCATGAAGGCCATTTTAGGTCAACGCACTGTTTGTTTTATTTATTTTTATTTACCCATTAAACTTTGTTATTATTATGTGTTTCGTTTCGTTAATGCTTTTAGTCATTGTAATAAGATTGATTGGATAGCTTATATGAAATGGTGGCTTATTTGTTGAAGGTTAATTTGTGTTTTATGATTTTCTTTCCTTCCGACTATTGTAATAATTTACTTGGGAGAAAATATTTTGGTATGCATGTGTTCAATAATGTTTTGCTCCATTTAAAATACTAGCCTAAGCCCGTGTCCAAGGCCACGGTTTTTGTTTTGTTTTGTTTTGTTTTTTTTTTTTTTTTTTTTTTAATTTTTTTTAAATTAAAAAAATTAAATTTAAATTTTTTATTTTTTTTTTGTGCAAAATGTGAAAGGGATCAAATAGTTCTTCCATTTCAAATTCAAACTCGAATGGAGAGAGAGAGAGAGAGAGAGAGAGAGAGAGAGAGAGAGAGAGAGAGAGAGAGAGAGAGAGAGAGAGAGAGAGAGAGAGAGAGAGAGAGAGAGAGAGAGAGAGAGAGAGAGAGAGAGAGAGAGAGAGAGAGAGAGAGAGAGAGATGTGTGTGTGTTTTTTTAAAAAAAAAAATTTTTTTTTTTTTTAAAGGGAAAGAAATGGAAAAGTTGACAAAATAATAAAAGAAAAGGTAAAGTTGGCTGATGGAACTGTTCATGGAACAGTGCCACCCTGCTGCCATTTATGCTATAGATTCTTTTAATAAAATCAAAGAAAATTGGAATGATATCTAATACTCCCTCCGTCCCATTACAAGGAGGAAAATTACTGTAGACGCGTAGAATAAGAAAAAAAATAATGATATAAATGTTGTGAGTGTAAAAGTAAAATAGGAGAGAATTGTTTTATGGAATATGAATTATAATGGTGTTGTGAGTATTAAAATAATGTAGGAGAGAATGAAATGGAGGAATAAGAAAGATTCCTTTTCATTTTAGGAAGTTTGTGGTTTGTAATGGGACGCCCAAAAAGGAAAGTTTGTGGCTTGTAATGGGACGGAGGGAGTATACAATAGAGGGGGCAAATAACTGCCCCTTAGCCCCCCATAAAGAGAGGCTGAGATTCAATGTTAGAAACTTGATTCAAGGGCTGAGATTGAATCTTGAAAAAAAAACTTCCCACAAATCACACCCACTCATCACCACACCACACGACAGTTACTTCCCATCACCGTCATTATATAATCCCCCAACCCCTAAATAAACCCCACCCCATCTCACAAAAAAAAAAAAAACTTCTATCCTCTTTGCCTCCGTCACCTGATAATTCCTCCCATTATTAAGTGGCAATCTCTCAAAACCCCCATCAATCCAATACCCAGCTTCATTAGCAGCAACAAAAGTAAGAGAATTAACATCAATCCCAACATGATTTATCATTAAAATCCCTAAATTCCTGATTCTAGAATTACCATCAGTCGAGAAATTGAACAAATCCAGATTCTGAGCAATGCTGGCGCCGACGATTCCAGTAAAGGGTACGAAACGAAACACGATTCCATGGCCGGGGAGCTGGTTACGGCGGGAAGCCATGGCGAAGATGAAGAAGTTGAAAAGGGGAGGACTTGGGAGGAACTTTTTGTGGGGATTTTGGAAGGGAAGAGGGCACGGCCGACGGAGATAGGGGTGGCGTCAGTCAAGGTGACGATGTTGGACATGTGTAGGCTTTGGACACTAATGGGCTTCTCCAACTTTGGGCCATTTGTATATTATGGGTTTCTACCTATTTGTTGGGTTTTGTTGTTTTCATATTTAACTTGGGACAATTATTTGTTTGTTATTTTGATCCCACTTATTATGTATGATTCTATTTCATCACACTTATTATGTATGATTCTATAATATATTCATTTAATAATATATATTAAGTATATAAAATATAATAATTATGTGAAGTTGGTGCTTGAATTGATGTTTGATTATGGATATGTTTATAATTTGGATAATGGGAGTTTATTTGTAAATGGGTTGTTGGTTTTTTTGAATTTCATGGATGAACCATGGCGATGAAATGTGATTTTTGACATTCTGTTTAGGAATTTTGAGATTGTAATTCTTGATATAGGTTTCTTAAATTTTGGAAAATGATTTTGGCATCTGTTTAGGAATTTTGATTTCTGAATTTCTTGATTCTGGACAGTATTATTTGCTGGGTTCAAGAACTTGACTTTGTTAAATGGATTCAAAAATTGATTTTTGGATGCCGAGTTTGATAGTTTGTTAGTTTTGGGTTTCCCTTATTTAGGTATCTGGATTCAATGATTTATTTTTTTGGGCAGTGTTTATTTGTTGTGGTGATGGTTCAATGGTGGGCTCGCTGTTGTGCCGATAAATCACGGTGATGGCAAAGATTAACGCCGCTAATGGTGTTTTTGACCCAAATTATCAAATCAGGACCAATTCACGTATTTTGACACAGACACAAATCCTAATTCAGTAAAAAATAAATATTATAAAAATAAAGTTTAAAAATTAAATATTATAAATTAAAATTGAAAAAGTATTATGTTTTGAAAATAAAAATTTACCAAAATATAATCATGAACATTTCTAATAGTATGGTCCAGATAGATAAATGCTTAAAAAATTGGCCACCAATTGCCAGTTTAAAAAATAATGGACATTTCTAATACTATGGTTCAGATAGATAAATGCTTAAAAAATTGGCCACCAATGGCCAGTTTAAAAAATATATGTTTTGAAAATACAAATTTACCAAAATAAAATAATATAATCATACACATTTCTAATAGTATGGTCAAGATAGAAAAATGCTTAAAAGATTGGCCACCAATGGCCAAAATGATCAAATCGGGCCAAAATTTAATAATATTGCCAAAATAAAAAATGCTTAAAAAATTGGTCCACCAGTGGCCCAAACCAAATATTAAATTTATTCTTACAAAAATAATTTATTTGTTCTCATCAATATTTAGTTAAATAACACTAATAAAGTAATCATCAGGATATTTGGTATATATTTTTATTTTTGGTTTTTGATCGGAGAAATGCAATTTCATCATTTCTTTAATTTGTGTACTTTCATCATGCCAATGTAATCATACTAAGTCAAAAGGATAGTGGGTTACAAAAAGAGGGTGAGGGGGCTGATGGGAAAGAGGAAAGTGGGTGGGGTTGAGGTTATGTAAGGGACCATCAATATTGTTGTTCTTGCAATCAAATGAAAATTTTAACATTTTAATAGATTTTTATTTTATTTTTTCTTTTTTATGGTGTTTTGATTATTTACAATGTAATCATAGATACTAAACTAAATGCATTTGAGGGTTATGAGTAGATGAAAATTACAGCTGTCAATTCAGGAAAATAAGATGGGATGAGCCTATGAAATTCTGAAACCATGCGGGACGGGACGTCCTAAAATCTTCGCGTGCTGAAATTCTCCATCCCATCCCTTTCCACCACGAGACAAATATGGGTCAAGAAGACGCGGTCATAAGAGACAATTGTACGAGTCGAAGTAACGAAAGTAAATATAACATAAGTTCAAAAAGACCAGATTTAAGTAACTATTGCTTAAAAAACACAAATTAAACTATATGTGTGTTATATATATGTGTGTGTTATTACTCCAATGAGAACCAATTAAAATGAGAATCATGAGAATCAACTATAATCGTTGGATAAAAGACAAATCAAGGATTCAAATTAGAAATTAATAGGATAGACGCAATGACATTTTTGCAATTAATAGGATAACTGAGGATGAAGCTGTAAACGACAAGCAATTAATGGGAGTTGACAGGCACTTTTCAAAACTTGTCGAACCATCGTCCAAATTTTCTTCAAATTTCAAAATTAAATATCTCAATATTTATAAGTCGAAAAATAAATTCAAGAACACTGTTTTTCTCGTCTCGACGAGGAAAATCAAACTACATCATGAAGATAGGGTTTTGAAAAAAATTTGTTGAACAACAATGAGGTTTTCAAAATAAACTAAGATTTAGTAACTACTTAGCTACTGAATTGATGCATATTTTTAAACATTACACTTAGATTGAGTGAACGACCAAAATGATCATGCGTACTATATGAATACAACTAAATTGACCCACGTACTATCTAAACTACCAAATTAACATGTGCACTACACATAAATCAACCAAAATCGTTAGTAAACGTTAATGGATGTTAACTGATGATGCAGGAAACGATCCGGATCAGTTTTAGTCCAACAATAGGTTATATTCCAGCTAATGAGACCTGAAATCACGAACAAACGACTAGCCGAGATTGTCTCCGGCTAAGACCCTCCGGCGCGATGATGAGATAAAGTGTTAAGTTTGTGATAAATTGTATTGAACGACTTAAACTCAAACAGTGAAGATGACATTACCTTATTACGTTTGATGTAGTCTAGTATATATAGTGGTGCCATAGGATAGTTAGGAATCCCTTGAATAGTGGAGATAATGCAGGTGTAATGGTCTCCATGATTGTCGGAGACGGTTACGAATAGAATCATGGGCAGACGCATGTGTTTGTTTGGCCGAGGTCGCCTGAGTATTCGAGGTCGACCTGACTTCTTGTCTTGGCTTGTCAAGGATTGTACAAGTAGATGATCGTACGTCGGACGAATCAAGGTCGGGACCAAGGATGGTCGGACAATGAGCTAGGTCGACGGATCTACAATGTGGGGCCATTGGAGATGTAGTAGTTGGATTGGACCATTCATTAGATGTGCCTTTGTAATAGTTAACAAGTTGGGCTTCATACGTTTTACCTGGCCCATCACTTTTATTCCGTTCAGTGGCCCCCTGTGAATACCCCGTCCCGATGCAACGCGCATTCGGAGGTTTAAAATAATTAATTGTATAAGTCGGATCGAAATAGGATATTCATTTAGTGACACTCGATTTAAACCATATTAAAAATATTAATTTAAATTTGAGAGTCGCCACGCCACTTTGATATAGCCCAAAGCTTTGAAAAAAGGCTAAACAGTTAATTGGGTTCGGGGGTCAAGTTACAACAGAAGAAGAAACGTTATCACTCCTATTGCCCGACGGATCGGTCTTTCTAGCATGTGGGGTGTTGGTTGTGTGCGGTGTTTACAGGAATAGATAGAAGAAACGGGATCATGCATAAGGAGGAGGGGAGAGAAAGAATTAATTGATGATCACACCCTAGAACCTTTGAGTTAGGCCCTCGGAAGGTGCACTAATCAATGTTCATCCTTGGGGAATTGTTGATCATGGGACAATTATAACTAAGGTGGAAGGAAAGCAATAGTTCCTAGATCCATTGGGTTTCTTAGGGCGAAACCTTAGATCATCCTCGGCTATGAACAATATATTAAAACAACCCTAAATCTAGCATATATGGCATAAGCAAGAGATAAAGCAATTAAAATATACTAAGCATGCAAACAATAATAAAGACAATAATAAAGAACAAGAATATTAAAAAGAGAATCTTACCAATTGTAGCAAGACTTGGAGGTCGAATCTTGGCGATTCGAGAGGAAAAAGAAGAACTAAGGATTAAAGCAAGTATGGCTGCTTCTCTCGGAGAAAATTGTGTGTCAATATGGGGAGCCGGGCACCCCTATTTATAATACCTCGCACTGGCCGGGCTCTAAAGGGTCGATCGGCTCTAGGATAGAAGGGTCGATCGGCTCTAAATAAAGGGTCGATCGGCCAATGCACGGCAAAGGGCCGATCGGCTCTTCCAACCGGCGTCCTTTCCAAGCCGACAATGACTGCAAGCACGGAAGAATTTAATGGATTAGGGTTTTTAGGGTTTCCCTAGGGTTTCTAATTAATATCAACCGGGCCAGGTATTTGGAATACCCTTTTTTCGGACCGGGTACTAACAGTAGCCCCTCGGCGACGCTTCTTGTGAGACAAGTGGGGTCGACGATAAAAGAATAGGATCCGTCCTGAAAAAAGGGATTTCAGGAGGTAAGGAAAGTGATTTTGCGAATGTGAGGTTGGGACTCGATCTGAGTCGCAAAAAAGATGACCAGGTAGGTCAAGCGGCTGGACCCACGACGGGCTACCTACGTATCCCAAAAGGAATCAAGCCAAGTCGCAGTTCGAAAAGGAGAGTCAAGTATAGTCTTGCCTTCTCCGTGAGAAAATATGTGGAAAGGAAATTCAAGAAGTGTAGTCTTGATTTTTCCGTGTGAGAATATGTGGAAAGGAAATTCAAGAAGTGTAGTCTTGATTTTTCTTTTGAAAAAATGTGGAAAGGAAATTCAAGCAGTGTAGTCTTGAAATTTTCTTTTTTGAAAAAATGTGGAAAGGAAATTCAAGCAGTGTAGTCTTGAAATTTTCTTTTGAAAATATGTGGAAAGGAAATTCAAGCAGTGTAGTCTTGAAATTTTCTTTTTGAAAAAATGTGGAAAGGAAATTCAAGCAGTGTAGTCTTGAAATTTTCTTTTGAAAAAATGTGGAAAGGAAATTCAAGCAGTGTAGTCTTGAAATTTTCTTTTGAAAAAATGTGGAAAGGAAATTCAAGCAGTGTAGTCTTGAAATTTTCCTTTGAAAATTGAATGTGATGGAACGAATCAAGTGTAGTCTTGACTCGTGTCCCAAGAGAAAGTATATGGGGCAATGTGGAAAAAACTGTGTGGGAATCAAAAAACTAAGCATTTGACTTTTTGCGGGAGTCGTCCCAAAAACAAAAAATATTAATCTAAAAAGGTTTGGAATTATGAAATAAATAAATAAAAAAAAGGTTTTATTTTAAAAAGGTTTTTTTTTTATTTTTTTGAAAACGGTCATTTTTTGAAAATGGGGGAATTTTTGAAAATGGGGAGAGTTTTTTTTGAAAAGGGGGAGAATTCCTCGGGAAGGAGGAGAATTAAATTACCGGTCAACTCGCTCTGACCGAGGAGGACACGCGTCAGGTGGAGAGATTGAAGGGCCGATCGGCCCTATGCCCTGATTGGCTGGGGCCTTTTGGCGAGGATCGGGGTCACCAGGAGGAGATCCTGGCCGTTGGATCAGGCAAAGAAACACAAAAATGGGAGGGCCGATCGGCCCTTGACTCCCATTGGCTGAAAAAGCGGCCGATCGGCCTTAAGAGTACGCCATCTTCTTCTCCAACTCACTCTCTTCTTCTTTCTCTGAAAATTCTTCCTCTCTGCCGAGTTTTCTTGACTATTTTCGCCGGAGTTCACTTGATTTTGTGCCGAGACTCACCATGAATCCTCCAGATTGGGTTGAAGATGTGATTTCCTTGATGAATCGCCCGGATTATCAGTCATTGGGTTCATACACCGGCGGCATGGGTGATCTTCATGGTTACGGTGGAGGAGTAGGGGCTAGTGGCCACGGTGACGGTGGCAGCCGCAGCTTTGGTGATTTTAGGGGTGGTTTTGGTGATATGGGTGGTGGTTTTGGTGGTATGGGTGGTGGTTTTGGAGGTGGCAGCCATGGCGGCAGTGGTGGCGGTTATGGTGGTGCTGGCGGCGGCAGCCATGGTGGTGATGGCGACGGCAGCCATGGTGGTGATGGCGGTGGGTATGGCGGCAACGGTGGTGGCCATGGCGGGAATGGTGGGAATAATGGTGGTGATGATGATGAAGAGGAGGTGGATGTTGATGCCGGGGAGAGTGACCGGAGTGACGCTGGCGGGAATGCCGAGGCTAGGAGGCGGCGAGCTTCGCGTAACTATCGGCCTTCGAGGCTGTTTTTTCTATTGCACAACCAGGCGGACTTTTATGCGGGCCTGAATTTTCATGGATCCACTGGTCTCCGATCCCGCGTCGGGATGAAGGTACAATTTTTATTTTAACAACATAATAATTGATACATGTGCAAAGTATTTTTTTATTTAAAATGCGAGTAATGACACATACCTGTGCTGTGTTTACCTGCAGATGAAGAAGATGAAGGGACGTAGTTCCCTTAAGGCGGTTGGTGAGCTGTGGGCGCTTTTGCCAGCCGGTGAGGGTGGTCCTCGCGAGATGGTGTGGAACTTGGGGTTGGGCCCCTTCTTTGATATGGTTGCACTGATGGGTCAGACCCGGAAGTGTAATGCGGTGGTGAAGGTGTGTCGTGAGTTCTGGTGGGACACGACACATACTTTTCATCTGAGTTGGGGTGAGGCTACGATCACTCCTACTGACTTTGCCGTCCTCACCGGGTTGAGGTTTACGGATGTAGTGTTGCCTTTTGACGAGACTTTGCATTCTGACAAGGCTCGTCAGATTCAGCTGTTTGGTGCTAGCGTTGGCCCGAGCAGGAATTTTGGTGTTGACGCAGGGAAGCCGTACAGGCTTGTGGAGACCGCTATCGATCGATACAGAGTCGGTCAGTATGGGACGGACGCACTTGTCCGGGGATTCCTCTGGTACGGCTTATCAGTGGCCCTCTTTCCCAACTCGGGCCCGGTGTGCCGATTCTCTTTATTGGGCGCCTTGTCTGATTTGGACTTAGTGCGGCATATTTCTTGGGGAGGGGCCGGCTTGGCTGAGCTGTATCGGGCCCTTGACACTGTCTCGAGGTCCAACACCTCTTCTTTCGATGCTTTCCACTTTGTCTTGGAGGTATGCTAGCTCTTGTCACTTTCATTACCACTTACTTGTCACTTGTTTTTTCTCGTCTTAACTATCTCGCTTTTCTCGTCTTTCGTGTGCTTGGGTTTATGAGGTCTTCGGCGTTGCGCCGTTCACCTTACGGGACCAGACTCGGGATGTGCCCGTCTTGCGGTACTGGAGGAAGGAGAACCGGGTTGAGGGATATCCGAAGACAGTTCGCGAATCTGCTTTGAGGGCCGTGTTTGATGGTCCCAAGAGACCCGAGCTTTTACTCTTCCTCGACCCCCGAGGCTTCGAGGCCAGCTTGGTGCCGTTCGGGATGTTATCGCTTCCCGCAGACTGCTGGTGGGATTGCTTGCCGATGAGATGTATCTGGGCGAGCGAGTGTCGAGACAGCATCATGCTTGGGCTCCTCTTTATGCGCCACAGCATCCTCCCAAGAATATGTGGTATCCGGACCGACTGCCGAGGAGGATGGAGTACCTGTATGGGGTCCCTGCTCATCACTTCCGCCTTGACATGCCATACGTAGATTTCGTAGCTCTTTATCTGAGATCACCACAGGTGGTGCGGCGGGCTGCTGCGGAGGCTCAGGCTGCTGGTATGGGGGAGCAGGATCCAGTTATTCCTGAGCAGATGGCTGCTCCACCTCCTGAGATAGTAGATATGCCTCCCTTTCCTGATCACTTCTATGTGCACATGGCTGACGGGGAGGTGCGAGTAGACTTGACACCCACAGAGGCTGACGAGGTCGGGGGTGATCATCTTCCTCCCGGTGGCGCTGGCGGGGTATGCCTTTTACCTTTCCTCTTTATATACTGATACTTATACTTTAGCTGTGATGTAACTCTCGCCCTTTGATTTTTCAGGTCACTCGGGAGTCTTATGTGCGGTCAGTGAGGCACAGTAATGTGCTGACCCGTCTGCTGAGGAGTGCTGTGGCGGCGCTTTCTTGCCAATCCCGGAGATCGGTAGATGTGGACCCGGCACAGTGGAGACAGCGCTCCCAGGGTGAGGGTAGCTCGACGTCCGGATTTTCTCGCGGCCGTGCCTCGACTTCCCGTAGGGGTCATTAGGATTTTTTATTTTTATGTAGTACCTGTAGGGAAAAAGTAGGAGCATGCAGACTCTAGTTTTTATGCTGACTCACTGATGTATGCGACTGATTTATGTACTAGTTTATGGATTATATATAAAAGTTAGTCTTTTTCATTTATGTACATTTCTATTTTTGGATGTTATCTATTTTTGTACACTGCATTGGACAAAATGAGGACAAATCAAAATAAAACAAAATAAAGAAAAAATTAAAAATAGAAAATAATAATAATAAAGAATAAAGAAAAATAAAATAAAAGAGCAAAAGGAGGGGCCTTGGGATCTGTTGAGCCGCGTTGAAGTTGGGGAATTAAAGGGTCGATCGGCCCAAATTTAAAGGTCCGATCGGCCCAATATTAAAGGTCCGATCGGCCTTTCACTAAAAAGGCGGCGGTTGTGATTCTGAGTGATGGGCCGATCGGCCCTCCCTTTCCTGCACGGATTGTTCTGGCAGTCCTTTTCCTGTACGGATTTTGACACCAAAACCTATATAAAACCCTTTGTCAGCCGTCGTTTGTAAAACACAACTCTCTCTTCTTTTCTCTGCGCTGCTATTGTCCTCTTCTTCGTACTGTTCTCTTTTTCCTGCCGTGGACACACAATGAATTCTCATCCCTCCGTCTTGATGGAGAAGCAAAATAATTTTGAGAGTGATTTGGCCGTTTGGGTATCCAAAGTACCTCGTTCTGTTCGCCATGCTTTTGATAAACGCTTTGGGGTGAAGTGTGTTTGGTCCCTTTTGCCCATGCATCCCAATTGGAATCTTTTACATGCTGCCGCTGCTTTTTGGGATGAATCCAATCATGTTTTCAACTTCTCTTACAACGAGATTACACCCACCTACGAGGATTTTCTTGCTTTGTGTGGAGGGGATGATGTTAGTTTGATAGCGGTTCCACAGGATAGAGTTCCGTTGGTGACAAGGGTGGCCAAATTTCTGCACCTGCCTACAGCTGTGGTTAGAGGTTTGGTTGAAGGTGTAGACATAGATATCTGTGATTTGCCGGGGAGATTTGCTCATGGTGATGACTTCGACTCAGATTTTGCCTTGGATTGCCTGGCCCTCTGCTTATTTTCCAAGGTTCTGTTTTCTCCTTATGTGGGTGTAGCTACCAGTGGATGCTTGGATATGGTTGATCAGGCCCGTTCGGGGAGGAGCATTATTCCGGTTCTTTTGGGCGAGACGCTTCACGGTATATCTCGAGATAGCTAGGGGTGCTCCGCTTATGACTAGGGGCGTGCCAAATTACCGACCACGTGGCTCGAGGACCGACTTTTGTTCTAGAGATTCCCCTTCGAGTGTTAGGCCTTGGTTTCATGGTTGTAGGAGGAAGATTGATCCGCTTTCCAACTTGTCGAACGGGAGTGGAAGATGTATTTGGCGGAGGTGGATACCGATAGGATTCATTGGCGAGTACAAAGCATTGGGGCCTTTCTTTCATTCGGAGCCTTCACTGGGCAATGGATTCGTGTACCAGCTTTTGAGACTACCACCTTTTATTATGCAGAGCGGGTACTTCGGCAATATGGCATGGAGCAGGTCCGTCCTCCAACTTGGGGCATTTCTGAGTTTGATGATTCTGCCAAAGTCCTTCCAATGGACGTTGGTGTTTCAGTTTTGATGGTAAGCTTATGGAGTTCTCATGGGATGCCACGAGTCTATCTTGCGCAGCGGACCCTTAGCACTCATTTGTCGCATGCTTATCCGACATGGTATGAAGAAAACTTGGGACCGATGAGGGAGACTTTGTATGACTTGAGACGGAGATTGGTTCCTAACATATCTTCGAGCCGTTTTCTCAGAGACAAGGAGGCTTTGGGGATTTCTCTAGACACAGTGGAGGAGAATCCTCCCAAGAGGATGGAGCGGAAGTTGAAGGGTAAGGCGATCGAGGAAGTTCCCCCATTGAAGAAGAAGTATCCGCCTTATTTTAAGAGGGAGAGTAAGAAGAAACCGACTCGACGAGCTGCCAAGAAGAAGAAGGATGGAGATGAGGGGCCTAGTGCCAAGGAATAGACCTTATATGTCCGAGTATCCACCCACAGTCATATGCAGACACATTAGTTATTTATTTTGTCTTTTAATTTTTTAGTTTCTTTGCAAGTTATTTAGTCATTAGTATAGTCGAGCTTAGACTCATCAAATAAGTGTAATCATGCATTGATTGTGGGAATGAAAAAAGTTTATTGCTTTAGTAAAAACAGATTGGATTTTTATTTATTTTTTGGACCGCGCCGATTAAGGCTGCCTACGTTCCCCTTTTACAATGAGAACCAAGGGGCTCAGGTCGTCGTAGTTCATTTTCATCAAGCTACTATTTTTAGAAAGGGAAGATAGAAGCGGGACAATTTTTATTTTATTTTTTGCTCTAACTTTTGCCTAGACCGCCCTTTACGGGTTTTCAATCTAGCGAGCTTTTGAACGCACCCTTTCTTTTGTTGCTAGACCGCCCTTTGCGGGTTTTCAATCTAGCGGGCTTCTTTTTGCGTTTTATTTCTTTTTTTTTTTTTATTATTTAGAAGGGGAGGAAGAGCTTAATCATAGTAGCGTCTGAGCTTGCTGAGGTTGGTGGGCTCCTTGAATTCGTTGCCATCCAAATCTGCCATTTTAATGTTAAAAATCCCCTCGTCTGGAAATTCCGGTTCAAGCCCCTGTTCTTCTGTACTTGGAAACTCTGCTAAATGATCCGCCATGGCTCTCCCTTTAACTGCTTTTCTCGGCACATAGGTGATATCGAATTCCCCCAGAAATACCGACCACTTGGCTAATCTCATGGACAAAGAAGGCTTGTCAAACAAATACTTAATTGGATCCATCTTCGACACTAGCAGAATCGGATGCGCTGCCAAGTAATGCTTGAGCTTATTAACCACCCAAACTAGCCCGGTGCAGGTCTTTTCCAATGCTGAGTAGTTTAGCTCACTCCCTTGCAACTTTCGACTAACAAAATAAACGGCGTTCTCCACCCGAGAGTCCTTGGCTTCTTGTGCCAGCATAGCCCCAACGGCTGTATCAGTTACTGTTAGGTACAATAGCAACGGTTTCTCCGAATGTGGGGGGCGAAGGATAGGGGGATTGACCAAGTATCTCTTGATTTCCTCAAAGGCTTCTTGACACTTCCAGTCCCAATCTATACTTGCGGTCTTCTTCATCGACCGAAAATCGGTTCACACATAGTGGTCAATTGATTAATGAAGCGGCTGATGTACTGTAACCGTCCCATGAATCCCTTAACTTCCTTTTCTGTGCGTGGTGGCTTCATCTCCATGATGGCTTGAATTTTCCTTGGATCTGCCTCAATCCCTCGTTCGGTGACCATGTAGCCCAGGACCTTTCCTCGAATAACCCCAAATGTACACTTGGCAGGATTCAGACGCATTGCGTGCTCACGCAGCCTGTCGAAGAACTTCCTCAAATCAATGAAATGCTGACCGTCTGACCCCTTGGAATGAATGATCATATCGTCGACATACACCTCAATCTCCTTATGTATCATGTCATGGAATAATGCTGTGACCGCTCTCTGGTATGTAGCCCCTGCAGTTTTCAATCCGAATGGCATTACGGTGTAATGATATGTTCCCCATGGTGTAGTGAAAGCCGTCTTCTCTTGGTCCGCCTCTGCCATCTTGATCTGATTATATCCTGCGAAACCATCTACAAAAGACTTGACCTCGTAGTTAGCAGTGGCATCTACTAGCATGTCGATATTGGGCAGTGGGAAGTCGTCCTTCGGGCTAGCCTTGTTGAGATCTCGGAAGTCAACACAAACTCTAACCTTGCCATTCGATTTACTGACCGTCACAATATTGGATAACCACGTCGGATACTCAATAACTCTGATAAAACCCACTCGGAGGAGCTTCTCTATCTCTTCTTTAACTTGCAGAGACCATTCTGGCTTAATGCGACGCAATTTCTGCTTGACAGGCTTGGCGTCTGGTGTCAGCGGTATTCTGTGCTCCACTATCGAGTTATCCAGCCCCGGCATATCCTTGTATGACCATGCGAACACATCCGAATACTCTTTAAGCAGCTCAATCAACGCTTCCCTTTCAGTCCCTTCGAAGAAGCTCCCAATCTGTGTCTCCCTCGGCTCTTCTTCCGTTCCCAAATTAATACATGATAACACCTCATCGGCAGCTTGGGCCCGACCTTCCTTTTGATTGATAACTTGCTTAGAAACTTCTTTTATGTATTCATTGTTTAGTGTGTCCGCTTCTTCTAATGAGTCATTATTAACTAAGTTAATTTGATTAAGTTGAGCATTATTTTTAGTTAATTTATCATTAAGAAGATTGGCTACGAGGATACTCGTAAAGGTCTAGTTTTTCATTCATAGCGAAAGGGAAAACAACATTTGCAACTAACTCATAGTCTTCCTCGACGTGAGGTCATCGGACTTGGAAGACGACTCAAACTCAAAAGAAAACACATCGACTCAAACAAAGCAGATGACTCACGAAGAAACGAGAGGACTTGGGGGAATCGTGGGGAGACTCGACGGGAGGAGGCATCGGCCCGGCTCTTCAACCATGTATTCCTTCGTGGCTACGGGTCCGCCAAATACGCACCAATTCTTCGGCTTTCCAACCATGGGTGTCACCAACGTCCTTGGATCCGTATCATCCGCCATTTCTCGCCCCAATGATCGCAACCATATCGTCTTCTATATTCGTATTCCCCAAATGCCGCAATGTGTTCGACCATCCCATTCTTCTCGCATCCTCTCGAAACCGCAATGTTTTCAACCATCGGCTCATCCAAAGATACCGCCCTAGCTGATCGGCCAACCCATCTTCGGTCTTGATGACGTCTGGCTCGGGCCGTGACAACCTTGCCTCTCTTCGGCGTGGATCCATGAGAACCGTCTTCGCCTTCGACCTATCAACTTCTGTATCCCTGAAAATTTCGAAACCCTTCTGCAGCCTGCCTGTATGATCAAACCACGGCTCACTAAACTCCATGCAAGAGAATTCTTCACCCTCCTTGACAAAGTAACTATTGAGGGAAAGGCGGTATGGCCTCATCTCTCGCCGTTGGTAGTAGCCTTCACTCTTTTGATGTATTCAATTCTTTCCATCTCGGCTTTATCTTCGGGAGTAAGGACGTAGCCTAGACCTTGGTAGCTGCGGTGATCAATAGCATCCACTATTTTCGTGGGTCCTTGGAGATGTGCACAAGACCCGCCCCGGTACAAATCCCATGTTTCTCATCATTCTTATAGCCGGCCGTACTTGTCCGATGTCTTTGTGAGGTCCACCGCGCAAACTTGTGCTTGTGCTATTAGCCGAAAACCGCCGAACATAGAACTACCCTCTTCGTGCCGAATTTGCAGACCGGCTTTCCCCAGTGCTTGTTCCTTGAGATGTTACCGTATCGTAAATAATCGTCACTTGATCGCCCGACTGGAATTTCACACATTGATGCAATGAGGAAGGGACTCCATTCATCTGATGCAACCATGGCCTACCCAGCAGCATGGTGAAGGTGGAAGGTATGTCTATGACTTGAAACTCAGCAATCATAGTAGTGGTCCCGCAAGTAAGGGGCAAACTGATTATTCCCAACACTGACCGGCTAGTAGAATCATATCCCCGCACGGAATGAACTGAAGGTCTCAAATCTGTGGGACTTAGATCAAGGACGTCCATCATCCTAGAAGGCAGTATGTTCACCGCGGAACCGTTATCTATGAAAATACGTGGCAACCTTTTTCCGTTGACTTCAATAGTGATGTGCAGTGGTTCATTATGATCCGATCCAAACTCCGGCATGTCCAACTCTGAAAATGTAATGATATTCCCAAAGTGTATGTTGCCGATCATTTGCGTTACATCTTCTGGCTTTGTATCAGACGGCACCAAAGTTGCAGCAAGATTCTGTTCCAACATCATCCTATGGGCATACGAGGACGTTAGCAAGGACCATAAGGATATATTGGCTTGAGTTAGCTTCAGCTGCGTGAGAATAGGGTCTTCTTTATCAGGGTTCACTACTTCAGTTTTCGGACCAAACACTTTCTTCGCCCCTTTATCTTCTGGTTGATACACTTTTCCGGACCTCGTGAGTAGACTAACCCCATTCTTCTCCATATCAGATACTTCTGCGTGAATTTCAGCCAACGAGAGAGGTTTAGGACTCTCTTCCACATAATCACCATTTAACGAGGCAACTTCTCTAGACAGTTCCTCAAAAGACAGCATATAACAAGAAAATTCTTTATAAATTGAACTCAAATTACAAACTGACACAACTGCCTCACTGTCCGTCACAACAGACTCGACTGGATCAGTGAGGTCTTTCTCTACCATAGCAACATCACTACCAACTATCTTACTAGGATTTTCTACCTTCCCTTCAATGATGAGCTTCTGCACAGCCCTTTTCAAAGCAAAACCAGCATACTCGGAGAATTTCGGCACGAACAATCCCTTTCTGACAATAGCTGAGAATACATCTTCTGTCGACAGCCCCAGTTTCTCAAAAGCATCTTCCATCTCTACCAAGCTGATAAAATTACCTTCCACCATGTGGATCTTGTTGTTAGGGAGAGGATTCCCCACAACGTTTGGAGACTTCGGCTTCTCCACCTTACCTTGCCGAATCAAGTCTTGTACCAAACGTTTGAACTGAAGGCAGTAATCAGTAGTGTGACCCTTGTACTTGTGGTAGTGGCAATACTTAGAAGCATCCAAGCCTTCCTTCGGGTTTAACGGTTCATAATTCTCAAGCGGCTTGACCAAGCCCTTCTTCACTAGCACTTCGAAAACCTTGCCCATTGGCATTCCAAAATCATCAAATACATCCCTCTCGCGGTGAATACTGTTATTTCCCCTCATTACGGCTTGAACATCCAAAGCAGCTTCCCCTTGCACATAATTTACTTGCCCCACGGGCTCTTTCTTTGCTGCGGTATTTGCGGGAGCTCTATAGCGGAATGAATTACTAGCAGCCCCAGTGTCCTTTGGTGGAACGATTCCGGTGATGCCACTCTCATAACGTACGCCCGAATCCACCATTTCCCTAAGATTGGGAAAGTAACCATTACCAACTGCCAACTTATGTCCGGGCAACAAGCACTTGTAAAAAATCTGTTTCTGTTCATTCTCCTTGGGCGGATACTGAATTTCGCTCAACTTATCATTCCAACGTTTGTAGAAGTCATAAATCGATTCTCCATTCTTTTGAAGCGTGTGCTCCAAATCAGCTCTATTCACTTGCCAATCCATGTTTGCTTGATACTTTTCAGAGAACACCCTACTAACTTTGTCCCATGTGTCCCTTTCCTCCTCGTTCAACTTTAGAAACCAACGGAGAGCAGCCCCTTCCAATGTGCTATGGAACATTCTCGCCATCTGCTCGGGTGTACAGTCTTTGGCCCTCATCGCCAACGTATAGCTGTCTAAATGCGTCTTCGGGCAAGTAACTCCTCCAAACATAGCCATCTTGGGCATCTTGAAATCTTGAGGTAGGGGTGCAACTTTGCTCGGATTAAGCATCTTGATGGGGACACTCCTTGCTTTCCCATTTGCTCGGCCAATGCCTTCACTTGTTCAATCAACGCTAACACGGTCGGGTCCGTAGCAATGTTGGAGTTACGCATGGTGGGGTTGAGTGATGGTAGGGAGGTGGAGTAAGTAGGGATGTGATGGCCGGAATAATTGAAGGGTAAAGTGGGAGGAGGTAGATTAGCAAAGTGGTCCTTGGGTGTGTTGGCGGGGAGGTTGATAGGGTCTTTTGGACTTGCTTGAGCTCCCATACATAACAGGTGGTGGAACGTTATTGTAGCTGTTTGGAACATAGTTGGGTAGAGGGAAGGTAGGTGCATTGAGATTGGCGGGATTAGGGGTATTGACAGTTTCATCTTCAACATCGACCACTTCATTCCCCATCAAGATAACCTTATGTCCCCTTTTACTGAGTTCCTCAACAAAATGATCCTTCAGCTCTTGATTGTGGTTCTTCAAAGTGCGATTCTGCTCTTCAAGTTTCTCAACCCTCATGGTTAAACCGGCAAAATAGGCATGCAGAGCAGGCGGAATGTCATTAAAGTCGAGGTTGGCAAGACCTTCCATTGAAGTGACTGGTGTAGAACTGGTTGCAGAGGCAGCAGGTGCGCTTGGAGTAGTTGATGGAGGCAAGGTTGTCATTGTTGAATGAAGAACGCGGCCCGACCTTAGCTCTGCGGAAGTATCAGAAAAGACTCGGTTTTAGGAGAGGGGTTGACTCAATGCAGTGTACTAGCTTGAAATTTTTTATTTACAAAAGCTTGGTACATTTTAGTCCTACAAAGGTTGGAAGGGATACCCCTTTTTCGCAACTAACTAAATATCCTAAAGTGGTGAATCCTAACGACTAACCTTCTCGTATAGACAGTCAATGTGATTTTTATGAAAAGTACTGCAAACCAATGATAGGCCAAGATCCTTTAACAATATATAACTCGTCCTCACATAGCACGTCCTTTAAAAGGAAATCAATTTTTAGTGCTCTTAATCTCTCGATAGATCTTGACTTATCATTGGTTCGTGGTGACTTGACGTAAAGACCCCATTAATTGTCTATACAAAAAAGCTAGTCAAACCAACCGGTCATATGGAGTGTATTCCTAGAAAAGTGGGTGACGCAAGGGTTAGGTTTTAGGCTCCCACCGTGCAGCCGAAGCGCACTGATGAGTGGATGGCCAAGTGAGACTCGGAAGGGAGGAGACATGATCACCACACTTCCCGCACTTTGGCTTCTCCGAAGGGTAAAAGGGTGTCTGTGCAGTGTGACACGGACTCTAGTGGTAGTGTGAGGTAAAAGTATCTAATTCTTTTTAAAGAAAAAAGAGAAAGATTTTTTATTTACATGAAATGCATGCATGCAATGCAACAGTTAAGAGTAAAGAAAAATAAAAAGAAAGCAAAATACAACCCCACAAAGGAAAACGAAAGTCTGACCCACTTAGTTTGAAAAGATTTCAAAACAGTCCCCAGCAGAGTCGCCACTGTGAATACCCCGTCCCGATGCAACGCGCATTCGGAGGTTTAAAATAATTAATTGTATAAGTCGGATCGAAATAGGATATTCATTTAGTGACACTCGATTTAAACCATATTAAAAATATTAATTTAAATTTGAGAGTCGCCACGCCACTTTGATATAGCCCAAAGCTTTGAAAAAAGGCTAAACAGTTAATTGGGTTCGGGGGTCAAGTTACAACAGAAGAAGAAACGTTATCACTCCTATTGCCCGACGGATCGGTCTTTCTAGCATGTGGGGTGTTGGTTGTGTGCGGTGTTTACAGGAATAGATAGAAGAAACGGGATCATGCATAAGGAGGAGGGGAGAGAAAGAATTAATTGATGATCACACCCTAGAACCTTTGAGTTAGGCCCTCGGAAGGTGCACTAATCAATGTTCATCCTTGGGGAATTGTTGATCATGGGACAATTATAACTAAGGTGGAAGGAAAGCAATAGTTCCTAGATCCATTGGGTTTCTTAGGGCGAAACCTTAGATCATCCTCGGCTATGAACAATATATTAAAACAACCCTAAATCTAGCATATATGGCATAAGCAAGAGATAAAGCAATTAAAATATACTAAGCATGCAAACAATAATAAAGACAATAATAAAGAACAAGAATATTAAAAAGAGAATCTTACCAATTGTAACAAGACTTGGAGGTCGAATCTTGGCGATTCGAGAGGAAAAAGAAGAACTAAGGATTAAAGCAAGTATGGCTGCTTCTCCCGGAGAAATTATGTGTCAATATGGGGAGCCGGGCACCCCTATTTATAATACCTCGGTACCTGGGCTGGGCCTCTAAAGGGTCGATCGGCTCTAGGATAGAAGGGTCGATCGGCTCTAAATAAAAGGGTCGATCGGCCAATGCACGGGCAAAGGGCCGATCGGCTCTTCCAACTGGCGTCCTTTCCAAGCTGACAGCGACGGCGCAGTATGGAAGAATTTAATGAATTAGGGTTTTTAGGGTTTCCCTAGGGTTTCTAATTAATATCAACCGGGCCAGGTATTTGGAATACCCTTTTTTCGGACCGGGTACTAACACCCCCAACTTTTTGAGTTGACTTTGTCGACCAAGAAGTTAAAGGAAAATTTTGAAATGACTTGCGTAGTCCGCTAGTGGATAGTCGACTTGGTAGATGTATGTCATTCTAGACAATTGACTTCTGACGGTTGAATACACTGTTTAATGCGTTGTAATTTCCGCCTTAATGGGACAGTTCTGGCGATTGGACAACTACATTGGGAACTGGCGTGGAACCTTTACTCTAACAATAGAACGATTGTGTACCCCACCCTTTCCAATTTAGGTAAGGATTTGGAGGCGTATATAAGGAAGGATTCTTTTCCTTTTCAAACTTTACCCTTCCCAAATATATAAATACCCAGCAAGAGCAAACAACAATGCGTTTGATTTTCCGGTGCAATTCTTCTTCCCATTCCACCTTTGAATTCCTTCTTCCTCAAATCAACAAGGTACCACTCAATTTCTTTCCTTTAGGTTTAATTTTGAGCTTTCTCTATTATTGTGCCATGGCTAGGACCTTCGGCTTCGAGCTAGGAATGGTTATAGTTGCATAAACCTTAGGATTTACAAGAGGCTAGAGGGCCCATGGAGGAAACTGAACAGAGAGGAGTGTATCACTATTTTGAATAGGTGGAGCTTGTTTTACGGCGAGGTAGGGTTTTCAGCTGGTTAGAGTATGAGGGATTTGGAATCGGATGATCCACGAATTATTCATTTCCGTCTCTTCAATAAACTGATAGACCACCTTATCGTCTTCTACATTAAGACCAATAAACCCCCCTTTCCTAGAGAGAGATTAGCCTTCCTTGGGGAAACTAGGTCATCCTTAAATAGCTCGGAACATACTTCAACTAGGTCTGATTCCCCTGTTTCTATGTCATCTATAGATATGGTAGCTCAACAAACTTACGTTTCTACCTCGTCGATCTCTTCATCAGGCAACATCATGGACAAATTTTCCTCGATCGTGGTTCCAGGTCGTAATGAGAGGGGGTGTGTGGTCCTCAAGCTGGCCATAGGGAAGAAAAACTCTGAATCCCGCATCAAAATCCTTCATGACTTCTTTGAGGTCCCCAAAGATGACTTCCACCTGACCCATTATACTTAAAGGCAAAGGAAGGCCCAATCTGGAATGCATTGGGGTTTGAGAAAAACTAACGTAGCCTTCTACTACGGTCAGTTTGAGGCCAGCCTACGTCTACCCCTTGATCCCTTCATCTGTGAGTTTTTGGAGTGTTTGGTCGCCGTCTCTATGCAGTTGGGTGCCAATACTGTTAGGGTCTTAGTATGCTTTGCCATGGTGAGCCGGTTCGTTGGGTACGAGCCATGCATGCACGTCTTCAAGAGGTTCTTCAAGATAGTGCAGAATGAGAAAACTTTCGGGATAAGTACGCCCGCCAAAGCCAAAGCCCCAAAATTATTCATTAACTTGCCCGATAAGGTGTCAGGGTGGAATAACCATATGATCCTGGCTGAAAGTGGTAAGGGATGGGAATTCCCTTTGCCCAGGGCCGACACAGAGCCAATGAATGAGGAGGACTATTGGGTCCCAGAGTGGAGCGATGAGCTCACTAACACTGGTGGCTCGTAGGAGCACCATAAGCTGGGCAACATTGGTGTCAGACAAAGACTATTTCATTCAGGTCGGAATGATGCTAGGAGGAAATGGGGAGGTAGCCCCTTTAGTGCCAATCATTTTGGAGCCTTAGATACCCGGATTGGGTGATTCACGCGAGAGAGAAAGGTTCGAGTCCCAATGTCATTTCTGCAAGAAGAAGCCAGACCACTGCAGAGGCCTATTTCACTATGGCGGTTAAGTATTTGACTTGCTTTTGATATTTTTGTAATTTCTCTGTCATTTTGCTCGTATTCTGCTTCGCTAAATGTTTCCCTTTAATCATGCAGTTTTACTCCCGAGCAAGAGGCACAGATGAATAGAATCGTCAACCTCAGTGATAGAAGGAGAAATAAGAAGGCTCATGGGGAGGCCAATGTGAAATTACCCGGATCGCGTGCGGACTGCGGCGAGCTGTTCTTTCGAATGGACTTCACTTGGAAAAGAGAGCCGCCACGCCGTTTTGTATTATGAGCCCAAACTTTGAAAATGGCTTTGAAAACAAAGTCGTTTTTATTGGTAGCAAAAACTTGGAAAAGGCTTTTTAGGACCAGAGATTGTTAGGTTCGGAGGTCACGTTACGTTTCGGGAAGAGTATATTGAGATCACCCGAAATGCCTCGTATGACGAGTCTTTCTACCTTTCTCGAAAAGTGTGGGTGTGTGTGTGTTCGTGTTACTTTTAAAAATGAGCTTGAATGACAAGCTTTAATCTTGGTTTGAATGACAAACATTGATTTTGGTAAAAAAGAGCGTTTGAATGATAAACGTCAGTTTTGAGTTTGAAATGAGCGTTTGAATGTCAAACGTCGGTTTTGAGACGGAAATGAGCGTTTGCGTGGCAAACGTCGGTTTTGAGTTTGAAATGAGCGTTTAAATGACAAACGTCGGTTTTGAGTTTGAAATGAGCGTTTCAATGACAAACGTCGATTTTGAGGGGTTTTGAAGAGGAGTTCGAATGACGAACTTTTGGTTTTGAATCGGGCATTGCATTATTAGCGATTTTACGGGAAAAAAACATTAAATGAGATGCGATCAACGAATCGTTTTGCGACTCGGACTTTGATAAGTAAATACTATCACGAGTCAAACGGCTCGGACCTGTAAATGACATTATTTAAAGTGCGGTATCAACGGAATCAAACGATCCGAAATTTAAAGGTGCGATCAACGAGCCAAACGACTCGAAATTGTAAAGTTGCGTAATTTAAATGACATTTAACGGATCAAACGATCCGGACTTGTAAAGAGCGTAATTTAAATGACATTCAACGGATCAAATGATCCGGACCGTTAAATGACAGAAAAGTAAATGAACGGGGCTGGAACGCCGTTTTAACTCGAGATTACTTCTCTTACGGGAGAGAAGAGAATCTTGGACTAAAACGTATCGGACCCCGTAGACGGCTGTACGTCTACATTTTGAGAGTGAGAGTTTACCAAATTTGGTGTTGACTCTTTGGCTCGGGAGGACGTATATGGGATACGAAAATGTGTTTGAAAGGTGTTTCGAAAGTGTTTGGTTCCCCTTTTATTTGGTGCTTAGAAACCTAGGGATTTGGGCAGCATTTCGACTTGTGTCGGTTTAGCCTACGATCAGAATATACCGACGAGTAGCACGAGGGCCCCCGAAGAGTAGAGAATTCCGCCGATGAGTAGCATGAGGGCCCTCGAAGAGCGGAAGAAAGACTAGCATTTTTGTGCTAGGGGGAGGAGAGGAGGAAACGGTGTAGGATTTATGAATGGGGAGGGTAGTATTTATAGGAGGGGAAACAGTCCGGCCGGCCTGTTCCTCAAATTGGCTATTTTTCCTTATTGAACTAGCTATATGCGTAGATCTTGTTCTCGCGTTCAATTTGATATCTGGTGGGCCCAAAACGGAGTTCGTATGAGGGAGTTATGACCTCCGGAAGGTCGGGACGCTCGAAAACAGCAAATCGAATCCCCGAAGACCCCGAAAAGTGCGTTTTTCAGGGAAAGATGTACTTTTACGTGTGATAACGTGTGTTGAGTACACTTTGACGTCGGAATGCACGGGGCAGTCTCGGGATGTCTCGTTGACTCGAGAACGGGGAGCTTAACGGGTTCCGGTTAACTTGGAAAGGGTCAGTTAACGGATTCCGGTTAACTTTTAACGGATTTTGACAATCCAGATTTGGGTACTTACAGTTAGCCCCTCGGTGACGTTAGTTTCGAAGGAAGTGGGTTCGTCGAAAAATATAAGGATCCAAATCGGGGGATGCCTTATGGAGGGACCTGGGCGGTCAAATGGCTGGACCCTTAGCGAAAGGATTCCTACGTATCCCTAGCGGGAATCAAGCCGATCCTAGTTCACGGGTGTGAGGGCAATTGGTAGGGGCCTCGACCTGTGGGGAATGATTAGGAGGAGTTCGTCCTGAGAGAGACTGTTTTGGAGGCGTCTAAACCTGAGGGAGACTATTTGACGGTATCTAAACCTGAGTGAGACTATTCGAAGGCGTCTAAACCTGAGGGAGACTATTTGAAGGCGTCTCTGGCCGAGTGGTTGAAATTTTTGAGGGCGTGTGGCGCCTCAGACCGAGATTACTGAAACTTTCGAGGGCGTGTGGCGACTCAGACCGATTTTACTGAAACTTGCGAGGGCGTGTGGCGCCTCAAAACAATTTTACTGAAACTTGCGAGGGCGTGTGGCGCCTCAGACCGAGAATACTGAAACTTTTGAGGGCGTGTGGCGCCTCAGACCGAATGTGCTGAAACTTTTGAGGGCGTGTGGCGCCTCTGACCGAGATTACTGAAACTTTCGAGGGCATGTGGTGCCTCAGACCGATTTTACTGAAACTTGCGAGGGTATGCGGCGCCTCAGATCAAAATCACTTGAAACTTTAAAGGGCGTGTGGCGCCTCAAACCGAGATTACTTGAAACTTTTGAGGGCGTGTGATGCCTTAGACCGAGATTGGTGAAACATTTGAGGGCGTGTGGCGCCTCAGACCGAGATCACTTAAAACTTTAATGGGCGTGTGGCACCTCAGACCGAGATTACTTGAAACTTTTGAGGGCATGTGGTGCCTCAGACCGAGATTGGTGAAACATTCGAGGGCGTGTGGCACCTCAGACCGAGATTATTGAATCATTCGAGGGCGTGTGGCGCCTCAGACCGAAGTTACGAGGATGTGATGGTCCTGAGATGAAGGCGTTCGTGCCTTGAGATTGACTTTGTAAGGCGTTCGTGCCTTGGGTGCTGGACTTATGATGACGGCCAGGTTTTATCCGCTGGGGATATGGTGGAAATGACGGGAATGGTTGCGTTGAACTGGCATTCTTAATGACACGGAAGGATTGATGTTCTAACTACGGGGTTAGGAACGAGATGTGATCTAGGGAGAGACTGACATATTACTGGGGAAAAGCATCCAGAGTTCTAATAAAGTCAGTTAGGAACTGAGAGGATTGATTGACGTTACTTTTTAGAAGGATGGTCTTAGGATCCTGCTGGGGAGGAATGTTCGGGCTTACGATGATGGCCGAAGAGGGATTGTTGTGCGGGCTTACCTTGATGGCCGCTGAATTAGGATGGTCGGGCTTACGATGACTTCCGGGAAAGTGAACGTTCACTTGCTGGAGTAAAAAGGTATTCATATTTATGAAGATGGCCGAAGAGGGATTGTTGTGCGGGCTTACCTTGATAGCCGCTGAAAGGGATAGTCGGGCTTACGACTGGCGACCGGGGAGAAGATTCATTGTACGGGCTTACAGTGATTGCCGTTTGTCTTTTGTCCGCTGGGGATAGGGTGTTTGGAGGTATTTGACTGTCTACTTTAATTAAAAGATGGCTAATCTTACGAAAAAAAATGGGCAATCTTACGAAAAGATGGGTAATCTTACGAAAAGATGGTTAATCTCTCTAAGAGATGGGTAATCTCTCTAAGTGATGGGTAATCTTTCTAAGAGATGGGTAATCTTTCTAAGAGATGGGTAATCTCTCTAAGAGATGGTTAAATGTTGGTGAAAACCAATGGGAATTTTAACGTCTGGAGACGAAATGTTAATGAGGACTAACGGGAATTTTGACGTCTGTAGACAAAACGTTAGTGAGAACTAACGGGAAATTTAACGTCTGGAGACGAAACGTTAGTGAGAACTAACGGGAAGTTTAATGTCTGGAGACGAAACGTTAGTGAGGACCAACAGGATTTTTAACGGCTGGAGACGAAATGTTTAACGGGAATCTTACCTCGAGAGAGGAGTGTTAGAAATGTCTAACGAGAATTTGGACCTCGAGAGAGGGGCGTTAGAAATGTCTAATGAGAATTTT
This sequence comes from Adenophora triphylla var. japonica, assembly GCA_022495995.1. NCBI lineage: Eukaryota > Viridiplantae > Streptophyta > Magnoliopsida > Asterales > Campanulaceae > Adenophora > Adenophora triphylla. The sequence continues at coordinate 248,099 of JAFEMH010001206.1, read as the reverse complement.
ACCTCGAGAGAGGGGGATTAGAAATGCCTAACGGGAATTTGGACCTCGAGAGAGGGGCGTTAGAGATGTCTAACGGGAATTTGGACCTCGAGAGAGGGGCGTTAGAGATGACGGAACTCACGAGGAAGAATAATAGAAAAGGATCTCACGAGGAGATAACGAGATGTAAAATATCGGGGAAGGATCTCGTAGGGAGATGACGGAAAGATCTCACGAGGAGGAATAATAGAAAAGGATCTCACGAGGAGATAACGAGATGCAAGATCTCGGGGAAGGATCTTGCAAGGAGATGACGGAAAGATCTCACGAGGAGGAATAATAGAAAAGGATCTCACGAGGAGATAACGAGATACAAGATCTTGGGGAAGGATCTCGCAGGGAGATGACGGAAAGATCTCACGAGGAGGAATAATATAAAAGGATCTCACGAGGAGATAACGAGATGCAAGATCTCGGGGAAGGATCTCGCAGGCAGATGACGGGATGTGATATCTCGGGAGAGGGTCTTACGCAGAGATAACGGAAAGATATCACGAGGAGATAGCAAGATGCTGAATCTCAGAAAGGAATCTCTGGGAGATAGCGAGATGCAGAATCTCGGAAAGGATTCTCACGGGGAGATAGCGAGATGCGAAATCTCGGGAAGGAATCTCACGGGGAGATAGCGAGATGCAGAATCTCGGAAAGGGATCTCACGGGGAGATAGCGAGATGTAGGATCTCAGGAAAGAATCTCACGGTGAGATGGCGAGATGCAAAATCTCGGAAAGGAATCTCACGGGGAGATAGTGAGATGCAGAATCTCGGAAAGGAATCTCACGGGGAGATAGCGAGATGCAGAATCTCGAAAAGGAATCTCACGGGGAGATAGCGGAAAAATCTCGCAGGGAGATGACGAGATGTGATATCTCAGGAGAGGATCTCACGCAGAGATGGGTAATCTCACGAAAAGATGGGTAATCTCACGAAAGGATGGATAATCTCACGAAAAGATGGGTAATCTCTCTAAGAGATTGGTAATCTCACGAAAAGATGGATAATCTCTCTAAAAGATGGGTAATCTCACGAAAAGATGGGTAATCTCTTTCTCATCTTCATCAGTTCCTTTATATTTTTTTTTATTTTTTTTCAGTTCCTTTCTCATCTTCATCAGTTCCTATGTCGGTTCCTTTGACAAAGTAGCGAGCAAGGTCGAAGCTGTAAGGGTTGGAGGTTGGGTGTGCCGTAGGAGGTTCCTCATGCGTCGTTGCTTGGTGCCGGCGAGCCTCTTATTTTTCCTGATGTCGGCTGGTGTTGGCATATAACCAAGCCTCTGGACTGTAGTGTGGTCCTTGACTTTGATGACTTGGTGTTAGCCTTGTAACCTTTTGCCGAGCCCCAGTCCTGGGATGAAGTTCATGAGTTTCATCATCTTCATGGCGGGAGGGATTTTGTCCCAAAACAGTGGAAGGTCCACGCTGCATATTTAGATCTTGGAGGTCTCCAAGGTGAATCCAGTTAATGCCATATCATCATCATGCTTGATCTCTAACACTGGAATGCCGTTGGTGCTGGTCCCCTCGGTGGTGACGCTGTCGCCGTAGACTGTGGTTAGCTCGTTGCCTTGCATGAACTTGATACATTGGTGAAGGGTGGATGCCACACCATTCATTTGATGCAGCCAGGGTCGCCCCAAGATGGCTGTGAAAGTGATTGGAATGTCCAACACTTGGAATTCGGTGGGGATCATCCGCTTGCCGAACCAGATGTTTAGAGTAGCGACCCCGAGAACTGTGCGGGAAGTAGAATCGTAGGCCTTGACAGTGTGGACTGAAGGCTTCAAATCTGTGGGCTTGATGTCAAGCAGGTCCATCATCTTGGCGGGTAAGACATTCATCCCGGAGTCTGAACAGTGATGCAAAGCGGCTCATTGTGGTCAGCTCCAAATCTTGGCAAGTCCAAATCTGTGAGGGTGATGATGTTTTCATAGTGGATGTTGCCGATTATCTGGATTACTTCTTCTGGAGTTGCGTCCATGGGGACCATGGTGCGGGCCAAACTTTTCTCTAGCTTGAGCTTGTGAGGGTATGAAGAGGTGAGCAGATACCAAAGGGAAATGTTCGCATGAGTCTGCTTGAGCTGAGTGAGGATCGGTTCCTCCCACATTTGAGAGATAGAGGTTTTGGTGGTGCCTCCAAATTTCTTTGAGGTTTGATAAGTTGAACTTTGGCTGATCCTTCCGGGGATTATGCTTCTTGTTGGCAGTAAGGTTGCCGAGATTGGAGACTTTCTTGTGTCCAGATGCCTGAACTGTGGTGTCAACAGGATATTTTCGCTTTCCCACCCCTGTAGGTTCTGAAGCTGTGCTGTTTGAAGGAAGGGAAGACTCGCTGGAGAAAACTGCCCTTGCATGCTACTGTTGCCCAGAGGTCTCATGAGGATTCAGATTCTGATATGTCAAAGTTGTATCTGAGAAGCCCCAATTCTGATTAAGACCACAATGTCGAAAGATGCTTCTGACAAGCCCTAGTAATCGGAACTCAAAGTAAACACTTGGGATGAAAAAGCTCTCTTCGTATGGCAAAGCCCCAGTCTGAAGAAATGGCTTGGTGAAGCCCCAGTTTGAAGGAAGCACTGGTCATCTGTGGGGATTCTAGAGTGAATCCGATGCAGCCCTGATGGATGTGGTTTTACCCATCCAGAAGATATATTTTCTAGCTCATTTGATGCTCGAAACCTTGAGAATTTAATGTATTTTGTTAGTGTTTTGATAGTAGGGGTTGATGTGCAACAATGCAGAAAAAGGGGAGAAAAAGAGTACTTTGAAAGTTCAAGGGCCAAAACGTAAATATTGGAAATTCAGGGACCAAACTGAAAATATGGAAAATTTGGAGGAATTTGATTTATTAAAATTCATGGGCTAAAGTGAAAAATAAAATTTCAAAGATCGAGGTGCAAAAGAATTTTTTATAGTGACTAAAGTGCGACTGCGCAATTGTGTGGCGAATCGAATACCAAAATTGGTCCAAAATCAAGGTTGCTGGCCAAGGAACAAAAGGTGGCCGGCCAAATTCAAGGCAGGCTGAAGGATGGCTGGGCCAAGGCTGATGGGCTGGGCAAGGCTTGGGCTGTGGCTGAGGAAAGCATGGGCGGTTGCTTATCAAGGCTGGGCGGCCGCATAAATGAACCAATTTGGCCGAGGTTTCTTCTGTTCTGTTGGGCGCTGGCGCAGGCTATTATGGGCGACCGCCCACCAAGTTTCAGCAACGGGTTTAATTCCGTCACAAATAATAAAAACGAATCAGCAACAGAATCAACACAGAATCAGTGACGGATTTCGGAAGATTCTCTATTTTGACTAGGACTTTGCCCATAATTTGTTTCCAAAAAGGATTTTTACCTCCCTCCTCCTATAAAAATAACCCTAGACTAGTTTTTGTATGATCTTTGGATCTTTTGATCTTTTAATCTTTTGAATTTCTTATTCTCTCTCTATATTTTCTTTCTCCTAAACATATTACAATTTATTTGTACAAGATTGAAGGTTTTAATTCAAGGTTTGAGGTATTTATTTTAATGGCCATTCGAGGCTAAATTCCTTATTTTGCGGATTGGTAGTAACACATATTAGATCTTTATGCTAAGGTTTTAATTCTTTCTATTTCTTTTTCGTTCTTGTTCTTCTCAACGGTTTTAATTATTGTTCTTGAGATCAATTGTGTTGACCTCGCGAAATGCCTTTGACCTCTTGAATTTATTTGGGTATGAATTATTGCACTTGCGTGGATGATTTGTAATTTGACCATTGTTGAGAAGAATAGATTCAATTGAGGACCTGCCGGAAATCAAACGAATCTAGGTTCTATTGTTCTTAAGTTTTTAATTGAAATTCTTGAATTTTTATATTGACCTACCGGAATATATAAACAAGATAGAATTAGGAGGGTTTTAATGTTCTTATTGACCTACCGGAATATATGAACATCTTAACCCTAGGTTTTTGTGAACGAACCCAAGAATGAGATTGAATTATTTCTTCACATGATTTAAATAGCATAAAGTGATAATATGTTGTGAATTCAATCCGTGGACTATTTCTTAATCCTTGATTTATTTCCTTGTTTTGTTTATTTTATTTGCTTTCTTAGTTTAATAATTCAACCAATCAAAATCCCCTTTTCCTTTGTTACTTTTTACACTAATTAAACCAAGTTGTTCAACACACAAATCTCTGTGGATTCGACCCCTTGCTTGTGCATACTACTACAACGGTAGCTAGTACACTTGCTAAGTATTTTATTACAAGAGGATTTTTATCCATCAAGTTTTTGACGCCGTTTTCGGGGATTTGTTGTGATTTTAACAAGTTTGTTTAATCGGTGTATGCTTGGTCGGCGTTCTTTGAATCCTACATTGGAGCCATTGAACGACGACATTGATAGGTTAGGTCGGCGTTTGAAAGAACTTGAATTAAAAGAGGGCAATCCCCTCGAAAGTGACCTAAATCCTTCTACCACCGGGGTAGAAGAGGAAGAACTTGAATTAAAAGAACTTGAATTAAAAGAGGGCAATCCCCTCGAAAGTGACCTAAATCCTTCTACCACGGGGATTTGTTGTTATTTGAACAAGTTTGAGCCGGTGGGATTGCCATCGCGGCTTCTTCCTCTTCTACCCCGGTGGTAGAAGGATTTAGGTCACTTTCGAGGGGATTGCCCTCTTTTAATTCAAGTTCTTTCAAACGCGGATTTGTTGTGATTTGAACAAGTTTGAGCCGGTGGGATTGCCATCGCGGCTTCTTCCTCTTCTACCCCGGTGGTATAAGGATTTAGGTCACTTTCGAGGGGATTTCCCTCTTTTAATTCAAGCTCTTTCAAACGCCGACCTAACCTATCAATGTTGTCGTTCAATGGCTCCAATATAGGATTCAAAGAACGCCGACCAAGCATACACTGATTAAACAAACTTGTTCAAATAACAACAAATTCCCGGCAACGACGCCAAAAACTTGATGGATAAAAATCCTCTTGTAATAAAATACCTAGCAAGTGTACTAGCTACCGTTGTAGTAGTATGCACAAGCAAGGGTCGAATCCACAGAGATTTGTGTATTGAACAACTTGGTTTAATTAGTGTAAAAAGAAACAAAGGAAAAGGGGGTTTTGATTGGTTGAATTATTAAACTAAGAAAGCAAATAAAATAAACAAAACAAGGGAATAAATCAAGAATTAAGAAATAGTCCACGGATTGGATTCACAACATATTATCACTTTATGCTATTTAAATCATGTGAAGAAATAACTCAATCTCAGTTGAACTTTATGTGGCCCGACTAGGCGACCGTCCTTGATTTTTTTTTTTTTCGATTGGTCAACCAAAGTGTATAAGAGGAATGGCTTGTAATGTATACGCGCAAGGACGTATTTTAGAGAAGTGGGAACGAATCCCCATTTTATATGGATGCCTAGTTTAATGCAGGCACCAGAACTCTCTTTGGGTTTGACTCTTTTGAGAGAGTATAAGTGTAGAGAGGTTTGGAGAAGTGTATGGAAGCTCTTGCTGACAGAAAGACAGTGTTTAGCTCTATTTTTCCTATTATCGTGGAAAAAAGAAGACTTGTCGAGAAATCTGAAAACATGTTTTATCCATAATGATCACAAGATTGCTTTAAACCCTTTGTTAATGTTCAGGTTGTTCAACCATTAATCCCGATATGAACAAATGTCTTGATTATCCGTGCGAAGAAAGTCAACTGATGTCGCGGATCAAAGTTGGCTGTGTGTGAAAGAAAGGTCTGTGTATAGGGGAGGTCATTGATGAGACCGGATTTATGGGATTTGTATGTGTTTATGACCGAACCATTTCTGGTTGCCTACGTTTCCTTCAGTGTAAGGAGCTCAGGTCATCGTAGTTCTGGCTGAACTGTGTTTTGGCTTTAGGAATAGGGTATGAACATTTGTGGTCCTTTGGTGCAAAGGTTCAGATGGGAAGTTTGGATGATGAGGTACGGGCCTCGAGGTGATTCCTTGAAAAGTCATTGTTGACGGCTTCTTCCGTGATTCCATTGCTTCTTGATCAGCGTCTTTCACCGGGGGAGAAATAATTCGAATGTAGTGTAAGGGCTTATGATGTGTTTTTGCCTTTGCTTTGACCGCTCCATTGTTATCGACAACCTCCATTCTTCGAGCTTTAATTTTGTTTGCCCATCTGTCAAGCTTTTGATTGGCGGTGCTGGGTCCTTGGCCTCATTCTTTTTTTTTTGAAGTTCTTGTTTGAACTTTTCTCTGTTTTTTTTTGAAGTTCTTGTTTCAACTTCTCTCTCTCTCTCTCTCTTTTTTTTTTTTTGAAGTTCTTGAGGACGAAGGCAAGCTCCTGCTTGAACTTCTCGATGCGCACGAGGGCAAAGGCGAGCTCCAAGGTTGTTGTCGATATGGGGTCAATCTTTTGAGGTTGAGTGACCTTTTGTTGTTCCTTGATGTTGCCGCCGTCGTTGACTTGGTCAAGGTGATGGTGGGGACATGTCTTGGGAAGTGTATGGCTTGATGGAGGCCTTTGTGAGGTAAGGAAAGTGTATGGCTTGAGGGCACCAGTTGACTTTCTCATACCGATTAATCAGAACATTAGTTATTTTCAGAGATTATTTGTTGAGCAATCCAAGTGATCATTTAGGATATAACCATTTCATTAGTTGTAATGTAGGTGTGCAAATAATGTCTCAAGTCTAGCAAGAAGAGAAAAAGACACTTATTTATAGAAAATTTAAGATTAACTACAATATCCGAGGCAGACTTGATTGAACGAGGAAAGTACTAGAACCTACGAAGGTTGACCAAAAGACAATTGACAGATCTCGAGGATAGGTGCCCCTACTCTAGCTGCTTTTTTGTTGTTGAACTGCCAGGACGCTTGAGCTTTCCATCTTCTGTTATCTTCTGAATTCCATACCGCAGACCGAGGCAGTGATCAGTTTGTGCCCATGATACTAGTGGAAGTGGAGGGATTTGAGGCCATGGAGTAGCTGGAGTAGATACAAGTTGTCCGAAGAAATGGGTCGGAAAAGTCACAGGGACGAAACTTGATGACTGAGCATATTGCTGGAAGAAAGTGAACCTGGGAGGATTTTGAGGGATATTGGGATCTGTTTGAGAGGATCCAGCGCTGCGCTGGTTGTATTGAGTGAAAGGGATATTATTGGCTTGGCCGTATATGACAGGGGTACTTTGAGAGGTGGCAGTATGAAGCCTTGGTCGGCTGTTTCCTTGATTTGAAGGATTCCCGTAGCTGGACGGTGGAGGAACCTGGTTGAAGGTTTGGGGAGCTGATCGTGAAGGATCATCGTCCTCGATCAGGATGAAAGTACCATCTGGCTGGGGGATAGCTGCTATACCTCGCTCATTCAGAAGCTGTACCATGGAATTCTGCTGATCCTTTTTCTGTTTCTTGTGAACCTCACAAGCCCGGATGGCTTCTTCCAGTGTCATATCTGTTATCGGTGGTGGGATTCCGTTCTCGTCACGATTTCTCGGTGAGTCTGACATGTCAGAGAGAGAGTCTGGCTGAGGGAACTGAGGAACAGTCTTATGCTGCCGTAACTGTAATTCTGTTGAGGAGCTGACCCGGAATTCTGAACCACTCTCTGTTTGCTGCAGGGAACGAAAGGTATGGCTTAGTTTTCGAAAGGGGTATTTGGCTCAAGGCTTTAAGGCTCGTGCGACGTGCATTTACTACTTTAAAACACGCTTTCTAATGATCCTCACTGGTCGGAAAAGATTGGACTTTGAAAGGTTGAGATTGAAAATTGGACCGTGAAAGGTCGAGATTTAAAGTTTTGACCGTGAAAGGTCGGGATTGAATATTTGAGATCGAACCGAGAAGGTCTCGATTGGAGATCGGAGATCGGACCGCGAAGGTCGGGATCGACTTTTTGAGATCGGACTGCGAAGGTCTCGATTGGAGATCGGAGATCGGACCGCGAAGGTCGGGATCGACTTTTTTGAGATCGGACCGCGAAGGTCTCGATTGGAGATCGGAGATCGGACCGCGAAGGTCGAGATAACCTTTTGAGATCGGACCGCGAAGGTCTCGATAGGAGAGTGGAGATCGGACCATGAAGGTCGGGATTGACTACTTGAGATCGGACCGCGAAGGTCGGGATCGACTATTTGAGATTGGACCGCGAAGGTCTCGATTGAAGATCGAAGATTGGACTGCAAAGGTCGGGATCGACTTTCTGAGATCGGACCGCGAAGGTCTCGATTGGAGATCGGAGATTGGACCGCGAAGGTCGAGATCGACTTTTTGAGATCGGACCGCGAAGGTATCGATTGGAGATCGGACCGCGAAGGTCGGGATCGACTTTTTGAGATCGGACCGAGAGGGCCTCGATTGGAGATCGGAGATCGGACCGCGAAGGTCGGGATCGACTACTTGAGATCAAACCGTGAGGGTCTCGATTGGAGATCGGAGATAGGACCGCGAAGGTCGGGATCGACTACTTAAGATCGGACCGCGAAGGTCTCGATTGGAGATCGGACCGCGAAGGTCGGGATCGATTATTTGAGATCGGACCGCGAAGGTCGGGATTGACTATTTGAGATCGGACCACGAAGGTCTCGATTGGAGATCAGAGATCGGACCGCGAATGTTGGGATCGATTACTTTAGATCGGACCGCGAAGGTCTCGATTGGATTGATCGGACCGCGAAGGTCGGGATCGACTTTTTGAGATCGGACCGCGAAGGTCTCGATTGGAGATCGGAGATCGGACCGCGAAGGTCGGGATCGACTATTTGAAATTGGACCGCGAATGTCTCGATGGGAGGGTGGAGATCAGACCGCGAAGGTCTCGATTGGCTTATTTGAGATCGGACCATGGAAGGTCTTGACTGACTACTTGAGATCGGACCGTAAAAGGTCTCGATAGGAGTTTTGAGATCGGACCGTGCAAGGTCTCGATTGACAACTTGAGATCGGACCCTGAGAGGTCGAGATTAGAGATATCGGACTGAGAAATGTCGTGATTGGAGATATCGGACCGAGAAAGGTCTCGATTGGTTGGACCGTGAAGGTCGAGATTTGAGATTTGGAATCGGACCATGAGGGTCTCAATTGAGGGTTGGACCGCGAAGGTCGAGATTTGAGATTTGAAATCGGACCGTGAGGATCGTGATTGAGGGTTGGACCGCGAAGGTCGAGATTTGAGATTTGAAATCGGACCATGAGGGTCTCGATTGAGGGTTGGACCGCGAAGGTCGAGATATGAGATATCGGACCGAGAAAGGTCGCGATTGAGAGTTGGACCACGAGGGGTCGAAATGTGAGATATCGGACCGAGGAAGGTCGCGATTGAGAGTTGGACTGCGAGGGGTCGAGATATGAGATATCAGACCGAGGAAGGTCGCGATTGAGAACTGGACTGCGAGGGTCGAAATATAAGATATCGGACCGAGAAAGGTCGCGATTGAGAGTTAGACCGCGAGGGGTCGAGATATGAGATATCGGACCGAGAAAGGTCGCAATTGAGAGTTGGACCTGTTAGTACCCGATCCTATAAAAGGGTATTTTAATCTTGTTCCTAAAAGAATTGTTTTGGACTGATTAGGGTTGACAAAACCCTAATCACTCTTTTAAATATTTCTCTTTCTCGCGCTGTCAGCAGCCGCTGACGTGAAAGCTACGTCTGGTAAAAGGTTCGATCAATCCTTCCCGTAAAGGTTCGATCGACCCTTCTCGTAAAGGTTCGATCGAACCTTCTGCAGAATAAGAAGTACCACAAATATCAAAACCACCACCAATAACATTGACTATCTTTGTTACCGGTGGAGGAGATGGCAGTCTGGTTGCAACGGGATTCGATTTCCCGTTTTCGAGCGTCTTGACCTTCCAGAGGTCATAACTCCCTCATACGAACTCCGTTATGGGCCCACCACATATCAAATCGAACGCGAGAACAAGATCTACGCAAAGGTTTGATCGACCCTTCTAGAAAAGGTTCGATCGACCCTTCTTAGAAAGGTTCGATCGACCCTTCCCGTAAAGGTTCGATCGACCCTTATTTTAAAGTGCCGATCGACCCTTTTCTTTAGTCCGGCCCATTTCCCGAGCACTATAAATACGTGCACTCGATTCACATTTTCAACACACACACTTTCAATGGAGAAGTCAAGACTAGACTTGATTTTCCCCTCCGCACATCTCCCAACATTCTTCGAATCTTGCTAGATTCGACCCCCAAAGCCTTGCTACGATTGGTAAGCCTTTTATTAATATTCCGTTCTTTATTATCATTATTGTTGCGCTATATAGTTCATTTGCATGTTTAATATGTTTTAATGGTACCTATATGCTAGATTTAGGACTATTTTAATATATTTAAGTATGCATAGCCGAGGATGATCTAAGGTTTCACCCGAGAAATCCGATGGATCTAGGAACTATTTCTTTCCATCCACCTTAGTAATAATCATCCTATGATCAACAATTCCCCAAGGATGAACGTTGATTAGTGCATATTCTGAGGGCCTAAATCAAAGGTTCTAGGGTGTGATCATCAATTAATTTTTTCTCTTCCCTCCTCCTTATGCATGATCCCGCTTCTTCTATCTATTCCTGTAAACACCGCACACAACCAACACCCCATATGCTAGAAAGACCGATCCGTCGGACAATAGGAGTGATAACGTTTCTTCTTCTGTTGTAACTTGACCCCCGAACCCAATCACATGCTTAGCCCTTTTTCAATGCTTTGGGCTATATCAAAGCGGCGTGGCGACTCTCATAAAATTAAACTAATATTTTTAATATGGTTTAAATCGAGTGTCACTTAATGAATATCCCATTTCGATCCGACTTTATATGATTATTTATTATAAACCTCCGAATGCGCGTTGCATCGGAACGGGGTATTCACAGGACCGCGAGGGGTCGAGATATGAGATATCGGACCGAGGAAGGTCGCGATTGAGAACTGGACCGTGAGGGTCGAAATATGAGATATTGGACCGAGAAAGGTCGCGATTGAGAGTTGGACCGCGAGGGGTCGAGATATGAGATATCGGACTGAGAAAGGTCGCGATTAAGAGATGGACCGCGAGGGGTCGAGATATGAGATATCGGACCGATGAAGGTTGCGATTGAGAGTTGGACCGCGAGGGGTCGAGATATGAGATATCGGACCGAGAATGGTCGGGATTGAGAGTTGGACCGCGAGGGGTCGAGATATGAGATATCGGACCGAGAAGGGTCGCGATTGAGAGTTAGACCGTGAAGGTCACTATTTGAAAGATTCCCGAGATGGGACCATGCAATTGTTGTTCTATTAAATGTTTAAGTTTACTGAAAACATGTATTTCTCAGAGTCCTAAATGGTTGAAAAAGATCTTGTCTTCTTTTTCGCAACTAACCTAAGGCTCTAATCAGTGGACCTCGTCACTACGTTTATAAGCCCGTCATTTTTCACCTGTAAATCGTCTTCCCGGAACGGACAATCCCGAGTGAGGGTCCTATAAGGCAACCGAGTTCCACCGAAAAAGGAAAAAGTGAACTTAAGGCTAGCTGGTTACGCAAACTTCCAACGTATGTGACATGTGGGCATAGCCGAGGATGATCTAAGGTTTCACCCGAGAAATCCGATGGATCTAGGAACTATTTCTTTCCATCCACCTTAGTAATAATCATCCTATGATCAACAATTCCCCAAGGATGAACGTTGATTAGTGCATATTCCGAGGGCCTAAATCAAAGGTTCTAGGGTGTGATCATCAATTAATTTTTTCTCTTCCCTCCTCCTTATGCATGATCCCGCTTCTTCTATCTATTCCTATAAACACCGCACACAACCAACACCCCATATGCTAGAAAGACCGATCCGTCGGGCAATAGGAGTGATAACGTTTCTTCTTCTATTGTAACTTGACCCCCGAACCCAATCACATGTTTAGCCTTTTTTCAATGCTTTGGGCTATATCAAAGCGGCGTGGCGACTCTCATAAAATTAAACTAATATTTTTAATATGGTTTAAATCGTGTGTCACTTAATGAATATCCCATTTCGGTCCGACTTTATATGATTATTTATTTTAAACCTCCGAATGCGCGTTGCATCGGGATGGGGCATTCACAGTGGCGACTCTGCTGGGGATCGTTTTGAAACTTTTTCAAACTTAGTGGGACAGACTTTCATTTTTTGTGGTGTTGCACATTATTTCTCTTTACCCCCTTTCACTTTTAACTGTTGCATTCGTATGCATAAAAGTTAAAAAACAAAAAAAAATATCTTTCTCTTTTTTCCTTAAAAAGAATTAGATCTTCCACCTCACACTACCACTAGAGTCCGTGTCACACTGCACAGCTACCCCTTAACCCATCGGAGAAGCCAAAGTGCGGGAAGTGTGGTGATCATGTCGCCTCCCTTCCGAGTCTCACTTGGCCATCCACTCATCAGTGCACTTTGGCTGCACGGTGGGAGCCTGAAACCTAACTCTTGTGTCACCCACTTTGCTAGGAGTACACTCCCTGTGACCGGTTGGTTTGACTAGTTTTTTCATGTAGACAATTAATAAGGTCTTTATGTTAAGTCACTACGAATCAGTGATAAGTCAAGATCTATAGAGAGAAAAGAGCACTAAAAAATTGATTTCCTTTTAAAGGACGTGCCATGTAAGGTTGAGTGCTTGTTAAAAGATCTTGTCCTATCATAAGTTTGTAATACTTCCCATAAATATCATCTTAAATGTCTATACGAGATGGTTAGTCATTAGGATCCACCACTTTAGGACCTTTAGTTAGTTGTGAAAAAAGGGTATCCCTTCCAACCAAAAGTAGGTTCTATAAAAATAGAAGGCTTTTTTGTAAATAAATGCTTAACTATCCCTCATTTGTAGGACCCTCTGAGGTCCACTCTTCATTTTTAGGACCCTACAAGGTCCGCTCTTCACCTCTTGGACCAATCGCGGTTCGCTCTCTCTAATTTGGACCATCCTAGGTCCACTTTCTCAATCTAGGACCCTCCGAGGTCCACTCTTCATTTCTAGGACCCTACAAGGTCCGCTCTTCACCTCTTGGACCAATCGCGGTTCACTCTCTCTAATTTGGACCATCCTAGGTCCACTTTCTCAATCTAGGACCCTCCGAGGTCCACTCTTCATTTCTAGGACCCTCTGAGGTCCACTCTTCATTTCTAGGACCCTACAAGGTCCGCTCTTCACCTCTTGGACCATTCGCGGTTCACTCTTCATCTCTTGGACCATTCGAGGTCCACTTCCTCTACTGCGGACCTTCAAAGGTCCACGCTCTCTAATTTGGACTATCCAAAGTCTATTCCCTCGACCTAGGACCCTTTGAGGTCCACTCTTCATCTCTTGGACCATTCACGGTCCACTCTATCTACTTTGGACCATCCAAGGTCCACTTTCTCAACCTAGGACCCTATGAGGTCCACTTTTCATTTCTTGGACCATTCGTGGTCCATTCTCTCTATTCTAGACCATCCAAGGTCCCTCCTTCAATCTAGATCCACATCCTCTACTACGGACCACCCTAGGTCCATTCTTTCTATCTTGGACCCTTCAAGGTCCACACCCTCTACTACGGACCGCCCTAGGTCCAGTCTCTCTATCTTGGACCGTTCAAGGTCCACTCTTCATCTCTTTGACCCTTCGTGGTCCTCTTCCTATACTACGGACCCCTAAGTCCACTCTCCCAATCATAGACCATTCAAGGTCCACTTCTCATCTTTTGGACCCTTCTAGGTCCACTTCCTCTACTTTGGACCATTCAAGGTCCACTCCTCAATTTAGGACCCTTTTAGGTCCACACTCTCTATCTAGGACCATTAAAGGTCCACCCTTCCACTTGGGACCCTTCGTGGTCCACCTCTCATCTCTCGGACCATACATGGTCCACTCCTCTACCTTAGACTATCCATGGTCTATATCCTACACTTAGGACAACCTGTCATCTCTCGGATCACTCTTGGTCCATTCTAAGACCCTCTGAGGTCCACTCTTCATCCCTTTGACCATCCATGACCACCCATGGTCTACATCCTTCAAGTAAGACCCTTCAAAGTTCTACTTTTATCTCTTGAACCATCCACAGTCTGCTCCCTTAGTCTTAAAACCATCCATAGTTTAGATCCTTTATCTCTAGCACCCTTCAGCCAAAGACCCACCTAGATCAAACCTCTCTCGACTCATCTAGATCAAACCACCATCTAGAGCCTACCTAAGCCTACTTACCAATCAAGGCCAATTCTCATCCAAGTCCAACTAACTCATCTAGATCACCCTCACTTATATTTGACCAAGGATCGAGTCATCTTCCTCTTCCTTTTTCACCAAACGGACTCTGTTACATTCATCCTCTCTCTTTCTCTAAACTTAACCCTGGTTGTATCATCAATCGGGCCCCCCTTGAACTACGGTGACCTGAGACTCGTACCTTAAATGGTAAGGGTTACGTAGGCAACTTCAGCCTGGTCAAACTCTCAAATTGTGGAGATCAACTATTTTCTCAAAGATGCCTTAAGATTAATTATGAGTCTAATTCAACTCATTGGTTTGACTCTGCCATATGTTCTTACAGAATTCCACATCATGTCTATGGAGAAAAGCATTGAAGCCCTTAAAGAAGTCTCAGATATGAAGTTGGGAGTGATCAACCTCCTCAAAGACATGCATGAAATTGAGCAACACCATTTGTCTTACATTCACGAGTACTTGAGAAGAGCTCTTCCTCCTGTTCAGTTCCAGAGTCCCTACAATTCACAAGCTTGTGGTCCCACTTATGGTCCAACACATCAAAATTTCTCATTCAGGATGCCTGCTGTGGCCACCAACCAACGAAGGGCACCAATACCCGAGTCACCCCCAAATTCAACCCAAGAGAAGAAAATCAACAAGGAGCATTTTGATGACTTGGGAATGCCTGTGGGTGAGTTCTTCGAAGTTTTGGTGAGAAAGAATTTGATCAAGCCGCTCGAGAATTACAAGCCTATTAATAAGAGAACTAACTTGGATACATCCAAGTTTTGCAGATACCACAAGTACGTTGGGCATACCACTGACAACTGTAAGGGACTGAAACGCTTGATTCAAAGTTTGATCAACCAAGGCCTCATTGATGAAGAAGCCCTCGTACTTCGAGGAAGGATTTAGATTCATTCAGTCTTGTAGGTTCTAGTGTGTCTTTCTTACGTCCACTTTGGGCATTGGTATGTAATGTCCACTTTAGAATAGTTACCTCAATAATAAAAGAGTCTTTCTTTCCTTTCTCTCTAGACTTGAGACATAGTCTCGCATTACTTTCAAGAAGATTGTTTTATTCATAATTATCACTTGATTGCTAATCTCACTGATAAACTCACTGGCTAATAACTCATAACAAAGTAAACAGTTAAATAATAAATGCTTTGATTGGAGTGAACAACTCACTGTCCCTTCCTCATATACACCATCTCTATACACCCTTCTCTCATACGCTCTCTCCATACTTCACCATATACTTTTTGTACACTATCTCCAGACCCTCTCCTTGTACATGCCCTCTATGCTCTCTCAAGCATACACTTCCCCAAATACACTCTCCCCCACTTGACCTCCTTTCCATATGGTCAAGACAAGCACAAAGACCGTTGTTTCTTATACAAAGAAAATGCAAGGGGTTGTTCTTATCCTTCACAAGTGCTACATGAATGTCAACTTGGGGCTCACCAACCCTCCAATCTCGCGTCTCCTCTGATTTTCCATTTGATCGATAAGCTTTCGTTGAATATGCTCACATATCTTTCTCATGGTCCGAATATATTTTGCCTTACTTAATAAGTCGGTTAAATGAGTTTGCATTTATTTTTAAATACTCTTTTGAGAATGCTATCCAGTAGCGATTGAAGCCTAAACCTCTCACCATAGGAAGCCATAACCTTATCCTCACTAAATAATACCCTATCATTTCAAGATCGACAAGTTTTGAAACCCTAAGGAAGAAGCCCATACAAGGGGCTCCCTTGACTCACAAAAGAATGAACCACCTCCAAGCCCAAGAGGGAAAAGGTAAAACGCATCCTAAGGCATACGCTAGGGACTATCGCGAGCAAACAAACCCGAAAGGCTTTTCTCGAGAAGAGGGTGTCAAAAAAAAAAAAAAAAAAAAAAAAAAAAAAAAAAAAAAAAAACCTCCATCACTCCGAAGTGAACCTCCCATCTCAAAGGTTGTGAAAATGAGACATTGAGTGAAGGTCCTATCGTGATCAAGTTACCTGCTGGAATCACAACAAACTCACGAGAAGAAGCAACAAAGATTCCCTCTTGGACAAATCCCGTAAACCAATTCCAAGTCCATCCTCTCACTTTTAGAGGATTCCATCACCACCCTCGACCTTGTCAAAGTCAAAGTTAACCTCACTCTTAGAGGTTCTGAAGAAGCGACAACAAGAAAATCCCTTCACCTTAGAGATCCCAAACACATCCCTCAAACCAACCTCTCAGCAAAAGGCCCAGCCGACCTCTCACTTTAAGAGGTCATGTTAAGCATCACCTAATGATCGATCGCAACCCAAAGCCCAGCTACAACCGCTACCGGATGGCATTCTCATTTCCTTAAAAAATTATTTAAAAAATGCATATTCAAATTTTTGAGTCACTTGTTATCCTACTTGAGCATATTACATACTCTCTCCAAGTTTGGGAACTCGTCCTATTCTTGAAAATCGTTCATTCGACTCCTCAAACACTGTCTGCAAAAGTCTCACTGGGGCTTCGCATCCGTGCCTCTCAGCGGCACTCCGGTAAAAGCAAGGAGAAACGCGCCAAAGACTACTCCCCTCGGCTTGCGAGAACAAAGGAACAACGAATCTTAAAAGACAGAAAAATAGAAGGGACTATAATCAGTCAAATCCCACCTTTTGCTTCCACCCCAATCTTTTTTTCTATTTTTCATTCTTCCTCATAAAGAAGATCAATGCAGCTGCAGCCCGCACGACAATTCCACCGAACAACCCAGAGCAGCAAGCAACAACGGAACATCCTACTCCTTCTAAAGTCAAGCCCGATTTCACCATCAATCGATTTTCTCCTATTTCAGCTTCAAATCAAAGCAGTCATTATTTATTTACTTATATAATTGGAATTTGATAAATCAATCAGTGAGGTCCATTCTCGAGCAACCAAAATATAATTCTGAATAAAACAATTCTTCAAATGTCTCGACAAGTCTTCTTTTCTACAATCTAGGAAGAGCCAAACACTTACTTTCTGCCGAGCAGGGGCTTCCATACACTTTTCCACACCTGGTGATGCTTATACTCTCCCAAAAGAGTCAAACCCAAAAACGAGAGTGTCATACACGAATTCGGGATCCATTCCCACCTTCGAAAAATGTGCCCCTGCACATGTACATTTCCGAGTCTTGTCCAAGCGACTGATTGACTGTGGTTCGAAACGATGGGTCGCCTCCGTGGCCACAAGATGACTCTGTCTGCAATAGGGATACATTGAATCTCTCTAAGCTGGGGCTTTTGTTAAGCTGTTCTCTCAGGCTCTCTTTACCAGATTCCCTTCGGGTTTGCTTTGCATCATCGACTGGGGCTTTGCCACGGTCACCTCATCAAACATTGAAGCCCCCCTCAATGGAAATGGGTCGACTATGAAAAGGCCAGGGATTCTAACAAGAATCGGGGCTCCAACGAAGTCATATCTAACAAGAAGGGCATCCCTTGTCATCAAGACCAGCATGTGGCAAACTCTTTGAGTTAGTTAGAAACATAATTAATCATAAGGCCTCCTTGTCAAATTAACATACTTTCAAAATCACTCTTTGGTCTCCACAAGTTTTCAAACTCTTCAAGTCTATCAAAGACGCCTCTCTGTGACTCTCAAGATGAATCGGTCCTACCCCTTATCTCTGGACATCAAATTTATCCAATCCCATCTTCTATCATAGACACCTACTCAGCCTCGCCTTGCTTAAACCATAACCTTTCTGCTCAAATTGCCTTATTCAGACTTACCACAAATGTAAACCCTAGCTTTAAGCCTAGGTGACAAATACCTCTCAAAACCCTAGCTTCGAGCCTAGGAGACAAAACTCCTCTCTAAGCCCTAGCAATAATCCCAATCTTTTAATCTCTTGTGTTAAGGAAGACGTACTTATCCCAATCACTTGGTTCTTCGGCTCGGGAAGCCATAATAATCCCAATCAATTTCTAGGGTGACTTCCTTATACGTCAATTTCAAGGGTGACTTCCTTATACGTCAATTTCTAGGGTGACTTCCTTATACGTCAATTTCTAGGGTGACTGCCTTATACGTCAATTTCTAGGGTGACTGCCTTATACGTCAATTTCTAGGGTGACTGCCTTATACGTCAATTTCTAGGGTGACTGCCTTATATGTCAATTTCTAGGGTGACTTCCTTATACGTCAAACCCGAGGGTGACTTCCTTAATATGTCAATTCTCGGGTGATTCCCACACAGTCACATATTTGGCTTAAGACGCCACATGTCCTACATTCTTGGGTACTAAACGCCTATTTCTTTCTCTCCCCAACAGAATTCTGAACTACGACTCGGCTTGATTCCTCTAGGGATAGCCCGACAAGGGTTCAGCCGCTCGACCTACCTGGTCACCTTTCATTCACGACTCAGCTCGAGTTCAAACATTGAATCCGCAAGCTCATCATTCCACCCCTGGAATCCCTTTTTTCAGGATGGATCCTATCTTAATCGTCGACCCCACTTGTCTTACAAAAAGCGTCGTCGAGGGGCTACTGTTAGTACCCGGTCCTAAAAAAGGGTATTTTAATCTTGTTCCTAAAAGAATTGTTTTGGACTGATTAGGGTTGAAAAAACCCTAATTACTCTTTTAAATATTTCTCTTTCGCGCCGCGTGCCGCTGACGTGAAAGCTACGTCTGGTAAAAGGTTCGATCGACCCTTCCCGTAAAGGTTCGATCGACCCTTCTCGTAAAGGTTCGATCGAACCTTCTGCAGAATAAGAAGTACCACAAATATTAAAACCACCACCAATAACATTGACTATCTTTGTTACCGGTGGAGGAGATGGCAGTCTGGTTGCAACGGGATTCGATTTCCCGTTTTCGAGCGTCTTGACCTTCCGGAGGTCATAACTCCCTCATACGAACTCCGTTTTGGGCCCACCATATATCAAATCGAACGCGAGAACAAGATCTACGTAAAGGTTTGATCGACCCTTCTAGAAAAGGTTCGATCGACCCTTCTTAGAAAGGTTTGATCGACCCTTCTCGTAAAGGTTCGATCGACCCTTATTTTAAAGTGCCAATCGACCCTTTTCTTCAGTCCGGCCCATTTCCCGAGCACTATAAATACGTGTACTCGGTTCACATTTTCAACACACACACTTTCAACGGAGAAGTCAAGACTAGACTTGATTTTCCCCTCCGCACATCTCCCAACATTCTTCGAATCTTGCTAGATTCGACCCCCAAAGCCTTGCTACGATTGGTAAGCCTTTTATTAATATTTCGTTCTTTATTATCATTATTGTTGCGCTATATAGTTCATTTGCATGTTTAATATGTTTTAATGGTAACTATATGCTAGATTTAGGACTATTTTAATATATTTAAGTATGCATAGCCGAGGATGATCTAAGGTTTCACCCGAGAAATCCGATGGATCTAGGAACTATTTCTTTCCTTCCACCTTAGTAATAATCATCCCATGATCAACAATTCCCCAAGGATGAACGTTGATTAGTGCACCTTCCGAGGGCCTAAATCAAAGGTTCTAGGGTGTGATCATCAATTAATTCTTTCTCTTCCCTCCTCCTTATGCATGATCCCGCTTCTTCTATCTATTCCTGTAAACACCGCACACAACCAACACCCCATATGCTAGAAAGACCGATCCGTCGGGCAATAGGAGTGATAACGTTTCTTCTTCTGTTGTAACTTGACCCCCGAACCCAATCACATGCTTAGCCCTTTTTCAATGCTTTGGGCTATATCAAAGCGGCGTGGCGACTCTCATAAAATTAAACTAATATTTTTAATATGGTTTAAATCGAGTGTCACTTAATGAATATCCCATTTCGATCCGACTTTATATGATTATTTATTATAAACCTCCGAATGCGCGTTGCATCGGAACGGGGTATTCACAGGACCGCGAGGGGTCGAGATATGAGATATCGGACCGAGGAAGGTCGCGATTGAGAACTGGACCGTGAGGGTCGAAATATGAGATATTGGACCGAGAAAGGTCGCGATTGAGAGTTGGACCGCGAGGGGTCGAGATATGAGATATCGGACTGAGAAAGGTCGGGATTAAGAGATGGACCGCGAGGGGTCGAGATATGAGATATCGGACCGAGGAAGGTTGCGATGAGATATCGGACCGAGAAAGGTCGGGATTGAGAGTTGGACCGCGAGGGGTCGAGATATGAGATATCGGACCGAGAAGGGTCGCGATTGAGAGTTAGACCGCGAAGGTCACTATTTGAAAGATTCCCGAGATGGGACCATGCAATTGTTGTTCTATTAAATGTTTAAGTTTACTGAAAACATGTATTTCTCAGAGTCCTAAATGGTTGAAAAAGATCGTGTCTTCTTTTTCGCAACTAACCTAAGGCTCTAATCAGTGGACCTCGTCACTACGTTTAGAAGCCCGTCATTTTTCACCTGTAAATCGTCTTCCCGGAACGGACAATCCCGAGTGAGGGTCCTATAAGGCAACCGAGTTCCACCGAAAAAGGAAAAAGTGAACTTAAGGCTAGCTGGTTACGCAAACTTCCAACGTATGTGACATGTGGGCCACGATCGAAGTCAACATCCACGAGCTAAGGAAGAAATTGTGCCGAAATTTTGGCATGACCTCTCCTGACTCGCTTGCGCGAGGGGCCTTAGCTTTTGGCGTTGGCCAAGTTGTGGCTGGCACGGTGCATACGTTGAGGGTTTGGTGACACGACGTCACATTGAACCTTCGGGTATATTTTTCGGCAGAGCTCCGCATCAAAGTCAAGACTGAAAAGCTCAAGACTTCGGGTCGGGAACAGAGATTTTCAGAATGTGTTTTAAAGAATTTATGTGCAGTTCAAAATATAGCACAAAGAATCAAGTATGAATGGAAATGCACGAACATGATATGATTTTGAAAGAGATGAAGAAAGCAACATTTTTTTGAAACAGTCCAATGTTTTGAAAACCGGCGCTGTTTGAAATTTCTTTTTTGAAAAGAAAAGCAAAGTAACACGAATCATAAAGAAAACACATACGCACACAAAAACGAGGAAGGGTAAACGAAAGTTTGACCCACGGAATGTTTTTAAAACAACGGCGGTTTTGAAAAACACGTTACGTCCCCAGCGGAGTCGCCAACTGAAATTACCCGGATCTCGCGCGGACTGCGGCGAGCGGTTCTTTCAAATGGACTTCACTTGGAAAAGAGAGTCGCCACGCCGTTTTGTATTATGAGCCCAAACTTTGAAAATGACTTTGAAAACAAGGTCGTTTTTATTGGTAGAAAAAACTTGGAAAAGGCTTTGAAAATGGAACGTTTTGATTGGTAGCCAAAACTTTACAAACGGCTTTTAGGACCAGAGATTGTTAGGTTCGGAGGTCACGTTACGTTTCGGGAAGAGTATATTGAGATCACCCGAAATGCCTCGTATGACGAGTCTTTCTACCTTTCTCAAAAAGTGTGCATGTGTGTGTGTTCGTGTTACTTTCGAAAATGAGCTTGAATGACAAGCTTTAATCTTGGTTTGAATGACAAACGCTGATTTTGGTAAAAAAGAGCATTTGAATGACAAATGTCGGTTTTGAGTTTGAAATGAGCGTTTGAATGTCAAACGTCGGTTTTGAGACGAAAATGAGCGTTTGCGTGGCAAACGTCGATTTTGAGTTTGAAATGAGCGTTTGAATGACAAACGTCGGTTTTGAGTTTGAAATGAGAGTTTGAATGACAAACGTCTTTTTTGAGGGGTTTTGAAGAGGAGTTCGAATGACGAACTTTTGGTTTTGAATCGGGCATTGCATTGTTAGCGATTTTACGGGAAAAAAGCATTAAATGAGATGCGATCAACGAATCATTTTGCGACTCGGACTTTGATAAGTAAATGCTATCACGAGCCAAATGGGTCGGACCTGTAAATGACAGTATTTAAAGTGCGGTATCAACGAAATCAAACGATTCGGAATTTAAAGGTGTGATCAACGAGCCAAACGGCTCGGAATTGTAAAGTTGCATAATTTAAATGGCATTCAACGGATCAAACGATCCTGACTTGTAAAGAGCGTAATTTAAATGACATTCAATGGATCAAACGATCCGGACCGTTAAATGACAGAAAAGTAAATGAATAGGGCCGAAACGCCATTTTAACCCGAGATTACTTCTCTTACGGGAGAGAAGAGGATCTTGGACTAAAACGTATCGGACCCCGTAGACGGCGATACGTCTACATTTTGAGAGTGAGAGTTTACCAAATTTGGTGTTGACTCTTTGGCTCGGGAGGACGTATACGGGATACGAAAAGGTGTTTGAAAGGTGTTTCGGAAGTGTTTGGTTCCCCTTTTATTTGGTGCTTAGAAACCTAGGGATTTGGGCAGCGTTTCGACTTGTGTCGGTTTAGCCTACGATCAGAATCTAGCAATGATTAGCATGAGGGCCCCCGAAGAGTAGAGAATTCTGCCGACGAGTAGCATGAGGGCCCCCGAAGAGCGGAAGAAAGACTAGCATTTTTGTGCTAGGGGGAGGAGAGGAGGAAATGGTGTAGGATTTATGAATGGGGAGGGTAGTATTTATAGGAGGGGAAACTTGGGGAAGGAGGTCATGTTGCTTAGCTGGTGGGTTTTGTAAAAGAGTCCGACCGAACTATACCTGAATTTGGGGACATTTTGGTCATTTGGCCTTGAGTTTGACACGGTTTGGACACGGTTTGACTTAACCTGTAAAACAGTTCGGTCGACCTGTTCCTTAAATTGGCTATTTTTTCTAATTGAACTAGCTATATGCGTATATCTTGTTCTCGCTTTCGATTTGATATGTGGTGGGCCCAAAACGGAGTTCGTATGAGGGAGTTATGACCTCCGGAAGGTCGGGACGCTCAAAAACAGCAAATCGAATCCCGGAAGACCCCGAAAAGTGCATTTTTCGGGGAAAGCTATACTTTTACGTGTGATAACGTGTGTTAAGTAAGTTTTGACGTCGGGATGCACGGGGCAGTCCCGGGATGTCTCGTTGACTCGAGAACGGGGAGCTTAACGGGTTCCGGTTAACTTGGAAAGGGCCAGTTAACGGATTCCGGTTAACTTTTAACGGATTTTGACGATCCAGATTTGGGTACTTACACAATGCTAGGGCCAGCAGGGAGAAAGAGGCCATGGATAGAAATTCCTTACTCCCCAAAGCTGGAGTTGGGATGATCCCAGTTGATGGGATCGAGCCAGTGGAGCCCATCGAGCATCAACCTCAGGTGGAGGTGTATGGGGAAGAAAGGGAGGTCGACCAATCTATATACCTAGAATGCGTCGGGCTCCGAGCCCAGGCAAGAATCAGCTGGGGCAGACCCCCACAATATTGTAGACTTGGAGCTCGATGTCGACGAGCTAGAAGAGATTGAGGTCGACCCACCTCTTGGCCTGCTTAGGAAAAGATCTCGTGCTGATCTGGGACTTGAGCACGTTGGTACTTATGGAGCAGCTGGCTCCGCCTCAAGCCCTCCTCCCTTCCACGTGTCCTAATGGCTCCCAGATGAGCAATCCTTCTTTCTCATCTCAAAGGCGCTTAGAGTACAGCAGCGTGAAAACCAAATATGGCAGACTTAATATATTTCTTTATATAGTCTTAGTTCATTGTGAGGATAGAAAGCTCTCATGGCCTATTCGTTAGTTTCAAGAAAGCGTCCGTTCACGTCAGCACTGAGGAGGTGCAGACAATTGTTGAGAGGCTAAGTGATGTCCCTCCCATCACAGGCATCATCAGTCTAAGTCACCAATACCCCAAGCTGGGTTTGGGACAAATTGTTGTGAGAAAGGCTAGAGATAGGGACTTGCTATCCCAGTTCTTGGAGGAGGGGCTAACCCTTGAAGAGTATAGTGACAGGTCCGGCCTACTCGCTTCAGAGGTAACACTTATATTTTTTCATTACTCTGCTTGCTCGTCATAACTTCGGGTTGTCACTCCTCTATCTGTCTTTTATTTTATCGTGTAGTCCCTTGCTTTGACAGAGCAAGCCAAATGTAGCTAGAAGGCTGCGTTGGAGAGGGAGCACATGACATCGGCCAACTATTCAAGGAAGGCTAGGGAAGCTGTGTTGAGAACTTACTAATAAGTTCTCAGTTATTTGGTCGCTAGAGTTGATTGTGTTCTTAGTAGAGACAACCGATAACTTACTTATAAGTTAAGTTCTCAGTTTTTGGTCGTCGGAGTTGGTGGTCACCGGAGTTTATCATTTTCTTAGTAGTTTAGTATACAACTGAGAACTTATTAATAAGTTGAGTTCTCAGTTGTTTGGTTGCCAGAGAGGTCGCTGGAGATCGTGTTCTTAGTAGTTTAGTTGACAACTGAGAACTTACAGATAAGTTAAGTTCTCAGTTGTTTGGTCACCGGAGAGGTCGCCGGAGTTGGTGGTCACCGGAGTTGATCGTGTTCTTAGTAGTTTAGTTGACAACTGAGAACTTACTGATAAGTTAAGTTCTCAGTTGTTTGGTCACCGGAGTTGATCGTGTTCTTAGTAGTTTAGTTGACAACTGATAACTTACAGATAAGTTAAGTTCTCAGTTGTTTGGTCGCCGGAGTTAGTGGTCGTCGGAGTTGATCGTGTTCTTAGTAGTTTAGTTGACAACTGAGAACTTACTGAAAAGTTAAGTTCTCAGTTGTTTGATCGCCGGAGTTGGTGGTCTCCGAAGTTAATCATGTTCTTAGTAGTTTAGTTGACAAATGAGAACTTACTGATAAGTTAAGTTCTCAGTTGGGCGTAAAAAAAAAGTCGCTGGAGTTGATGGTTGCCGGAGGTGTTGACTGGAGAAGATGGGGAGGGGATAACCTAAGGTGATGGTGGTTGGAGATAAAGTAAATTGATAAAGAGGTGTACTTAGTAAAATGATGGGAGGGTGGACTTAGTAAAATGTTGAGAGTGTGTAATTATTAAGCTAGGGATTATATGGTTAGATGAAATATTGCTTGTCTTGTGAGGTAAAATTGATAAGTTTGAAGGATTATATGATAAATCCTCCAAATCTAACTCTGTCATCTTTCCCAAAAAAAATCATCGGTTTTTCCCCCATCAATTAATCAATTGTTTGCTTCCATAGATTGTGTGCTTCCCCTTATCACTTCCTCAATCTCTTTCTTTACCGCTCCATAATATAGATAAAACAAGTTTATGAGATTCACGAAATCCAGCCCATGAAATCATATAATGTTTTTTTTTGTTGAAAAAATTGAGGGTTTTCGCAAGAGATATTGAATTGAGTTCACATCCTCTTCGTCGAACCCTTTTACTTCAACATCCAATGATCTAATTAAAGTGATCTTAAAATAGAGCATATGCTTGTTTGACTATGGACGAATACATTGACGACTATGGATCTTTTTGGCAGATATGGTAACACAAAAAGATTTGCAGAGCAATGGATTGATTGCATAGCGGTAGATATCACAAATTTTAAATTTTATAATTCTGATTCACATTTTTGGTAACACTGTCGTAGATAGAAGCGACAAACTCACCAACATCGCAGTCAAGTTTGTAGATCTAGTTGGCGGAGGGCTTGGGATGATGGTGGAGGGGGAATGGTTGTATATCTAGTTGTTGAAGGATGGTGGTTACTGGTCATCCGGTGGAATGGAGCGACGCTGGTGTGGGGGACACGGATGCGGGGTGGAGAATAAGGTAGAAGGAAGGGTGTTCTTCCTGCAACATAAGTTCAAAAAATTAGGATTTAGGGGTTAAAAATTAAAATTAAAACTTAAATGTAATAAAATCATTATTTATCCTTGATAGAATTGTAGCTAGAACTATTGGCACTTGTGCGATAGCTTGTGTCGGCTCTGCCCAACTCCCGAGACCTATAACTCGTGTCCCAGGATGGAGATTCCTAAAATACTATTTCAAAAAAAACTTTTCTTTACTTTAACTTGAAAAGTATACAACCCATTTTCAAAACAATTTCAAAATAACCTCTTTACTCGGAGGCGATATATACACCTGTTTGAAACCAAACACAACCTGTTTATACAAAGTATACAACTGGTAAGGCTCATACAAGCCAACCATAAACAAACCAAACTCAGGTTTACTTACAACAAAATACAAATGAAACATGTTTATGAAAGTTTTATGTACAAAACCTTTCCCCAAAAGAATAACCACCACATCATACCCAACTCCCCAACCAACACATACCCAGACAACCCAAAAGACGTCCAAACTCCTCGCCGGCCTCACTGGTCCGGTCTGCCTGTCTCAGCGGGATCTAAAAAAAATAAAGGGAGAAGGGGTAAGATAAAATCTCAGCAAGTTATTATGCATGCAACAATATGCCATACAATATGCAACACATAAACATGTTGCTCAATACAAATATGCAACACCAAACATGTTGCTCAATCACGTTGGGAAAACAGTAAACACTTTACGTTACCTTTCCCTTTACCTTTTCCATCTGAATCATGTGTAGTACTACTGTGGGAGTCATACTCCTCTCATTTTATGAAATGCTTGTGCATATCCACATCTTATACGACCCCTTACAGAGATCCATATAAGCTACCTCGCTATCGTGTGAACGGTCGTGCCTTTCCACAGAAGCTGAACCCCCACTCCGTGGCCACAGAAGAGGGTAAACGGTAACAAGTATAAAGACATACAAGCACCTTATGAAATATTTTCTCATAAGTGATTGCATTCCCTATACCTTCAAAACTCAGCTGATATACCATAATCAAGCACATTACAGCTACTTGAAATTAAGTCCACCCAATGGGACACCAACATATATATAGAACATGGTACTGCAACTTATGTTAAACAAATGAAACAGTGCAACACGTATTTACAAACTATGTGCACAATTAATTATGAATATGTAAACACTTATGGCACAACGTATATCACATAAGTCCTACGCATTCATTACACAATATGTAAACCAGTAACAGGGTACTACCACTCCTGTTCAAACCAAGTAGATAGTGCACTACACATTTTTGGCACTATGAGAACAAATAACCCTACACAGGTCATCACGCAAGGATACAATATCATATAAGTAACCCTACGTGTTCACAATACA
The DNA here is from genome assembly GCA_022495995.1 of Adenophora triphylla var. japonica. NCBI lineage: Eukaryota > Viridiplantae > Streptophyta > Magnoliopsida > Asterales > Campanulaceae > Adenophora > Adenophora triphylla. The sequence goes on along the minus strand of JAFEMH010001206.1, from coordinate 220,849 downwards.
CTATTACACACCTTCTTTTAAGGTTCCAAGTTTATTTACAAAGTTTTATAAACTTTGGTTCAAGTTGTAAACTTGCCTCCCAAGCATTTTCAAGACATTATTTAAAGCTCTTCCCCATATCCATTTGGACTATTTCAAGTTCCAAAATGTAGTACTAAAGTTGTACTTAAATCCTAGTTAAAGAGTGTATCAATAAATGCCCATTAAACTAGGTTGACAAGGCTTCAAACATTGATCAAGGACTGCAGGGTAGGGCACGACTCGTGCCCTAGGGCACGACTCGTGCCCTATTACACCCCACCAGAAACAGTCATCCTGCAATTGAGCACGACTTAGCACAAATTCAAGGCATGACTGAGGCACGACTCGTGCCTCTGGGCACGACTCGTGCCCTTGCCCAGAAACTGATGTTCAACATCAGCAGCAACAACAACAACACCACTTCAGTTCCATTCAGCCACTGCAAGGTCATTTAACAATAGTCTATATACATGGTTTGGGACTCTAATATACTCCCTTCCTACCCCATAACATATTAACAACAACCTTACCATTAATCCAAACCTTCTTTGATCAAATTCCAACCCATAACTTACCACTTTTCACTCTATTCATTTTCAGCTCATGGTTCATCATTTCATAAGCCATAAACTTGTTAAAAACACATCACATACTCATAAAAACATCATTAAACCAAGCATGAATATGTATTGAACAGAATCATAACAACTTACCAATTGCTACCAAAATAAAAGAAAGATATAATCGGCTCTACGCGCTCTAAACACCTTCCTTAGCAATATTTTGAAGTTGGAATCGACAACCAAGCAACCTCTGGTTTTCAGGGATTTTTAGAAGATTAGATAGGGTTTAGGACTTTCTCAATAACGTGGAAACATGAAGAAGACTGAGGAAAGAATAAGGCTTCCTTAAGAAGCTAAAAAGGGATATATATATAAAACAAGTTACAACCAAGCTCCTCCAAGATTGAAATTCAACAAATAACTACCTTAAACATAGAATTACAACTAAGCTCCTCATACTTTTTAAAACACTTTCAACTCAATTTTTCAAGTGTTACTACTTTACTACTCAATTCTCCCATTTCCACTCTTTAGACATTATATGATCACAATCAAGTTATAACATCTAAATCACATAATTCATCACAAGTATCCAATGAACACTTAATCATTTCAAATGCCAACAAGCAGAGGATGATATTGAAATTACCCGGGATCCGGCTCGCGCGCGGAGGGGCCCTGTGCATCTCGCATTTTCGTTTGCCTCGCGTTCGGGAAGGTCGCCTGGATCCGAGAGGCAGCGCGTTCGCGCCCCGGCATCTGGCTTATTCCGATTTTCGCGTTAGTTGGGAGGTGTCTCGCCGTGTTTTGCTTGTAGAGTCGCCACGCCGTTTTTATTAAGCCCAAAACATTGAAAAAGGGCATCAGTTTAAAAAAAAACTGTTTTTTGTTGTGTGATGAGATTTTTGAGTTCGGAGGTCAGATGACTCCTCAGGAAGAGAATATTAGAATCTTAGAGCTCACCCGAGTCGCCTCGTAAAATGAGTCTTTCGGATACCCCTAATATTCTTTAATTGTTGTGTGTGTGTGTGTATGTGCTTTTAAAAATGCATGCTGTGTCGGATGTCTACATTGTACACTGCTTTATTGAAATGTATTGAAATAGTATAGGAAGGAAGCCTTACCAATGTTGGTTCGTGCTTGTCTTCCGCAGGGGAATAGTATTTGAGGTCGGAATAGTGTTCCGGTATGAACCGGGATTGCTTCGAAAAAGGGGCCGGTTGTCTGCGGACAGAGTTTCGGCGTGCGTTGGGATCGCAGGGATCACTCCGGCAGAGGTTCGGCGTGCGTTGAAATCGTTGGTTGGATTTGGGCAGAGTTTCGGCGTGCGTTGGAATTGTTGGTTGGATTCGGGCAGAGGTTCAGCGTGGTTTGGGATCGCCGATTTGACTCGGAAAGAGCCGGGACGCCTCGAGAAAGACCAGGCAAGGACTCGGAGTACCACGAGGGGCCTCAGAGTACCTCGAGAGTGCCTCGGGGCAGCGTGGGAGCATCGCGAGAGCGCTCGGGGAGGCTTCGGAGCACCACGAGGGGGCTCGGAAGGCCTCGGAAGGATTCGAAAGGGGCCGGGAGTGCCCCGAAGGGTCTTAGAGGGGAGCCTGAAGGCTGGGGGGAGAGGAGAGAAGAGGGAAATGTGTGAAAATGAGGGAGGGGGAGCCCTCTATTTATAGTGCCAGAAAACTGCAAGAAGGTCCGTACGGACCTTCTAGGTAATCTAGTTTTTTGGTTTTTCTCGATTTGAGGGAATCTGTGATAATTGAGAATATTCTGAAATGATGATGTCTTCTTTGCAAAGAGGTCCGTACGGACCAACTAGGCATGCAAAGAGGTCCGTACGGACCAACCATACATTCCTGTAATGATGTTCCCCGGGATTTGAGGGAATATTGTGGACTTTAAGGGGATTCAGTAATTATTAAAACAAAGAGGTCCGTATGGACCTTATTTGCTTTTCCAATTTTCTGAAAATTCCCAAGAGGTCCTTTTGTCCCTTTTTATCCCAGAAAGGTTCCTCCCTTGGTTTGGCTTGGGGTTTTTGAGGGTTTTGAGTGTCAAAGGTCTTTGAGATTGCGTTTGTGAGTCTACGGTGTTTCCTGTGTACTCGGAAGAGGGTGATCCAGATTGGGGTACTTACAGAAGACCCTCGACGACGTCACTTACGGAGGAAGTGGGGTCGTCGATAAGATAAGGGTCCTAATCTGGATCGCGTGCTGAGAGAGGAAGTGACCGTGTAGGTCGGTGGGAGGACGTGGCGGTGTCCTGTTGTGTGACCGTTTAGGTCAATTGGCTGGACCCTGTGATAGGATTCCTACGTATCCCTGGCGGGAATCAAGCCTGATCGTAGTTCGTGTGTGGGGTGAGTGTTGTTGTGAGATGTCCTCTGACTGGAACTCTGTGCGTGGACGTGGTGGTGTCCTGTGGGTGACCGCATAGGTCGATGGTAAGGACGTGGTGGCGTCCTGGGTGACCGCATAGGTCGATGGTAAGGACGTGGTGGCGTCCTGGGTGACCGTATAGGTCGATGGCTGGACCCTGTGATAGGATTCCTACGTATCCCTGGCGGGAATCAAGCCTGGTCGTAGTTCAGAGGTCGTGAAATTGTGAGTGTATGCGGGCGTGGTGGTGCCCTGAAGTGTCGTGTGACCACCGAGGTCGACTGTGAGGACGTGGTGGCGTCCAGGGTGTGCAATCTTACTAGAAGATGGGTAATCTTACGAGAAGATGGTTTGTGACCCCCGAGGTCGACTGTGAGGACGTGGTGGCGTCCTAAGATGTGTAATCTTACGAGAAGATGGGTAATCTTACGAGAAGATGGTTTGTGACCGCCGAGGTCGACTGTGAGGACGTGGTGGCGTCCTAAGATGTGGTGACCGCCGAGGTCGATTGTGAGGACGTGGTGGCGTCCTGAGATGGAAATTTTACGATCTTTTGAATCGGGTGGTTTAAGGCCTTCCGGGCCAGAGATAATGATTTGGGAGGTTATGCGGTCTTCCGGACCGAGTGGTTTAAAGCCTTCCGGGCTGGAGATAGTGATTTGGGAGGTTTATACGGTCTTTCGGACCGAGTGGTTTAAAGCCTTCCGGGCTGGAGATAGTGATTTGGGAGGTTTATACGGTCTTCCGGACCGAGTGGTTTAAAGCCTTCCGGGCTGCCTATATGTCATGTATGAGGACTTGATTCGTCTTCTGACTGCGGGTGTGCCATGCGTGAGGACTTGAATCGTCTTCTGGCTGCGGGTGTGCCATGCGTGAGGACTTGAATCGTCTTCTGGCTGCGGGTGTGCCATGCGTGAGGACTTGAATCGTCTTCTGGCTGCGGGTTGCGGAGGCGTGGCTGCCTTGTGCTTTGATTGCGAGAGGTGTAGATGCCTCGTGCTTTGTCTGCTGGGGAGAAGGTTGGACTTACGATGACTGTCGGTGTTCATCCGTTGGGGATTTATCGTGTCCTTGTAGGGGCTTTTTCTGCTGAGAAGGTGACTTACGGCTTACTTTGATGGCCGGTGGTTGCTTCACCGTTTGGCATTTTGGAGACGTTTTGTGCCTTGGGATTAGTGCTGGGAGGTGCTGGCTCCTTTTGCGCTTGTTTTACCATTTAGTGGGCGAGGTCCGGGCTTACGATGACGGCCGGAGGAGGACGAGGACCAGCAGGGGGAAGCTCACCATTACCTACGGGGAGGTGCATGCACATTTGGGGAGAGATAGCCCGGAGGAGTTCGTTCTGTACCCCTGGGCTCGATATGAGGCGGATGATTTCGAGGGGGCTCCTGTGGTGACACCACAGCGGAAGATGCTGCGGGGCCTGACCTGTGACGTCATGTACTTGGGAGAGAGGGTCTTTTGGCAGCATGGCCCGGGTATGCTCCCCTTGGCTCCGAGGGACCCTCCTTTCGGGATGATGGATTCCCGGGATATGGATGTGCTAGAGTTTGAGAGGTATTTGGGCGGCGTGAGTGCCCATGAGTTTGTTTTGTATCGAGAGGAGTATGGGGCCTTCGTGAGGAGGAAGTTGAGGATGCCACATGTGTTGGCGAGGGAGAGGGAGGCTGGTCCGTAGGGTCCCCCAGAGGTTCCAGTGCTTGGGCCGAATTTCACATATGTCCGCGGGGATTCATCGAGGAGGAGGGTGTCTGTACCCGTCCCTGAGCAGGCTCCTACTTCCTACCGTGTGGATCCTGACATGCCGGTGAGTGTTCTTACTCTTTTCTATCTTGGCATTTTTCTGTATTTTTCTCTTTTTGTTGAGTATGACTGTATTGCTGAGCGTTTCTTTGGCTGCTTGCTTGTGCAGGTCCCGGGGAGGGCCTATGATATGCTGACCCGCCGTTATGTGGCGATGCGGTCCTTCGCGAAGAAGATGGCGTCGAAGATATCTTGGCGGTCTTCTCAGCGTGTGCCGGCGTACGAGCCAATGCCTTCGAGGCATTCTGTAGATGTTCCTCCACCGAGAGCCGAGCCGGAGCCACAGCAGGAGGGACCTTCGCGGGGGCGGCATAGCATGGATGCCGGGACGTCCTCGGGAGCTCTGAGGCCGCAGACCCTTCATCAGTTCTTTCCTCCGCCGGATGCACAGGTTGAGGGTTCGTCAGAGTATGCCTTCTTCGATCCTTTTGTCGGATTCGACCCTTCCGAGTACCTTGAGTACCAACCTCAGGAGGGGGTCCAATATTCCGATGATGAGGGTGTGACTGGCGAGTTTACCGGGATGCCCGACTTCTCGCTTGAGGATGTCAGTGATGATGATGCTGAGGAGTCGGATTAGGATTCATTTGCTTTCCCCCTTTCCATATCCCCTTTTTTTTGTTTAGCAACAGACATTTATGTACCTGTAATAAAATATTTGCATTTGTATCGCAAAGCATTTTATTCTAAGATGTAATGCCATTTTTGTGATTCCCGGGAATTGTCCTAGGAATTGTTGCTATTTTTTTTTTTTTTTATTTGTGCATGCCACGTGAGCTGAGTTTGTGGGTAGTGTATGCTTGCCGGAAATGGCTTTGGCCAGGGTTTGGGCAATCTGGAGCAAGGTTCTGCTGGGAACAGTGGTTGTTGGCCTGTTTGATGGGAAAGTGGGGCCAAGATGCAATAAGGTTCGTACGGACAGACCTAGGTTGCAAAGAGGTCCGTACGGACCAACTTTGCTTTTGGGGAGGAAATAAATGTTCTCCGGATGTCTGGACTTTCCCCACTCCCAATTTGCAGCCATTTTCGAGCTTTCTTCCCCATTTTCTCTAGGAACCTCCATTTTTGCCATGGATTCTTCGTATGTTCCAAGAATTTTGCCAAGGCTTTCGCAGGAGCGGCAAGCACTCTTCCTTGAGCGGCTGAAAATGTGGATGAGACACCGTATGAGGCATCAGAGGCGGGCTTTCGAGGTAAGGTTTCGACTTTTCTCGGTTTGGTCCCTTAAGGAGTTGGTTCCTGATTGGGATTTGTTGCGGGCTGCCGCGAAGTTCTGGGATGTTAGGAGGCATGTGTATTGCTTCTCCTACAACGAGGTAGTGCCCACCTTTGAGGATTTTCGGGCTTTGATTGGAGGACCGGAGGTGGAGGCCATCTCGCTTCCTTTGATTGGTGGTGCTGCTGTGAGCGTGAAGCTTGCAGGCTTTCTTCGTACTTCGTTGGGAGAAGTGCAGGGCATGATCCTTGATTCGGGTCATATTGACATTTCTGCGTTGCCGGAGCAGTTCATGATTGATGATGAGAGTGATGTCTCGTGGGATGCATTTGCCTTGTGCGTGATAGCGACGCTTTTCATGGTCAGCTCCCTTGGGGTTTGCGATGGCACTTTGCTAGATGTGGTTGGGCACTGCAGAGCTGGAGAGGATATTGTACCGTTGGTGTTAGGGGAGACTCTTCATGGTATCGACCGTCTGGCGACTGGGGATCGGTTCATGAGAGGGGGAAGCCCCGCTTTGCTCATCTTGTGGCTGCGAGAGAGACTTCAGGCCATGCCCGAGGCTCCGACGTTGTTTAGCTCGTGGTCATTTGCTCGGCGACCTCTTGTATTGGATATGGATCAGTCCGCCTGGGAGAGATGGATGGCACAGCTTGGTACGCATCAGATCCGTTGGTGGGTTCCGCACTGGGGGATCGAGACTAGGAGGGCCTTGCAGGAAGGGTCCTATGTTGTCAGAGTTCCAGGTTTGTCTTGGTCCTCCTTCTATATTCCGTCGCTTGTTTCCCGGCAGTTTGGGATGAAGCAGGAGCCTTTGTTGGGCTGGGATGACCTTGCTACTGCGGAGGTAGCTCCTCTTTGTATGGCCGCTCCAGGTGCTCTTCTGTATTTTCTGAGGGTATGGAAGTACTCCGCTTTCCCTCCGGTGGTGCTCCTTAGACGTCGGGAGAGTGTCGTATTGACGACCCAATACCTGGCTTGGTATGAGCAGCGTGTGGGGCAGTCCCAAGTGGCTTTGGGGAGTAGGCGTGGAGCGATTCTGGGGCCCGATTGCCATAGTAGCTATTGCCTTAGGAGTGCCGAAGCCTGGTCTGACCCTCAGGATGTCACGGGAGACACTTTGTTTGACTACGAGACTAGAGTTGACCGACTGACGGGGAGAGGTCCTCTTTTGCAGACTCGCAGGGAGGAGATCCGAGCCGAAGCACGGGCGAATGAAGCCCTGAGAGCTGCTGGATTGTTTGACTCTACGGGAAGGACCCCTAATCTCGGACTGAGAGACGCAGAGCTAGCTCACGTGGAGCGAAAGAAGACTCGCCGGGGACGAGGGAAGAAAGGAAAGAATGGCGAGGGGACAAGCGCAGATGGCGCGGAATGACCTCCTAGGTATCCATTCATTGCATTGCAAACACTTTATTTGTTAAATATATTAAGCTGTCTTTTAGCATGTTGTGAATTTGAGAGTAGACCGTGCTTGAACTCATCAAGAAATGTTGTAACCGTTAGTGATTTGTGATTTACTTTTAAAGCTTTGTCGAGACGCAAGATCTCTTGTTCGCTTTTTGTTTCTTTCGTGCACCTTGGCGGCGTCCATCTTTGGACTTTCCTGTTGCATTTGCGGACTGAAGCAGCCTGGACCTTGACGGCAATCCCTTTTGCTTGGGCTTTGTGTTTGGCTGAGAGGTTGAATGATCCCCTGACAAGTCGTTTTGACGGTCTTTTCCGTAGCTTCCATGCCTCTTGTTTGTTGGCGTCGGGCTCTTGACCTCAATTTCGCAGCTTCTGCTTGAGCTTTTATTTATTTATTTTTTTTTTTTGAGAGCCCTTGCTCGATCTCTTTTTTTTTTTAATTTTTTTTTAAAGTGCGTGAGGGCGAAGACAAGCCCCTGGCTTGGAAGTAGACATGGGTCAGTCGTTTGACGTTGAGTGACCTCCGGATGTCCTTTGATGTTGCCGCCGTCGTTTGACTTGGTCAAGGTGACGTTGGGGGCGTGCTCTTGAAAAGTACGTAGCTTGATGGAGGTCTTGATCGACATTCAAACTTTTGACCTTTTTGTGTGTTTTTAGACCGGACCAATTAAGGTTGCCTACGTTCCCCCGGACTAGAGGGCTCAGGTCTGCGTAGTTCGACACTACATGGAGTGCCACGAGATGCACAATTGTTCTTCTTTAGGCGAAGTATCTGCGGAGTTTGCTTCCGTTGACTGGATTCATGAAGGGATTGCCGTCTAGGTCTGTAAGCTTCATGGCACCTCCGGAGAAGATCTTTTGAACCACGAAATGGCCGATCCATGTTGGTTCCCATTTTCCCAGTGGGTTGGTTCGAGTGGGAGGCTTTTCTTTGAGTACAAGGTCGCCTTCCCTGATGTCTCGGGACTTGACTTTCTTGTCGAAAGCTCTCGCCATCCTGCTTTGGTAGGCTCGGACGTGTTCCATGGCCTTTAGTCGTCGCTCGTCTAGCAGAGCCAATTCGTCGTGTCGGCTTCGGAGCCATTCGACTTCGTTGATGTCATTTTCCAGCAGCACTCGGAGTGAGGGAATTTCCAATTCAATGGGAAGGACTGCTTCCATCCCATATGTCAGGGCGAATGGAGTTTCTCTCGTGGCCGTTCTGACTGATGTTCGGTAGCCCCAAAGTGCAAGGTGCAGGTTTTTGGGCCAATCTCATCCTCGGGTGGTCATTTTCCGGATGATCCGTTCGAGAGTCTTGTTTGCTGCTTCTACGACGCCATTTGTTTGTGGCCGGTAGGGAGAAGACTTGTGGCGTGTGATCTTGAATTCGGCTAGCAGTCTGTCGCATTCCCCTTCGAAGTGGGAGCCGTTGTCTGATATGACCTCGTTCGGGATGCCGTATCGGCAGATGATGTTTTCCCTGAGGAAATGTGCGACTTTCTTGGAGGTGAGCACCTTGTAAGACTTAGCATCGAACCATTTGGTGAAGTAGTCGATGGCCACTAAGATGAACTCGTGACCGTTGCTGCCTGGCGGAGCAATTTTCTCGATGACGTCAATTCCCCATGTGGCGAAGGGCCAGGGTGTAGTTGTTGGTGTTATGCCCTAGGCCTATGATTGATAGACTTATGTGTTGACATTATTTATTATTATATGAGATGTTTATTATTTGATTATTATATGTTTTGTATATTTGTTTATAATAATCTCTGTCCCTAATTATTAAGAGAATAAATTAGTATAATTGTCAATGGATAATCATGTGACGATTATATGCATAAGAGATGCACATTGAAATTATGGGTACTTGTTAGAGAACAAGTGACTGGACATGACCCGCATGAGATTTATGTCATGGTCAAATGTCATACTTAAATCTCATACGGTTACTTCATTTATTTCCTAGACCTAAGATTATCGTAACCTTACATATGATGAAAGTCATGTTTGATTTTAGTCAAACGATATCTTAACACGATATCTATAAAGACTATCATTGGCATGATCGGATTCATGATGGGAAGGATGATAAGTCAAGAAGGAATTTGTCCCTCGGAAGAGAGATGTTATGCTTGGGCCCCTCGATGAGTGATAATGATGAAAGTGTATGGCCGTACCCCAATATGATTGGAATTATCATTATACTCAAGAATCGAGAAAGCATTGAACAATAACAAGTTGACAAGGACCATGACTTGTGTTCAATATAACATCGTGAGACAAAGGGATATATGGAAGTACACCATTGGAAACGTGAACTCTTACGTTACATTATTTGGGTAGACATAATGGCTTGCTAGAGTCCGCTTATGTCTTATGAGATTCGATATGATCGAACTCATTGCCAACATAATGTAATCCTATTGGGTCACACACAACTAGAATGAATTGGTTAAACCGGAGGAAGAATAGTTGAGAGTTTACGTATACGGCTATATATATCGCGCGACATATTAAGCCAATGGCTTAATATACCGCGCGACATATCAGCGATGCACGCGTTTTAATGACTGTCTCTCCTAATACGATTAGGAGAAGTATTCTTACTATTGTAGTATAAATACAAGGGTTACATCGGACCTAGAAGCTAGCCGAAATTTTCAATCAAAATTCACAACAAAATACTCTCAATATTCTTCAAGCTTTTAGATCTAGCAATCATCAAGAAGTTGTTCTTGAATTCATTCAAAGGTGTGGATACCAAAAGAGGGTCTTCGCTCGTTCATCGATCAAGGCCTAGAGTTTAAGCAAGTTGAAGAACGAAGTTTGTGATTCGATATCACATAATCAAATCGTTCGATAGCTCAAGACCGGAAAGCGTTTCAAGGTTGGTTTAATTCTATCTCATAGGAATTTAAATTAATTGTATAGAACGGATCCTAGGGCTTCTTGGGTTTTATGTTTTAATGCTTAATTCCGCGCATGGACCCGTAAAACCCAACGGTGGTATCGAGCCCCGTTCGTATGGTTAAGTTTGAATTAACATGCTAGATTTAAGATATAAATTGTTTATATGCTTATTGCATGTTTTGTATGCGATAGAATTTTTAATTGTTTATGTGAAACAATGTGAAAATCGTTTTCGAATTATCTTGAATTAAATACGTAAAAAGGATGTTTTACGTGATTTAATTACATGTAATCTGTATTGGTTCGAATCTGGAAATTCACGTAACTGGCTACTTTGGTCGCGCGACATATTGAGCCATGTGGAGTTCGGGTTAAGCTGGCTGTTAGGTCGCGCGACATATCAAGCCTCCGGGCGATGTTGTTACGCGACATAATAAGCCAAAGCCCAGGCGAGAATCGGTTTGTTCAATTTTTACGCTATTACGTGATTGTGTTTACAATCGATATGTTGATATGAAAATCTGGATGTTATAAAATTGAGTTTATAAGTCCGCGATAGATTGATTCATTGATATACATGATTAATTGATTAAAATGATTTTAATAATTATTGCAATGTATATGAAAATTTGGATGTTATAAAATTGAGTTTATAAGTCCATGCTAGATTGATTCATTAATATGCATGATTAATTGATTAAAATATGATTTTAATAATTATTGCGATGCATGTTTTATTTGTTCTTACATGTTAAGATTTTTTTTTTTAAAATTAGATGTTTAGTTGAAACATGATATTTAGTTTCCTAATATGTTTGGATTTAGACATTGTAAATTTTGGATCTTATGATTGTTTATGGAAACAAGTCATAAATACGCGAAATTTAAAAGGAAGCGATTGTTTATAAAAGGTAGGGATTATGTTGCCTAATCGTAGTTGATTTCTAATTATGCATGTCTAGGAGAGTTCATCAAAGGAAGAGTTGGTACTTAAGAAGTCCTTGTGGCTCACCTATCTTCTGGGAACTTACTTGGTGCATGATTTTGACTATCTTTCTGACATGCTTATAATCTGCCTTTAAAGAACCTTCATTTAACTTTTAAGTTCTTTATGCCAATTCATGATTAAAAACACTTGAGACCATTCGGATAGTTTTGGGTGGGCTTGCCATAGCAAGGTGCTTTGATTCTATTCGAATGCGAGCAAGATGAGGAAATGGTGGTTCCTATACGTTTTAAAGTGAATGAACTTAATTGGGTTATCAAAATGGTTTTGGACCCAAGGCATAAGATGAGATTAAAATATACCTAGACATATGATGTCTTGAATTGATCTCATAAAAGATCTAAGAGTCATATATGTGATATGATTGATGTTTTCTACCTAATTAATTTAATTTTGAGCGGTTTGCCATAGCAAACTTGAAATTGAATTAAAGTTGGATCTTAGCCCATTAAATGTATATTATGCTTATTTGCATTTGAAGGTGTATAATTTAGTGGGAGCATTTATTTAAATGCACTATACTTCTCATATGATATGTTTACTTATATGTGTTCATATTTTATGTATATCTTTTTGTAGAATAAATGCCATCAAACAATAATCACTTTTCACTGCGATCTGTCCTTGAGAAGGAAAAGTTGGAAGAGAATGGTACAAATTATATGGATTGGATCCGTAGTTTGAGAATTGTTCTCAAACAAGAGGAGAAAGCTATGCGTTCTCACTGAACTGTTCCACTGAACTGCTTTGCCAATCTTGCTAGGGCAATAAGGGAACAATATACGAAGCACAAGCGTGACTCTACGAGATGTTGGTTGCCTTATGCTCTCCGCCATGTGCAAGAGTCTTGAAGAATCTTGAGCACTTGGGGACGATCGACTTAAACAATCGGCGATGGAAATGTTCCAAGTTCAAGCTAGGCAAGAAAGGTACAACACGGTTGCGGCCTTGACCTCATGCAAGATGAGTGAAGGACAATTGTTGGTCCCCATGCTCTCAAGTTAAAGGGCCACATTGAGCATCTTGAAAGGCTCGATTTTCCAATTAGCCAAGAGTTGGCTACCGACATAATATTGAATTCATTACCTAAAAGTTTTAGTCATTTCATAATGCACTATAACATGGGTGGAATGAATAGAAACCTTTCGAGTTAGTTCAAATGTTGACTCTTGCGGAAACCAATATTGTCGAGAAGAAGACCGATCAAGTGCTAATGGTTAACAAGGGGAAAGGGTTCAAGGGTAAAGGAAAAGCAAAGGTTGCTAATCCTAAGGCAAAGGTTGCCAAGCCCAAAGAGGCTTCCAAGCCTAAAGAGGCTAAGCCTAAGTCCCCGAGAGGACGCCTTGATGCTTCCATTGCAATGAGATTGGACATTGGAGGAGAAAGCTGCGCAAAATACAAGGAAGCAGCGAAGAAGGGCAAAGGAGTTGCTTCAACTTCGGTATCTTTGTTATAGATATATTCCTATCTACTTCTAGTTCTTGGGTATTGGATACCGGATGTGGAACTCACATTTGTTTAAATGTGCGGGGTCTAAAGAAACGAAGGATGCTTAAGGAAGGTGAAGTGGACCTACGTGTGGGGAATGGAGCAAGAGTTCTTTGCATTAGCCGTAGGAACTTATGAAGTTACTTTACCTAGTGGACTAATACTTGTTTTGAACAATTGTTATTACGTTCCGGCTTTAAGTAGGAATATTATTTCGATTTCATGTTTGGATAATGAAGGTTTTAATTTTCTTATATGTGATAAGAAATTTTCTATTCACAAGAGTGATATGCATTATTGTCTTCTTTGTTTCATTCAATGGCCTTTATGTTCTTGATATTGAAAATCGTGATAATGATGTCTATAACATTAACAAGAAATCTAAACCCAATGATGTAAACCACACTTACTTATGGCATTGTCGTCTTGGCCACATAAACGAGAAACGCATCTCTAAACTCCACAAAGATGGATTTTTGGACTCACATGATTATGAATCATATGAGACATGCGAGTCTTGTCTACTTGGCAAGATGACCAAGGACCCATTTACCAAAACCGGTGAAAGGGCGGGCGACTTATTAGGACTCATACATACCGATGTATGTGGGCCTATGAGTAGCAATGCTAGGGGAGGATTTCGGTACTTCATAACATTCACTGATGATTATAGTAGATTTGGATATGTTTATCTAATGAAACATAAAAGTGAATCGTTTGAGATATTTCGAATATTTCAAAATGAGGTGCAAAATCAACTTGGCAAAACTATTAAGGTACTTCGATCCGATCGAGGTGGTGAATATTTGAGCCAAGAATTTGTGATCATCTTAAGAGTTGTGGAATCATTTGAACTCTCTCCACTGGAACACCACAATGGAATGGTGTGTACGAAAGGAGGAATAGAACTTTGTTAGACATGGTTCGTTCTATGATGAGTCAAGTTGAGCTTCCTTTATCCTTTTGGGGACATGCACTAGAAAGCTTGCTTTCACTATAATCTGAGTTCCTACCAAATCGGTTCAAAAGACCCCATATGAGATGTGGCATGGAAGAAAACCTAGTTTGTCTTTCATGAAGATTTGGGGTTGCGATGCATATGTCAAGAAGTTAACTTCTGACAAGCTAGCACCTAAATCGACAAATGTGTTTTCGTGGGATATCCTAAGGAAACCAAAGGATACTATTTCTACAACCGAAACGAGAACAAAGTGTTTGTTGCTCGAAATGGTACTTTCTTAGAAAAAGAGTTTCTTCGCAAAGGAACCTGTGGGAGTAAAATAGATCTCGAAGAAGTTCGAGAACCCGAAAACAACATTGAACCAATGGTAGAAAGCGAACCAAGTTCACAAACCGTTGTGGAACCGGGTCAAGATGCACAAGTTCCTCGCCGAAGTGGTAGGTCACGATCCGAACCCGAGAGATATGGATTTCTCGTTACGGAAAGTGATGAAGTGGAGTTCATCGAAAATGATGAACCCACTTGCTATCAAGAAGCGCTGTCCGCTCCGGCTTCGGAAAAATGGCAAGAGGCCATGAAGTCCGAATTACAATCCATGGTGATAATCAAGTTTGGAACTTGATTGATCCACCCGAAGGTGTAAAAACCATAGGGTGCAAATGGGTTTTCAAGAAGAAGACCGACATGGATGGGAAGGTGCACACCTATAAGGCTAGGCTAGTAGCTAAGGGATATAGGCGGACTCATGGCATTGACTATGATGAAACCTTTTCGCTGTAGCTATGCTTAAGTCTATTAGAATTTTACTTGCCATAGCCGCAGATTATGACTATGAGATATGGCAAATGGATGTCAAAAGCGGCTTTCCTTAATGGGAAGTTACTTGAGGATGTATACATGATACAACTTTGAAGGTTTTGTCGATCCGAGAAAATTCTAACAAGGTGTGTAAGTTGCGAAATCCATTTATGGATTGAAGCAAGCTTCAAGGAGTTGGAATCTACGTTTTGATGAAGCAATCAAGGAGTTTGGTTTTATCAAGAACGAAGATGAACCTTGTGTATACAAGAAAATTAGTGGGAGCGTGGCACTATTTTTAGTGTTGTATGTCGACGATATCTTACTCATTGGAAATGACGTTCTGCACTAGAGACATCAAGTCTTGGTTGGGAAAGTGCTTTTCAATGAAAGATATGGGCGAAGCCGCATATATCCTTGGTATCAAGATTTATAGAGATAGATCTAAGAGGATGATTGGTTTAAGTCAAAATACTTACATTGACAAAGTCCTTAGAAGATTCCAAATGGAAAATTCTAAAAGAGGAAACTTGCCAATGTTGCATGGTATATCTCTTAGCAAGAATCAAAGTCCTAAGACTAATGATGAGCGAAAGAGAATGAATGGTATTCCATATGCTTCGGCAATTGGGTCTATCATGTATGCTATGTTATGTACTAGACCCGACATCTCGTGTGCTCTAAGCATGACGAGTAGGTACCAATCGGATCCCGGCGAACCACATTGGATAGCGGTCAAGAATATCCTTAAGTACTTACGAAGAACTAAGGATGTATTCTTGGTCTTTGGAGGAATGGAAGAAGATCTTGTAGTAAAAGGCTACACGGATGCTAGCTTCCAAACCGACAAAGATGATTTCGAATCGCTTGATCTGGATTTTTGTTTACGCTTAATGGAGGAAGCTGTGAGTTGGAAAAGTTCCAAGCAAAGTACCGTCGGCGATTCTACAACCGAAGGCGAGTACATAGCGGCATTCGATGCGGCTAAGGAAGCGGTTTGGATCAAGAAGTTCATTAGTGATTTGGAAGTCGTTCCAAGCATCGGAGACCCTATTGAACTTTCTTGTGATAACAATGGTGCCATTGCACAAGCAAAGGAACCAAGATCACACCGAGAGATCCAAACACATACTTTGACGTTTCCACATTATCCGTGAGATATGTGAAAGGGAAGACGTTAAGATATGCGAGTAGACAGCGATGACAACGTGGCGGACCCATTAACTAAGGCTCTCCCGCAAGCTAAACATGATGGTCATGTTAGGTCCATGGGTATTCGATACATGGTAGATTGGGCCTAGTGCAAGTGGGAGGCTGTTGGTGTTATGCCACTAGGCCTATGATTGATAGACTTATGTGTTGACATTATTTATTATTATATGAGATGTTTATTATTTGATTATTATATGTTTTGTATATTTGTTTATAATAATCTCTGTCCCTAATTATTAAGAGAATAAATTAGTATAATTGTCAATGGATAATCATGTGATGATTATATGCATAAGAGATGCACATTGAAATTATGGGTACTTGTTAGAGAACAAGTATTTGGACATGACCCGCATGAGATTTATGTCATGGTCAAATGTCATACTTAAATCTCATACGGTTACTTCATTTATTTCCTAGACCTAAGATTATCGTAACCTTACATATGATGAAAGTCATGTTTGATTTTAGTCAAACGATATCTTAACACGATATCTATAAAGACTATCATTGGCATGATCGGATTCATGATGGGAAGGATGATAAGTCAAGAAGGAATTTGTCCCTCATAAGAGAGATGTTATGCTTGGGCCCCTCGATGAGTGATAATGATGAAAGTGTATGGCCGTACCCCAATATGATTGGAATTATCATTATACTCAAGAATCGAGAAAGCATTGAACAATAACAAGTTGACAAGGACCATGACTTGTGTTCAATATAACATCGTGAGACAAAGGGATAAATGGAAGTACACCATTGGAAACGTGAACTCTTACGTTACATTATTTGGGTAGACATAATGGCTTGCTAGAGTCCGCTTATGTCTTATGAGATTCGATATGATCGAACTCATTGCCAACATAATGTAATCCTATTGGGTCACACACAACTAGAATGAATTGGTTAAACCGGAGGAAGAATAGTTGAGAGTTTACGTATACGGCTATATATATCACGCGACATATTAAGCCAATGGCTTAATATACCGCGCGACATATCGAGCCGATGCGCGTTTTTGACGACTGTCTCTCCTAATACGATTAGGAGAAGTATTCTTACTATTGTAGTATAAATACAAGGGTTCTGTCAGACCTAGAAGCTAGCCGAAATTTTCAATCAAAATTCACAACAAAATACTCTCAATATTCTTCAAGGTTTTAGATCTAGCAATCATCAAGAAGTTGTTCTTGAATTCATTCAAAGGTGTGGATACCAAAAGAGGGTCTTCGCTCGTTCATCGATCAAGGCCTAGAGTTTAAGCAAGTTGAAGAACGAAGTTTGTGATTCGATATCACATAATCAAATCGTTCGATAGCTCAAGACCGGAAAGCGTTTCAAGGTTGGTTTAATTCTATCTCATAGGAATTTAAATTAATTGTATAGAACGGATCCTAGGGCTTCTTGGGTTTTATGTTTTAATGCTTAATTCCGCTGCGCATGGACCCGTAAAACCCAACAGTAGTCATGCAGTAGAGATCGTGGGGAGGTAGATGATTGAGGTTGGAGAACCGTTGACACTTGTCGCAACTTCGAACAAAGTGGATGCAGTCTGCCTCCATGGAAATCCAGTAGTAGCCCATCCTGAAAATGATTTGCATCAGGGCTCTGGCGTTCATGTAGGGACCGCAAGCCCCATTGTGGACTTCGTTCATGAACTCGCTTGCTTCTTCCTGGCTGATGTAGCGTAGGAGTGGTCCTTGGTAGCGTTTCTTGTACAGCATGTCCCCAAGGATGACGAAGTGGGAGGCGAGGCGTTTTAGGGCCATAATGCTCTTGGCTTTGACCCCTTCCCTGTGTTGGCCTTTCTCGTTCATGAAGGCGGTTTCCCCGTTCTTGAGGTATTGGAAGATCTGGTCTGCGCTGGAAATGGCTTTGGACTGGCGTCTCTTTGGCTCTTCAGCAATTTCGCAAATCGTTGTGATTAAAACCTCCTCGGCAGCTTGGGCTCAATTAATGTGCTTGCTTCTTTCGTTTAGATGAATTGTGATTAACGGTTGTGTGTTAGTTAATTCATCAGTTGTTAAAGATGCAATTGTTGTGGGCATTTTTTGACATGACGACATCTTCAGTTGATCCTGCATAACGAGATGTCATTACACTGTAAGTATTGTTTTAAATATTTACTTGTCCAATATTTCCTAATATTATTATTCTTATTTTTCAGTAATTAAGAGAAGAATGCGGAAACAACCTTCAAGCACGTTCAACAGACCTTCAAACGGCTAGGGCGACTTGGTCTCACGGAGGTTGAAAAGATAAACCACAATGCCGAGATTGTAGGAACCATATTTGACTCTTTCTTAGTTACTTGTATTTAAGGGGAAATGGAGACGGAAAATGACACTCATGCTCATACGCACACATTTTACACACAAACTCTTGTAATCCTCTCCATTATCTTCCGAAGTTGTAATTGTGATCATTATAGTGGAACCTTTAAGGTTGGAGACCTAACTCCCGGGGTTTTTTCCAAAGAGGTTATCACCTCCAAGGTTTTCCTCGTTAACAAATCGCGTTGTCATTGTCTCGTTTTTCATTTTCTTGTTCCATATAATCGAATTCCATAGTTCCCTCCTTATTATTTAATCCACACACTAAACATAGTTAAGATTCTACTCTATTGTTTTTTCTACCAAAACAATTTGGCGCCCACCGAGGGGCTTCGTGGTTTATCGGTTATTTGAAACATTTCCTAATCACATTCACTATGTCTGCACCCACCAATGTGTCCACCGCCGGCAACGGTCCCACCGTTGTTCCCACATCAGGAGGTAGAACCGGCTTATTACCACCGCCTCCTCGGACCGGATCTCGCCCAACTCAACCTACGAAGACTCCACAAAAGGGGGCGACCTCTTCCAATGCAGATGCTGACATCCGGAGTATCCTAACCAGGTTGAATCAAAGGTTGGACCAGCAAGATAACAATTCGAAGGTGTTGACCAATTCCATGATTAAGATGCAGAAAGACCAACAACTCATAGCATCTCGGCTTGAAAACATATCACCAGCGCGCAAGGGTTCTCAACTTTGACAACCGGAGGATCTACATTTCGAATGAATTCATTCCAATGGGCAATCCTCCTCCGCCGACATCTTTCATGATGTCAACATCTTTGCCCGGGACACCCCTTTGACACCATCTTCTGCAGGATTCACTCCATTCATCCCATTTATAGACAGCCTTCGTCACGACTACTACGGACAACTCTGGTTTGCTTAATAATCTTTTCAATAATAATAATTTCAATCGTATTCCTATGGTGACCCTTTTGCAGGAAACCCACTAGCTAAACAGATGCGGGATCTCGAGAGAATTAGTAATGAACGTACCAGGTGTGACTCCTCCAATTCAACCGTAACGCAAAACCGCTACAATCGGTCTCGGTTTGTCCCAAAGCAATTGCAAATGTCGACATACCGAAGCGCTTGATGTACCATCTATGAAGTTGTACGATGGCACCACGGACCCGCAGGAGCACGTGGCACACTATCAATAAAAGATGGACATAATCCATATTCCACTTCAATTCCGGAGGCTTGCTTATGCAGGGATTTGGATCCACCTTATCTGGACCAGCCTCTCAAATGGTTGATTAGGCAACCCCTAGGTTCAATTGGTTCATACGCCCACTCATCAACATGTTCTATAACCAATTCTCATGCAATCGACAATTTGAAAGGTTGACAAGTGACCTTTACAATGTAACTCGGCGGCCTAATGAAACCCTAAAGGATTACGTCCACCGGTTCAATAAAGAGGTGCTGGAAATTCCCAATCTTGACATGTCGACACTACGAAGCATTCAAAATGGGGTTGAAGAAAGATTCGCAAAGATACCAAGATTTGGTAATGACTCCTTGTAAGCGGCCGGAGGAAGTCAGAGCAGGGCATTGAGATTCATAAGATCGGAGGAAGATGAGCCTGCGAAGATCAAAGTCATCATCCAAGACGTCGACATATGACCATCCCGATAGAAAGACCGAATCGTCCCATCGCGAAAACAACCGTCCCAATCCTTATCCGAGAATTGACACTAGCAAAATTAATTCAATAGACGGTGAGGATGAAGATAATGATAATGTGCCTAACATTTCGATTATTGTTTTTCCGTTGATATTTCAGGTGTACTTTGCGCAATGGGCAACTCCGGGAGACAAAGCCGATGGCCAAAGAAAACGGACAAAACCGGGATGGCGTGACAAATCAAAATGGTGTGCTTACCATGAAGACTTTGGGCATGTTATCAAGACTCGCATCGCATTAAGAAAGGAGATCGCCTACTTGCTCTCGAAAGGACATCTTAAGGAGCCGCTTGGGATCCGTAAAGAAGAAAGCCGAAAGTACGTAAGCTCCTCATGAAGCCGAAAGACCGGTTTCTCCCCAAAGATCAACAAAGGTGATCAACTTCATTAGTGGAGGCTCGAAATATGTGGAACATCCTATTCTCGCCGCAAAACGACATGCTAAGGAGTCAAAAGATGAAAAGCCGAGAGACACCCCAGATGTCGATACCTTGCCTGCACTCCAATTGTCTTTGATGAAAGTGATCGTGATAACTTGCTGGAACCCCATCATGACGGTCTGGTCATTTCCTTGTATCGCTAACCTGTACCATACGACGTATTCTCGGTAGATGGGGGCACTCCGTCAATCTTATTATGTTGGGTACCCTTAAAGAAATGAACATCCCGGAATCGGAGATTGTCAAAAAATCTTCGGCCGGTAGGCTTCGGTGGCGAAGTCAAAGAAACAAGCTGGGGAGATAAAGCTTCCAATATACTCAAAGGGCCTCAACACCGTGGAACGGTTTTGTGTAATTGATTGCGCAACATCTTACAATGTAATTCTTGGAAGACCGTGGATTCATGGAATGAAGGCCGTACCCTCCACTTACCATCAATGTGTGAAGTTTCCAACACCTTGGGGTGTCGCTAAGATTTACAAAGTGATCAACAGGTGGCCAAGGAATGTTACAAAACTTCAATGAAGGCGTCTACATCTCCAAAACAAGCATAGCAATGACCGAAGAAAGTACGTGAAGTCCGGGAAGCTAGGGAGGATGATGTGAAAGAAGTATTGTTAGATCCTTCCAACCCGGACATCAAAGTACTTATTGGCACCGACATATCGTCGATATAGAGGAGAAGCTTGTGAACCTATTAAGAAGCGTAATAAAAAGTTTCGCTTGGAAACATGATGACATGACCGGCATTAGCAAAGATGTCATCACTCACAAACTTAACATAGATCCCACTTCAAACCAAGTGCACCGTAAACGTAGAAAGTTTGCGTAAACCGTAAATCGATCATCAAGGAGGAGGTAGAGCGCTTACTCAAAGCCAACATGATACGAGAGGTCGATTATCCAAGATGGTTGGCAAATGTGGTTGTGGTAGAGAAGAGAAACGGGAAATGGCGAGTTTGCGTCGACTTCACCGACTTAAATAAGGCCTCGCCCAAAAGATCCTTTCCCTTTGCCGCACATAGATTCATTAGTTGATGCCACCTCAGTCACGAACTCCTCGCATTCATGGACGCGTCCTCGGGATTTCAACAAATTCAGATGGAACCATCTCGACCAAGAAGACACCGCCTTCATAACCCCCTCAGGTATTTATTGTTATATTGTCATGCCTTTTGGACTAAAAATGCAGGTGCAACGTATCAAAGGCTCGTCAACAAGATGTTTAAGGATCGATTGGGGACACAATGGAGGTATACATCGACGACATGGTTGTTAAGTCTAAGAAGGCCGAGGACCACATTAGCAATCTCTCTCAAGCCTTTGACATCTTGGATTGTTTCAATATGAAACTTAATCCAGCCTAAATGCAACTTCGGAATGAAAGCCGGCAAGTTTTTGGGCTATATGGTCACTAAAAGAGGCATTGAAGCCGCCCCAACAAATACGCGCCATTCTCAACCCGTCATCACCTCAATCCGTCAAGGACGTCCAAAGACTAACAGGAAAAATTGCCGCACTCACTAGATTCATTTCAAAATCCTCGTACCGATGCAAACCTTTCTACGACATCTTAAGAAAGAACAAAAAGTTTCAATGGGAGGACCAACATGAAAAAGCTTTTCAGAACTCAAAACTTACTTGTCGACACCTCCCTTATTGGCCAAACCTCGTATAGAAGAACATCTTTACATCTACCTAGCAAGATCCGAAGGCGCCTGTAAGTGCAGCCTTGATAACGTAACGAGATGGCAATCGCAACCCATCTACTATATAAGTAAGACACTCTTAGATGCCGAGACCAGGTATTCTCATTTACAAAAATTAATTTTAGCTTTGATAACCGCTTCGTTAAATTAAGGCACTATTTTGAAACACATACTATTATTGTACGCACTAACTATCCTATTAAGAATGTCATGAGAAAACCAGAGATGTCGTGTCGAATGGCGAAATGGTCTCGTACAGCTTAAGCACATACGACAATCAAGTACGAGCCTAGAACCGCAATAAAATCTCAAGCCCCGGCAGATTTTGTGGCCGATTTCACCCAACCCTACAACAAGAGGTGGAATTGGAAGTACAAAGCAACTTCAAGATGATGACATTCTAAAAATTTGGACTCTCTACACGGACGGTGCTTCCAACATGAAAGGTACAGTCTTGGAGTTGTACTAAAATCGCCACAAGGGGACATAATACCACAATCTATCGGTTGCAGCCTTCAAGGCTACCAACAATGAAGCAGAGTACGAGGCACTTATCGCAGTTTAACAAAGCAGCCCAAGACTTAGATGTCAAGCATATCCGGGTGTTCATGGATTCATTACTAATTGTTAATCAATACAATGGGTCCTACGTCGCGAAAAATGCTAAAATGACGACATATTTGGAAATTGTAAAAATTATTTCGGCCAAATTCAAAACATTTTCCTTGGAACAAATCCCGCGAGAAGAAAATTCTCAAGCCGATGCTTTGGCAAATTTGGGTTCGGCCTTCAAAAGCTTCTCACAAACCAATATCCCAATCGTGCATGTTGACATCCCAAAGAATTGACAATCTCGAGATGTTCGTCCTAGATGTTGACATACCTTCCTCTCCCGCATCAACCTCTTGATGCCCCCTATTATCAAGTATCTCTTAGATGATACGATCCCAGTTGAGGAGAAGAATGCGAGAGCCTTCAGGTAAGAGTATCTAAATATGTACTTATTGATAATCTCTTGTTTAGAAAATCTGCCGCAGTCACTACTTAAGGTGTCTAGAAGCGTATAGAGCCCATCAGTTCTCAAGGAGCCGCATGAAGGAGATTGTGGAAATCATACCGGGGCAGAAGTTTACATACTAAAGCTCTAAGGTTGGGCTATTTCTGGCCCACAATGAGAAAAGACGCCATTGACTACGCAAAGAAATGCGATTCCCGTCGCCGACATGGGGACATCCCGCACCACCACCGAATTGCTACATCCTATCCCGTCACCTTGGCCGTTTATGGTTTGGGAATGGACATTGTAGGAAAACTTCCCAGAGCACCAGGGGGACGAGTATTTCTTTTGGCCATGACAGACTACTTTTCTAAGTGGGTAGAGGCCGAGGCATATGTGCAAGTTCGTGATAAAGAAGTAATATCTTTTATCAAAAGGAACATATTTAGCCGATTTGGAATTCCATCGTAAATAATTTGTGACAACGGCTCTCGCTTCATCAAAGCAAGAGGACCCAAGATTTCTTGACAAACTGGGGTATTAAGATGGTAACGTCTTCACCTGTTCACCCTCAAGCCAACGGACAAAGTGCGAGTCTAGCAACAAAATAATAATCAAGAACTTAAAAAAGAGACTAAACCGTAAAAGGACGTTGGGCGTAAGAATTACCAATGGTCCTATGGGCCGACAGGACGACATCTAAGAATGCTACCGGTCAAACCCCTATTCACTTGTATTTGGAATCGAATCGTTATTCCAAAGAAGTCCTTGTACCTACGGCAAGATACAAACTTTGCCGACATCCGAAAATAATAAAGACATCTTGATACATTCCCGGATACCGTGGACGAGCTAAGGGATATGGCCAAAGTTCGCATGGCAAAGCATATCGCAAAGGGTAGCCCGATCATACAATAAAAACGTCGTGGTCGAAGGTTTCAAGTAGGAGACTTAGTCCTACGAAAGGCATTCCAAAATACCAAGGAGTCCAATGCAGTAAGCTCGCCCCAAAATGGGAGGGACCCTACTTGATAGATGCACAAGCCGGAAAAGGAGCATATCGCCTTGCAACCTTGGATGGCCAAATGATACCCCGAAGTTGGAACGCCATTCATCTCAAAAGGTATTACATTTAAATATGACTTCCCATGAACTCATCTTTCCAGATATGAATCGTATTTTAATTCTTTTCTCCTATGTATCTTTTAATTATTTACATGATAAGATGTCTCTAACATGCTTTCAGTGAGAGACGTCAACCTTAGTTGGCGTCCGTTTTTAACGTGTTTCTATCTTATGAGGTATTGACACATTTACATGGGGACATATCGAAAGCATGCAAAGAACAACGATTCCTCCTCCGTTAGAGACCGGCCATCTCTTCTCAAGTAAAGGTACACAATCCCTTCTAAGGTTTAAAGAGTTAATTACCTCTTTCTAAAGAAGTTAGGTTACCACACCTTCGCCTGGAGCGCAAGTTATCTCACTAATTGAGGTGTGGGGTGGGCCTATATGGGTAAACTCATATAGCTTACCCATTCCCACTCGCTAGATGATTGATCTTAAGCATTATTCTTATGGTTATGGCATATTCGTGTCATCTAAGTATCTACTGTTTATGGCATATACGTGTCATCTAAGTATCTACGGTTTATGACATCTACATGTCATCCTAAATACCTATTATTCTGACATACTATCATGTCACCATATGTGAAAAACATACGAAAAATTATCCAAAAAAGAAACAAGCCTTGACGTGCTTGAAAACCATTAGACCATAACTAAACTAAAATAACCATAATGTATCCAAACCACCAAAATAAAAGTGCAAAAGTGTTGAACCAACCCAACACTTAAAAAAGATTGTCTTTGGCCCTTAAGGACCTATTACAAACCAAACCAAAATAAAAATTGTCTTAAGGGACTCCGCCCCAGTAATCATCAACAAAATACCAAAGAACCAAATTGTTTTTACCTTCTTTTTTGTTTAGGTGGCTTCGCCGCAGGTGTTGTACCGGTGTCACTTCTCCAACTCGTTGGTGCATCCTGGACAATTGTTTCATATGGACTTGATGACACCTCGCCCTCGTCCCCCACCTCACTCGTTAACTTGGATAGATAGGCACATTCCCGTGAATATCCTGTGCACCAAATTTCCTTCTTGGTACTCCTTCATCATTTTCACCTTGCATTGGGAAACAGCCTTCACCGCAGCCGGCTTTACAAGAATTCCTCACCTCTGCTATCTCCTTGTTGTGATCATCTTCACTTTTCGCCAAACTATTCAACAAGTCCTTAGCTATCTGCTCTTGTTCTCCCAAATGATTTGCTTAGTTGCTCTATTATCTTCTCACATTCCTTCACTTTATTATCGTATACCAATTTCTCCTTCTTGACCAAAGCAATATCCGCTTGGATTTCTTCTTCACCAATTCAACTTCTTTTGCCAACTCCTCCACGTATCCTACAAAAAAATAACATCCCGATATTACTAAAAGTTATCACAACCTTTGAAACTATTAAATATTCAATTAATGATGTCTCACCCCGTATGCCAGGCTCATAAATCTCTTCTTGAACTCCCCGCCGACACCCATCAAAAGAGTCTCCAACCTCGATCACTTCCTCTTGGCCGCCTTTTCTTTTCCTCACCCTAGAACCAATCCCAGCGCTTTCATCAAGAATAGGACTCTTCTTAGGAGCGGGTGGAGGTTTCTTTTCGCCTTGACAATGGGCTCGTAAAGCAAGGCCTCGATATCCTCCGCATCAAAGTCGACCCTCGGCTATCGGCTTGGAGACCGCGTGGACATAGAGATATTGTCAATAACAAATAACACATCAAATTAATGACAGCTTATCAAAGGTAACAGGATGCCAAGCTTACCAAGAGACATTATTACGTAAGTTGAAGCCTTTATATCCTCTCGGGACAATGACGAAACTTCCAAAGAAACCTTTCGGGAGATCTCTTATCGAGAGGGAGATTGAAAAACTCTTCGATTTTTGCTAAAGTATCTTTTGCAGCGGAAATAACTCTCCCCAATCAATATCTACATGAAAGCAAAAACAATTACAATTCGCTTTGTCTCAAGAACAGGAAATCACAAGAGTAAGAATTTAAGTACCTCCTCGGTTCCATTGCTTCGACATCTCATCCTTCTCACCGATTGACGTCCTATCAACAAAGAAAAACCTATTCTTCCATCCCCTATCACCGGAGGATGTGCCGCTCATCAAAGGATTTCTACCCGACTTCTTTCTAAATAGGTACCGTTTGGAACCAAAAAGTTGAAGATCATAGGAATGGGCAATTTCAGTGGAGCCCTAAGTCTAGTCCGTTTTCTCGGTTTACTTTAAGAACAAAAGCAAATACTCGCCAAGCCATTGGCATAAGTTGAGCATAAGCCGCTGAGTTTTTAGAAAGAACTCAAGAACCAACCGTGGGAAAGGGTAGCTAAACCCTAGCAAGAAGGGATATTCGAAGAAGTATCCATTTGGGAGAAACATGGTCGACCTAAGTTTTATGGAAAAAGGATGAAAAATTACACCACTTGGGAAACAACATTGTTGTTTTATGGTCTCTATTTGAGAATCATTAAACAAACAAGTTTCTTCAAGAGGTTTAGTGAGAAGATTTGCGCAAACAAAGTCGTCGAGATTAATCTCTACGGACCTTGTGGGGATGACGCTTTCTTGGGTTTGGAAGCGTACATCCCGGTTTTACCCATGGTTGACAAAGCAAAAAGAGAAGAATAAACAAAGGAAGAAGGTCGAGATGGAGTGATTTTACCTTGAAAGCGAACGGCGCCGTGGGCCAAAGGAGGTGAAAAGAAGATTTGAGAAGATAAGTTTTCTCAAGCGTTTAATAAAAAGGAAAAACGAATCCCTTTTCAAAATTAACTCTCTCCCCAACCGTTCATTTCATCGCCACGTCTCCCAAGAACGTCCCATCGTGCAGAGTAATGCTTGGGTCATTAATTCAAAAGGAAAAACATTTTGCCTCTTCGCCTGCCTACATAGTCAAATGTTTTTGGGGACAAATTGTTGTGGGCATTTTTTGACATGACGACATCTTCGCTGATCCCGCATAACGAGATGTCATTACACCGTAAGTATTGTTTTAAATATTTACTTGTCCAATATTTCCTAATATTATTATTCTTATTTTTCAGTAATTAAGAGAAGAATGCGGAAACAACCTTCAAGCACGTTCAACAGACCTTCAAACGGCTAGGGCGACTTGGTCTCACGGAGGTTGAAAAGATAAACCACAATGCCGAGATTGTAGGAACCATATTTGACTCTTTCTTAGTTACTTGTATTTAAGGGGAAATGGAGACGGAAAATGACACTCATGCTTATACGCACACATTTTACACACAAACTCTTGTAATCCTCTCCATTATCTTCCGAAGTTGTAATTGTGATCATTATAGTGGAACCTTTAAGGTTGGAGACCTAACTCCCGGGGTTTTTTCCAAAGAGGTTATCACCTCCAAGGTTTTCCTCGTTAACAAATCGCGTTGTCATTGTCTCGTTTTTCATTTTCTTGTTCCATATAATCGAATTCCATAGTTCCCTCCTTATTATTTAATCCACACACTAAACATAGTTAAGATTCTACTCTATTGTTTTTTCTACCAAAACAGCAATGAAAGGATATTCTAGAAAGGTCGGACCTTTTATTGAAAGCGTAGAGACTGTACATTGTTGATTATGGACTCACGATCTTCCGGCGTAGAGCCATCAGATGACTCGAAAGACATGAATTCACAGACAACATGACTCGAAGCTAGACTATGGGCGACGAGGGATTGGACCAGGCTTCATTACTCTGGGCAGGCTGTAGCTCTAGAGGGAGTGGCAATGGCCTTGGTGACCAATCCTCAGTTGGCATGATTCCCGGAAAATAGCTTGCATGTGGTTCGATTTCAAACCAGATTGCGGAGGTCTTTGGTTGCTCCTCTGATGATGTCTCTCCATTGGTTTTGCTTCCAGATTTTGGGGGTCCTGGACAGTAGAAATTATTGAGGGCTACTTCCAGGAGGGCGAAGCATTCGCTGATTCGGAGTTGATTCTTGCTGATGTTGATCATTTTCATAGAATCCGCCTCTTTATCTGGGATCTTTGCTTGGACGACATTTACAATGTCTGATTCGAGGGGGCGGGCTATCTCTCCTTCCCTGATTAGACCTTGGAGGAGGTTGCGCCACTGTTCATCTAGGTCTAACACCGGGATATTGAATTGGACTATGCTATGATGGCTGTCCCCGTGAGATCCGAGAGTGTCGACCAGAGGGTTTTCTTGTACCGGTGGATCGGTGATGAGCCAGTTTGCAAGAGGGTTTTCGGCGAAGTAAGGGTCTACTCCTCGGTAAATCTCCATCTGGGCATCCATCTCTTGATCTTCTCTTAAGCATTCTTCGCAGTCGCATATGTCAAAGTTGTCGTCTTGACCCATGAGCTCTTCGATTTCTAGATCGTCACAGCTTAGAGCGTGGATGTAGGGATCCACTTCGTAGCGGGACAGGATTGGAGACTCATCTGGAGAAGAGTATTCGGTCATGTCGGGACCTTCTTCTGGGTCGTAGCTTGCCGGCCAAGCGCTTGCCATTGTACTGCTTCCACAGATCACCTCGATCACTCCATTGGCATTGATGAATTTCACGCATTGGTGAAGAGTAGATGATACTGCTTTCATCTGATGTATCCAAGGTCATCCCAGCAAGGCGGAGAAGGTTGGTTTGATTTCCACGACTTGGAACTCTACCGACTCTAGTTGTGCATCGAATTGGATCCTCAGATTGATGACTCCTACGATTGGTCGTGCAGTGGAGTCGTAGGCTCGGATTACCCAGGGTGAAGGCCTTATCAGGGAGCGGTCGATACGGAGTCATTTCAGTGTGCTCAAAGCGATGATGTTGACTGCGGAGCCGTTATCAATCAAGACGTTCGGGAGGAAGAACATCTCTATTTTTATGAGGATGAGGAGGGCTTCGTTGTGTCGATTCTCACATATCGGCAAGTCATCGTCTGTGAAGGCTAGACCGCTTCCTGTGCTACCATTTGACTTAGTCTCCTCTGTAGAGCGTTCGATCCATCCATTAGTATGCCTTGGTCGGGGCAAAGATCGTAGGGAGACAGTTGCCCTTGGGCGTTCTTGTCTGGATTCCCGGTCACGAGACCTTTTGACTCTGGTTTCACGCTCCCAGTCATAGCGAGACAGCATGCTGACGGTTTCAGAAATTACAGGAGGTCTGCTCTCGCTTGGAGTTTCGTCAAAGGCTATTGAGTTCACCCTGTCGTTTCGGGGGAATGGATTTCCGATGGTATTGGGGCCACGAGGGCGTTCCAACTTTCCTTCTTCGATTAGCCCCTGGACCACCTGCTTTGGTACGAAGCAATTGTCGGTGGTGTGGCCGGGGTAGTTGTGGAAGGCGCAGTGCTTGCTCGTATCCATGTTGGGTTTGGGAGTCTTTGGTTGGAAATTCTCGAGATGTTTGAGAAGATTTCGCTTCACCAAAGCTTCAAATACTTGGCCCAGGGGCATTTCGAGATTGTCGAAATGCTGGAACTGTGGGAAGCGAGGGGGATTGTTATTCCTTGGGGCTGCTTGATCGCGGTTTACTTGAGCTCCGTTCTGGATGTAGTGTACCGTTTCGGCTGCTTCTTTTCCTTTGTTCGGGGCAGGAGTTGAAGTTGCCAGGTTTGTCCGATAGCGGTAAGACGAGGCAGGGGCTGCTGTTGTCTTCTGAAGACTCAGAGTCTTCTCAAACTTTGTTCCGGCATTGACCATGGCACGGAGATCTGGATAGAAATGATGGCTGATCAAAGTCCTCAAAGATGGCTTGAGGCAGGAATGGAAGATGTCAATTTGCGCCTCTTTGGAAAGCGGATCCATTATCTCGCTAAGCTTCCAGTTCCATCTTTTGTAGAACTCACCTACTGGTTCGTCATCCTTTTGCTCGGTGGCTTGCAGATCGTGGCGGTTCGTTTCCCACTCGAGGTTGGCGCGGTACTTCTCTAGGAAGATCTCGCTGATTTGGTCCCACGTGGAGCGGTTTTCTGCCTTTACATTGAGGAACCACCTTAGCGCTGTGGATTTGAGAGAATGCTGAAAGTGATCCGCCATCTGTTGAGGGGTTGCCCCTTTGGCTCTCATACCCAGGACATAGGTGTCGATGTGGGTTTTTGGGCATTCTGTCCCGTCAAACTTTTCCATTTCCGGCATCCTGAATTTTGGAGGGAGCGGGACCACTTTGCTTGGATCAGTGGGCAGGAGGGAGTCCTTCCGGGAACTGGCTAGCTTGCCTTGCATGTCCTTCATTTGCTCGATCAGCCAAGCCATGTGGGGATCGGCAGGTTGAGGTGGGTTACCGTTTTCGGGGACGGAAACCGAAGATGGAGGTGGATTGGCTGATGGGATCGCCATTCGGGAGTCTTGGGGAGGTAGTTGAGTATATACCAACCCATACCCTGGAGTGTTGAAGTTGAGGGCGTGATTGCCAGGTCCGCTAAGGGTTGTGTTTGGAAATTGGGGAAATGATTCGTTAGCCCCAAGTGGCAGACTAGCAGGTGGCAAGTTTGAGATGTCGGGATATCCGCTCGGGATGCCCGTCCCTGGTAGGCATGGGGATTTTTGATTATGGTTGCGAGGCTCGTATAGAGGCAGAGGGTTAAATCCTAGGGGATACCAAGATGCATTGGGATCTGGCAGAGCCGACACGTATGTGTGCTGTTGGTACTGAGCTTGATGTGCAGAGCCGGGAAACTGACTGTGCTGAGGCGGACATGCCTGAGCCGCTGACCGACGCCCGAGGGAGCTTTGAGCGAGAGCTGCCTTGCGTTGCTGGGATCTCGTAGCTTGGCGGAGGCGGGACCTGCTGGTAGCTTTGAGAAACCGGGGGAGCCGGTATTTCTTCGTCTTCTATGAGAACGAAGGTTCCATCAGGTTGGGGAACTGCAACGGTTCCTCGAAGACGCAGGGTGTCTACGATCCAGGCTTGCTGCTCTTCTTGGCGCTTCTTGATGGTTTCGAAGGCTCGCAGCACCTCCTCCATTGTCTGGAGGTTCCTTAGTGGCGGGGTTCCGTTTCCCTCACTGTTATCTGTTGATCCCGTCATGGGGGGTAGCGGACGGTGCGGACCGTTGAACTGGAAGGGCTGTCGGACCTTGTAACCTCGATACTCAAAAGGCGGCTCCCGGGTATTCTCAACCACTCTCGGTTCGCTGGAGGGGATGACGGGCAAGGTTTAGACACAGGAAGGCCTTTTGGATAAAGGGGGAAAGCTCACGTGACATGCGGTTTCCGTTATTTTTTGTTGTTTTAATTTACTTAAAACGTGTTTTCTCAGAGTCCTAGGTAGGTTGGAAAAGATTGCTCTTCTTTTTCGCAACTATGCTAGATCCTGGGTCAGTGGATACCATCTGTGCGGCTATAAGCCCCTCGTTTTGCACCTGTATTTTGACATCCCAGGGTGGACAGCCCCGGGTGAGGGTCCTATAGGGCAAGCGATTTCCACCTGCCTAAAAGAAAAATTGAACCTAAGGACCGAGCCTGTCATGTTCGTTTTGACGCGTTAGCCATGTGAATAGTGAACCGAGCCGGCCACTGCATCAAGATCAGGTCAAGAGTTCGGCATGACCTCTCTTTACCTTGCTTGTGCAAGGGATCTGTGACGTTAGGCGTTGGCTGGGTCATATCGTCATGGCTGGCATATCAAAGGCTTGATGACATGGTGTCATGTGAGCATGGATGTATATCCGGGACGGAACATCGTCTGGGTGTAGCTTCGGAAATCAAGATCAGGTCAAGATTTTAGCATGACCTTTCATCCCTTTGCTTGCACAAGGAATCTTGAGTTTCGAGCTTCGACTCAGAAAATGGCCGGCATGGTATATGTATCCAGGCTTGTATGACACGGACTAGGTAAAAACCAACCGGGTCTGGACAGAGTGTGACTCAAGACTGAAACGTGCAGGGTTGACGCTTGGCTAGGATGGGATGTTTGGAATGATCCCGTGCACGTTCGAGAGGCGTAGGAAGGCCAAACGAACTGCAACTGAGACCACTCCGGGTTAAGGGTTGTAGTGTGCAGTGTATTCGAGGCAGCAGTGCGCGTAGCGTGCGGTGTAACCGAGGCAGCAGTGTGAGTAGTGTGCGGTGTAACCGAGGCAACAGTGTGAGTAGTGTGCGGTCTCTAAAATTCTTTTTCTGAGTAAAACAGAAGTTTTGCAGAATTTTAAATGTATGCACAGATGTATATTGATGCATTTTTTTTTTTTTGTATTTTTTTTTTTTTTGTAAAATAAAAAAAGTAAAGTACATGCACACACACACAACAGTTAAAGAAAGGGGTAAAATGAAAGTTTGACCCTCATCATCGTTTTAAAAATCTTTTGTTTTGTTTAAAAGTTTTTAAAACAAAACGTCCCCAGCAGAGTCGCCAACTGAGATTACCCGGGAACCGGCTCGCGTGCGGAGGGGCCCCGTGCATCTCGCATTTTCGTTTGCGTCGCATTCAGGAAGGTCGCCCGGATCCGAGAGGCATCGCGTTCGTGCCCCGGCATCTGGCTTATTCCCTCTTTTCGCGTTAGTTGGGAGGTGTCTCGCCGTGTTTTGCTTGTAGAGTCACCACGCCGTTTTTATTAGGCCCAAAACATTGAAAAAGGGCATCAGTTTAAAAATAAACTGTTTTTTGTTGTGTGATGAGATTTTTGAGTTCGGAGGTCAGATGACTCCCCGGGAAGAGAATATTAGAATCTTAGAGCTCACCCGAGTTGCCTCGTAAAATGAGTCTTTCGGATACCCCTAATATTCTTTAACTGTTGTGTGTGTGTGTGTATGTGCTTTTAAAAATGCATGCTGTGTCGGATGTCTACATTGTACACTGCTTTATTGAAATGTATTGAAATAGTATAGGAAGGAAGCCTTACCAATGTTGGTTCGTGTCTGTCTTCCGCAGGGGAATAGTGTTTAAGGTCGGAATAGTGTTCCGGTACGGACCGGGATTGCTTCGGAAAAGGGGCCGGTTGTCTGCGGACAGAGTTTCGGCGTGCGTTGGGATCGCAGGGATCACTCGGGCAGAGGTTCGGCGTGCGTTGAAATCGTTGGTTGGATTCGGGCAGAGTTTCGGCGTGCGTTGGAATCGTTGGTTGGATTCGGGCAGAGGTTCGGCGTGGTTTGGGATCGCCGGTTTGACTCGGAAAGAGCCGGGACGCCTCGGGAAAGACCAGGCAAGGCCTCGGAGTACCACGAGGGGCCTCAGAGTACCTCGAGAGTGACTCGGGGCAGCGTAGGAGCATCGCGGGAGCACTCGGGGAGGCTTCGGAGCACCGCGAGGGGGCTCGGAAGGCCTCGGAAGGATCCGAAAGGGGCCGGGAGTGCCCCGAAGGGTCTTAGAGGGGCGCCTGAAGGCTGGGGGAGAGGAGAGAAGAGGGAAATGTGTGAAAATGAGGGAGGGGAGCCCTCTATTTATAGTGCCAGAAGACTGCAAGAAGGTCCGTACGGACCTTCTAGGTAATCTAGTTTTTTGGTTTTTCTCGATTTGAGGGAATCTGTGATAATTGAGAATATTCTGGAATGATGATGTCTCCTTTGCAAAGAGGTCCGTACGGACCAACTAGGCATGCAAAGAGGTCCGTACGGACCAACCATACATTCCAGTAATGATGTTCCCCGGGATTTGAGGGAATATTGTGGACTTTAAGAGGATTCAGTAATTATTAAAACAAAGAGGTCCGTACGGACCTTATTTGCTTTTCCAATTTTCTGAAAATTCCCAAGAGGTCCTTTTGTCCCTTTTTATCCCAGAAAGGTTCCTCCCTTGGTTTGGCTTGGGGTTTTTGAGGGTTTTGAGTGTCAAAGGTCTTCGAGACTGCGTTTGTGAGTCTACGGTGTTTCCTGTGTACTCGGAAGAGGGTGATCCAGATTGGGGTACTTACAGATATGCAAGGCATACCCAACCCCACGTGCTTCACGTGTGACCAACATGTGCCTAGGATTAGGGTCGTGACACTCACTCCCCCTTAAATAAAATTCATCCCGAATTTGGACTTCACTTATCTGAATGATCAAACAACTCAGGATACTTCTGCCTCATCTCAGATTCCAATTCCCCAGTAGCTTCCTTAATGGTGTGATTCTTCCAAAGAACTTTCACCACAGGAATACTCTTGGTACGCAATTCCCGAACCTGCCTCTCCAGAATCCGCAAAGGTACCTCCACATAAGTCATATCCGCCTGGACATCCTCTGGAGG
The DNA here is from genome assembly GCA_022495995.1 of Adenophora triphylla var. japonica. Lineage (NCBI taxonomy): Eukaryota > Viridiplantae > Streptophyta > Magnoliopsida > Asterales > Campanulaceae > Adenophora > Adenophora triphylla. The sequence continues at coordinate 186,665 of JAFEMH010001206.1, read as the reverse complement.
AGAACTCAACACATGAAAGGAATCATAACAGTACTTCCTCAACATGGACACATGGAACACATCATGGAGAGAAGAAAGAGATGGAGGTAGGGCCAAACGATAGGCTAACTCACCTACCTTCTCCAAAATCTCAAAAGGACCAACGAATCTAGGAGCCAATTTCCCTTTGTTCCCAAACCTTTTGATCCCCGTTCTCGATGAGATCTTCAAGAATACCAAGTCACCAACCTGAAAGGATAACTCCCTTCTTCTAGTGTCGGCATAGCTCTTCTGACGACTCTAGGCTGTCCTCAATCTGTCACGGATCACTTTGATCTTCTCAGTTGAGTCTCTAACAAAATCTGGACCCAAAGTCTAGCCTCACCAACCTCGTCCCAACACATTGGGGACCTACATTGTCACGACCCCAACCATAGGCACTGTTTAGGCACACGTGGAGCACGTGGGAATGGGGGTGCACTTCATTTTATATGATGCATTTCATGGCTTTAGTATATTTTGTGATTTATTTATTTACTTAATTCCATGGCTTAAGTGTTTATGGAAATTATGAACTCATTTCGTTATGTAATGTTTAATTGAATTACTTGGGGAATTAATGTGAGAGGTTAGGATAGTTAAAAATTGAGATGAAATGAGTTATGAGAATGGAAGGACTTTAGTGTAATTAAAAGTGTTGGGGTCTAGTTGTAAGTAGTTGATGCTTGGAGGGCTTTCATGGAAAATTTTGATGTTTATCTCTTTAAAATAGAACCTTCCCCATAATCTAAACTCTTCCTTACTCTCCTTCATCTTCTTCATCAGCCAAGAATTTCCAAAACCCTAACTCTCTTCCAAAAATCCTAGGAAATCCTCCGTTGTTCCGTTCTTCAAAGTAATCGCGGATTTTGGATCACGGCGTTGAGTAGAGTACATCTACCCGGTCAAAGCACCTAGTTATTTTTCATGTTTTCCAAGTAAGTTGTTATGTTTCTTTGTTATACTTGTTCATAACATGATTAAAGTGGTTAATATGAGGTTATTAGCAAGTTTGGTTAAGTTTGAGACATCAGCTGGGGGTTGAAATGAAAAGGAAGTTGGTTTGGCTAGAACTTGACAATTTCCATGCCATGGCTTGAATCTTTGGTGTGGATTTGGTTATAATTTTGTTAAACATGTTGTATACATGTTGTTGGTTCTAGAGTGAGGTTATATAGTCCCAAAATAGGTAGTTTAACTGCTGCAAATGGCCTTGCAGTAAGCTGAAGTGAAGCTGTTGTGTTGCTGTGTGTTCTGCTGTTGTTCTTGCTGTAAATGGCTGCAAACCGTGGCTTCAGAGGAGGGGCATGACTCGTGCACATGAGCACGAGTCGTGACCAATCAGAGGGATTCATGGTCACCAGTCGTGGCCTTGGAATCAGTCGTGCAGGGCCTGGAAAGGACTCGTTCTGCCATGCACGACTCGTGCTCAAAACTGCCTTGAGTGAGCACCTTTGGAAGCTTTTAAAACCTAGTTAAATGAGTATAGATTTAATAACTCCTTAACCATACTTGTATTACAAGTTTAGTACAACATTGTAGAACTTGGAATTGTCCAAAAAGGTATTGGCAAGAGCTTTAAATATTGATCTAAAGTTGCTTGCAAAGCAGTTTTGTCGTGGGACTGTTCTTAAATCTGCAGCCTTGGTCCATGTTTGAGGCATTTGAAACCTAGGCTAAACAACTCGGATTGGAACAATTTTTGATCCTGTATCTAGTACAACATTAGTACTTCACAACCACGTTTTACTTGGCCAAATCGGATTATGGGAAGGGCTTTAAATATTGCTTGGAAAACGGCTGAAAGTCATTGTTAATTGAAGAACCAAAGTTATAAAAACTTGGTATTTCATGATGGAACTTGAAAGTAGGTTGTATAATGTTAAATTGTGAATGTGTAGGGCTACTTATTTGTGATTGTACCCCTATGTGGTTACCTTTGAATGGTTCTATGATAAAATGGTGCTTGAATTAATTGTTGCACGACATCATGGAATTGATTGTGAGCATACATGGATTATTATTGATTCAATCATGTATATATATATAATGTATTCCCAAGAGGATGTATAAATAAATGTATTCCCAAGAGGATGTATACATGTATTCCCAAGAGGATGTATAAATACATGTATTCCCAAGAGGATGTATATACATGTATTCCCAAGAGGATGTATAAATACATGTATTCCCAAGAGGATGTATAAATACATGTATTCCCAAGAGGATGTATATACATGTATTCCCAAGAGGATGTATAAATACATGTATTCCCAAGAGGATGTATATACATGTATTCCCAAGAGGATGTATAAATACATGTATTCCCAAGAGGATGTATATACATGTATTCCCAAGAGGATGTATATAAATGTGTTCCCAAGAGGATGTGTTCCCAAGTGGATGAAATGTGCTTACGGTATGCAAATTATGACGTGAAACAACTTGCTTACGTGTTGCATTTTATTTGGCATCTTGCTGCATGCATAATAACTTACTGAGATTCTTTCTCACCCCATTTCCCTTTTATTTTTTTTTAGATACCACTGAGACAGGAGGTCAGGATCGGTGAGGCCGGGGCACAGTTGGATCATCTTATTGTCGGGGTACGTTTTGCTAGGAGGGTTATGTCGGTTGTTATTCTTTTGGGGAAAAAGTTGTAAATAACTTTTCTAAATATTTTCAAACTATGGTTTGTAAATAATGTGGTGTAGTTGTTAAATATGTATTGGTGTGAACTCTTCCTTTAAATGCAAAATGAATGAAAGCAGGTTTCTTAAGTCTTCCGTTTAGGAAGATCATGTCGAAAATTTTCTTAAAAACCTTACTTAACTTAGATGAGTTGATGAAATGGTTTTAAATTAGATGAGTCAGTTTGGGGACCCTACCCTCGGGGCACGAATTTATAGGTCCCAGGATTGGGAGGGCCCCACAGTTAGTATCAGAGCTAAGGTTAGATGTCAAGGGTAGAAGTCGAGTCTAAGGGGGAGTGTGATGTCTGACGTCGAATGTTTGATGCAGGGAATTGTGTGATGGCTGATACTGGTAAAGGACAGCAAAGGGTGGAAGGAGATCCAGATGCGGGGGGATCCGGAGGGGATCCGAATTCGAAGTTGATGAACATGTTCCGGTCCTTTATTCAGAGTATGGCAGCTCAGAGCCAAGGTCAGCATCAACAACAACAAGAGGGGAGACAAGCGCATGGATTGGAAAAGTTTGTCAAGTTGGCTCCGCCAAGCTACAACGGAGATCCGGATACGGTTAAAGCTGAGAGGTGGTTGGAAGCAATGGAAAAGATTTTTGTGGCAATGGTAAGCTCAGATGAGGAGAAAGTTCGTTGTGCGGTATTCAAACTCGAGGGGCCAGCCGAGCATTGGTGGCAAATACTCAGGGAAAGTTGGGAAAGAGATCATAACCCACAAACATGGAATAATTTCACTCGGAGTTTCAGGGAGCATTTCATACCAATGGTGACGAGGGATAAGAAAGAAGCAGAATTTCTAAAGCTGGAACAAGGATCAATGTCCGTGGCACAATATTCATCGAAGTTTACCGAATTGGCAAGATATTGTCCTCATCTTATACCGGATGAGCAAAGAAGAGTTTATCAGTTCGTGAAGGGATTGAGGATAGAATTCAGGAAACAGCTATTGACTCATGACTTCCCTTCGTATCAGGCGGCAGTAAACATGGCTTACAGAATCGAGAATGATATTGAAGAACACAAAGGCAAGCATGAAGGTGGAGGATTCAGGTCAAAGTTCTCAGGTCAGGGATCAGGTCAACAGAGGGGGCAACCAAAAGCTCCAACTCTTGGAGGTGCTAAAGGAGGAAGTGTTAGTGGTTCTTCTCGTTCGACAACCAATAAAGTTGGTGTTGTGTGCAATTGGTGTAAGAAGGGTGGACATGTGGAAGAAAATTGTTGGACCAAGCAAGGGAAGTGTACTAGTTGCGGTGAAATGGGACATTATAGGAGAGATTGTCCAAGGTTTATCCGGAGTCAGGATGCGGGTGGCAGACCGCAGGGGGTGCAACCAAGAAGTGGTGTTAAGAGGGATGTGGAAGGAAAACCTAAGGAGAGAGTCCCAGGTAGGGTGTTTTCCCTAGGTCGTGGCGAAGTAGATCCGTCAGCAATTATTAGAGGTATTGTACCTGTCTCAGGGGTCAGGGCTCGTGTCCTTATTGTCCCTGGGTCGTCTCATTCGTATGTTTCATCTCATTTTGCATTCACATTACATAAAATCCCCAAGATGTTGCCCTATGTGCTGGAGGTGTCTACTCCCGTTGGAGAGTGCCTCGAATCTTCTCTGATATATCATGATTGTGAAGTGCTTATATGTGGTCATGTGTTGCCCGTGGATTTGGTAGAGTTACCAATCCGGGACTTTGATGTTATCTTAGGCATGGATTGGTTAAGCTATTGCCATGCCTTGGTGGATTGTCGCAAGAAGCGCGTCACCTTTTCTATGCCTAATGTGCCTGTATTTGTCTTTGATACTGATAAGTCATTGTTTGGTATAAATGTGATATCTGCATTAAAAGCTAGGAAGTTGTTGTCAAAAGGGTGTGAGGGTTATTTGGCTTATGCGGTAGATATTCGTAAGAAATCTCCCGAGTTGTCCCAAGTGCCTGTTGTAAACGAATTCAGTGATGTGTTTTCAGAAGAGTATGCTATGCCTCCTGATAGGGAGATAGAGTTTTGTATTGATCTTGTACCGGGTACCTCTCCTATTTCTAAGGCTCCGTATAGAATGGCTCCAGCGGAACTTAAGGAATTGAAAGTGCAGTTACAAGAACTTCTTGACCGGGGTTTCATTCGTCCTAGTGTATCACCATGGGGAGCGCCAGTATTATTTGTTAGAAAGAAGGATGGTACGCTACGATTGTGTATTGATTATAGGTTGTTGAACCAAGCCACTATCAAGAACAAATATCCGTTGCCTCACATTGATGATCTCTTCGATCAGCTTCAGGGTTCGATTATTTATTCTAAGTTGGATTTGCGTAGTGGTTATCAACAGTTGAAGATCAAAGCGGAGGATATCCCTAAAACTGCATTCAGAACGAGGTATGGACACTATGAATTTCTTGTGATGCCTTTTGGATTGACAAATGCTCCAGCTGTGTTTATGGATATGATGAATCAGATTTTCAAGCCCTATCTGGATAATTTTGTGGTGGTTTTCATTGATGACATCTTGGTATACTCTAAATCCCGGGAAGAACACGAAGAGCATTTGAGAATCGTTTTGTCCTTGCTTCGGGAGAAACAATTGTTTTCCAAATTCAACAAATGTGAGTTTTGGCTTGAGCGGATTTCTTTCCTTGGTCATGTTGTATCACGTGATGGAATTACCATAGATCCTGCGAAGATTGAGGCAGTAGTCAACTGGAAGCAGCCGTCTACAGTTACAGAGGTTCGCAGTTTCCTCGGCTTAGCGGGATATTACCAGAGATTTATTGAGGGATTTTCACGGATTGCAACTCCATTGACTCGGTTGACTAGGAAGGAGGTTCCTTTTGTATGGGATGAGAAGTGTGAGGCTAGTTTTAATGAATTAAAGAGGAGATTGACATCGGCTCTGATCCTTACCTTGCCATACGGTTGCGAGGATTTTATCATTTTCAGTGATGCTTCTAAAGAAGGATTGGGGTGTGTTTTGATGCAAAGGGGAAAAGTAATTGCTTATGCCTCACGGAAGTTATCACCAGCGGAGAAAAATTATCCTACTCACGACATGGAACTAGCAGCTATTATCTTTGCGTTACACAAGTGGAAACATTACCTATATGGAGCTAAATTCGAGATATTCACGGATCATAAAAGTTTGAAGTACCTATTCACCCAGAAGGAGCTCAACAATAGACAGAGGCGATGGTTAGAACTCCTGAAGGATTATGATTGCACTATTTCATATCATCCTGGGAAAGCGAATGAGGTAGCGGATGCTATTAGCCGTAAGGCTCATTATCATCTTTGAGATCTCGAGAAGTGAAGAGTTATATGTTGTTTGAGAACGTGAGAGCCGTTCCAACTCTTTACGGGGATCTTTTGGAAGCTCAACAGAAGGATGAGGAATTGAAGAAAATCCGGGAAAAGTTGCAAGATGGAAAGGCAAGCGAATTTTCAGTGAATCAAGAGGGTATTTTAACTTTCAGGGGTCGGATTAGCGTTCCTTCATCTCCGGAAATCAAAAGACAAGTATTGGAAGAGGGTCACAAGTCCAAGTTTGCCATTCACCCCGGGAGTACAAAAATGTACCAAGACTTAAAGAGAGGATATTGGTGGAATGGAATGAAAAAGGAGATTGCCGAGTTTGTGTCCAAGTGCCTCACATGTCAACAAATCAAAGCGGAGCATCAACGACCTACGGGATTGCTACAACCGTTGGAGATTCCGGAGTGGAAATGGGAAGGCATTTCGATGGATTTTGTTACGGGATTGCCTCCTACGCCTAAGAAGATGGATGCGATATGGGTGATTGTGAATCGGTTAACTAAGTCTCTACATTTCTTACCTGTGTCAATCAAGTATTCCTTAGAAAAGTTGGCTCAATTATACATCCGAGAGATCGTGAGATTACATGGAGTGCCGGTTACTATTGTGTCAGATAGAGATCCGCGGTTCACCTCCCGGTTTTGGAGAGCATTACATGAAGCATTGGGGTCAAAGTTGAGTTTCAGTACCGCATTTCATCCTCAGACCGATGGACAAACGGAGAGAACTATTCAAATTCTTGAGGATATGCTTCGAGCATGTGTGATGGATTTTCAAGCATCATGGGAAGATCATTTACCTCTTGTGGAGTTCGCCTACAATAACAATTATCAATCCAGTATAGAAATGGCACCCTATGAGGCATTATACGGAAGGAAATGTCGGTCTCCAATTTGTTGGGATGAAGTTGGCGAGGCAAGACTTTGGGGTCCGGACTTGGTGAGAGATTCAACTGAGAAGATAAAGGTGATTCGTGATCGGTTAAAGACAGCTCAAAGTCGACAAAAGAGTTATGCGGATACACGAAGAAGGGAACTATCATTTCAGGTAGGTGACTCCGTGTTCTTGAAGATTTCACCAAGAACGGGTATAAAGAGGTTTGGTAATAAGGGAAAATTAGCACCGAGATTCATTGGACCCTTTGAGATTCTAGAGAAGGTAGGTGAGTTAGCATACCGTTTGGCTCTCCCTCCATCTTTATCTTCACTTCATAATGTATTCCACGTATCCATGCTTCGGAAATATTGACATGACCCTTCCCATATATTGAGCTCTCCTCCCGATGATGTTATAGCGGATATGACTTATGTTGAAGTTCCATTGAGGATTTTGGAGCGACAAGTTAAGGAATTGCGTACCAAGAGCATCCCCGTAGTTAAGATCTTGTGGAGTAATCACACTATAGAAGAAGCCACGTGGGAATTAGAATCATAAATGAGGGAGAAGTATCTGAGTCTATTTGAGCGTTCCGGTAAGTGAAAGTTAAATTCGGGACGAATTTTCTTAAGGGGGAGTGAGTGTCACGACCCCAACCATAGGGACTGTTTAGGCACACGTGGAGCACGTGGGAATGGGGATGCACTTCATTTTATATGATGCATTTCAATCCTTTAGTATATTTTGTGATTTATTTATTTACTTAATTCCATGGCTTAAGTGTTTATGGAAATTATGAACTCATTTCGTTATGTAATGTTTAATTGAATTACTTGGGGAATTAATGTGAGAGGTTAGGATAGTTAAAAATTGAGATGAAATGAGTTATGAGAATGGAAGGACTTTAGTGTAATTAAAAGTGTTGGGGTCTAGTTGTAAGTAGTTGATGCTTGGAGGGCTTTCATGGAAAATTTTGATGTTTATCTCTTTAAAATAGAACCTTCCCCATAATCTAAACTCTTCCTTACTCTCCTTCATCTTCTTCATCAGCCAAGAATTTCCAAAACCCTAACTCTCTTCCAAAAATCCTAGGAAATCCTCCGTTGTTCCGTTCTTCAAAGTAATCGCAGATTTTGGATCACGGCGTTGAGTAGAGTACATCTACCCGGTCAAAGCACCTAGTTATTTTTCATGTTTTCCAAGTAAGTTGTTATGTTTCTTTGTTATTCTTGTTCATAACATGATTAAAGTGGTTAATATGATGTTATTAGCAAGTTTGGTTAAGTTTGAGACATCAGCTGGGGGTTGAAATGAAAAGGAAGTTGGTTTGGTTAGAACTTGACAATTTCCATGCCATGGCTTGAATCTTTGGTGTGGATTTGGTTATAATTGTGTTAAACAAGTTGTATACATGTTGTTGGTGCTAGAGTGAGGTTATAGAGTCCCAAAATAGGTAGTTCAACTGCTGCAAATGGCCTTGCCGTAAGCTGAAGTGAAGCTGTTGTGTTGCTGTGTGTTCTGCTGTTGTTCTTGCTGTAAATGGCTGCAAACCATGGCTTCAGAGGAGGGGCACGACTCGTGCCCATGAGCACGAGTCGTGACCAATCAGAGGGATTCGTGGTCACCAGTCGTGGCCTTGGAATCAGTCGTGCAGGGCCTGGAAACGACTCGTTCTGCCATGCACGACTCGTGCTCAAAACTGCCTTGAGTGAGCACCTTTGCAAGCTTTTAAACCTAGTTAAATGAGTATAGATTTAATAACTCTTTAACCATACTTGTATTACAAGTTTAGTACAACATTGTAGAACTTGGAATTGTCCAAAAAGGTATTGGCAAGAGCTTTAAATATTGATCTAAAGTTGCTTGCAAAGCATTTTTGTCGTGGGACTGTTCTTAAATCTGCAGCCTTGGTCCATGTTTGAGGCATTTGAAACCTAGGCTAAACAACTTGGATTGGATCAATTTTTGATCCTGTATCTAGTACAACATTAGTACTTCACAACCACGTTTTACTTGGCCAAATCGGATTATGGGAAGGGCTTTAAATATTGCTTGGAAAACGGCTGAAAGTCATTGTTAATTGAAGAACCAAAGTTATAAAAACTTGGTATTTCATGATGGAACTTGAAAGTAGGTTGTATAATGTTAAATTGTGAATGTGTAGGGCTACTTATTTGTGATTGTACCCCTATGTGGTTACGTTTGAATGGTTCTATGATAAAATGGTGCTTGAATTAATTGTTGCACGACATCATGGAATTGATTGTGAGCATACATGGATTATTATTGATTCAATCATGTATATATATATAATGTATTCCCAAGAGGATGTATAAATACATGTATTCCCAAGAGGATGTATATACATGTATTCCCAATAGGATGTATAAATACATGTATTCCCAAGAGGATGTATATACATGTATTCCCAAGAGGATGTATAAATACATGTATTCCCAAGAGGATGTATATACATGTATTCCCAAGAGGATGTATATAAATGTATTCCCAAGAGGATGTGTTCCAAAGAGGATGTGTTCCCAAGATGATGAAATGTGCTTACGGTATGCAAATTATGACGTGAAACAACTTGCTTACGTGTTGCATTTTATTTGGCATCTTGCTGCATGCATAATAACTTACTGAGATTCTTTCTCACCCCGTTTCCCTTTTATTTTTTTTAGATACCACTGAGACAGGAGGTCAGGATTGGTGAGGCCGGGGCACAGTTGGATCGTCTTTTGATTGTCGAGGTACGTTTTGCTAGGAGGGTTATGTCGGTTGTTATTCTTTTGGGGAAAAAGTTGTAAATAACTTTTCTAAATATTTTCAAACTATGGTTTGTAAATAATGTGGTATGGTTGTTAAATATGTATTGTTGTGAACTCTTCCTTTAAATGCGAAATGAATGAAAGCAGGTTTCTTAAGTCTTCCGTTTAGGAAGATCATGTCGAAAATTTTCTTAAAAACCTTACTTAACTTAGATGAGTTGATGAAATGGTTTTAAATTAGATGAGTCAGTTTGGGGACCCTACCCTCGGGGCACGAATTTATAGGTCCCAGGATTGGGAGGGCCCCACATACATTTCCTCCCATATAGTGCCTCATATGGTGCCATCTCAATGCTGGATTGGTAGCTATTGTTATAGGCAAACTCCACTAAAGGCAAATGGTCTTCCCAAGATAACTGGAAGTCCATCACACAAGCCCATAGCATATCCTCGAGAATCTGAATGGTCCTCTCTGTCTGCCCATCAGTCTGAGGATGAAAAGCTGTACTGAAACTCAACTTAGACCCCAAGGCTTCATGCAAAGCCCACCAAAACCGCGAGGTTAATCTAGGATCCCTATCAGAAACAATGTTGACAGGTACTCCATGCAATCTCACAATCTCATGGATATATAACTGAGCCAATCTTTCCAATGAATACTTGGTTGAAACTGGAAGGAAATGAGCTGATTTGGTCAATCTATCCACAATCACCCATATCGCATCCATCTTCCTCGGAGTAGGAGGCAATCTAGTCACAAAATCCATAGAAATGCCCTCCTACTTCCATTCCGGAATATCAAGTGGTTGAAGTAATCCCGCTGGTCTCTGATGTTCAGCTTTTATCTGTTGGAATGTCAAACACTTTGATACGAATTCTGCAATTTCCTTCCTCATACCATTCCACCAGTAACTCCTTTTCAAATCCTGATACATTTTGGTGCTTCCTGGATGAATAGCAAATCGGGACTTATGGCCATCCTCTAATACATGCCTTTTGATCTCTGGGGAAGAAGGTACACAAATCCTACCTTTGAAGGTTAGAATTCCATCCTTGTTTAATGAAAACTCCCCATGCTTGCCATCTTGCAATTTCTCCCTGATTTTCTTCAACTCATCATCATTCAACTGAGCTTCCATAAGATCTCCATATAGAGTAGGAACAGCTCTGACATTAGCAAACAACATATCACCTCTCACTTCCCGAGACACCAAGGACGATAAATGAGCCTTACGGCTAATAGCATCAGCCACCACGTTAGCTTTCCCAGGATGATAAGAAATGACACAATCATAATCCTTCAGAATCTCCAACAACGCCTCTGTCTGTTGTTCAGTTCCTTCTGAGAAACAAGTATTTCAGGCTCTTATGATCTGTAAATATCTCAAACTTTGGCCCATACAAGTATTGCTTCCACTTATGCAATGCAAACACAATGGCTGCTAACTCCATATCGTGGGTAGGATAATTCTGCTCCACTGGTGATAACTTTCTCGAAGCATACGCAATTACCTTCCCATTTTGCATAAGTATACAACTCAATCCCTCTTTAGAAGCATCACTGAAGATAACAAAGTTCTCATAACCCTCTGGAAGTGTAAGAATAGGAGTTGGAGTCAATCTCTTCTTCAGTTCAGTAAAGCCAGCTTCACACTTAGCATCCCATATAAATGGTACATCCTTCCGAGTCAATCTGGTTAACGGAGTTGCAATCCTCGAAAATCCCTTAATAAATCTTCGATAATACCCCGCTAAACCAAGGAAACTGCGAACCTCTGTCACTGTAGAAGTCTGTTTCCAGTTGACTACGACCTCAATCTTTGCAGGATCTACTGCAATACCAGTACTGGATACCATGTGACCCAAGAAAGAAATTTGTTCCAGCCAAAACTCACATTTGCTGAACTTTGCAAACAACTGTTTCTCACGAAGCACGGATAAAACAATTCTCAAGTGCCTCTCGTGATCCTCCCTGGATTTTGAATATACCAGGATATCATCAATAAAAACTACCATAAAACTGTCAAGATATGGCTTGAAGATCATGTTCATCATGTCCATAAAGACTGCTGATGCATTAGTCAACCCAAATGGCATAACAAGAAATTCATAATGCCCGTACCTTGTTCTGAAAGCTGTTTTAGAAACATCATCTGGCTTGATATTCAACTAATGGTATTCGCTACGTAAATCCAACTTAGAATATATAACGAAACCTTGGAGTTGATCAAATAAATCATCAATGTGAGGAAGAGAATATTTGTAACGACCCCAACTTTTCAATAATAAACATAATTTCATTCATAAATAAAATTCCCAAATCGAGTTACTTTAGCGGCTAGTACATCTAACCGTAATTCAAATGCGGAAATAACTGTCTTTCAACCTTAACGGCTAGTACATCTAACCATAATTCAAAAACAGAAAATAACTGTCTTTCAACCTTAACGGCTAGTACAACCCACTATCTCGATAAGTACATAATAATTAACGTCAAACCCTAACCCCTATTCTAGCCGCTATCCCTGCGACCGATCAACTTCTCCTACCGCTTACCTGGGAGCAAAAATAAGAAAAATGGGTGAGCGAACAATGCTCAGCAAGTTTATACGGAATCTCTCCGGGTACTAAGGAAAGATGACCGAAAGAACGAAACCAATCAATTATAATTCAACGATAGGCTATCAACAATAATCTTAACTGTACACATTCAAAATACAGTTATCATACTTAAAGAGAACATGGCCCTATCACAAGTTCGTCAATTCCATAGTTTCAACCACCTTTCAGGGTGTCACACCTTTTCAGGGTGTTAAGAGCATAAGAGATCTTACACCTTTTCAGGGCTATCTTAATTAGTCCTTTTCAATCAGACTAATCTAACTGCGCCTGTTTCAATTAGACACAGTTATAGTTCACATAGTATTCCAGGTACAAGAATACATAAGGCAATTTCAATTCACTTGGATAACCATTGAACAACATATATCAAGGGTAAGATAATCAAAAGACGTTATATCAACATCGGAGTTCAAATGCTACCGGCCATTAGTAGCTGCGCTTGAAAGAATTATGAGGAATCCTACATTAAAGGATGAATCTCAAATACTTAAGGAACGTAATCCCTTACCTTGGGTTACTTGCGTTTCCTTGCAAATCCTTCTTGCACGAATCTACAATCATGCAAAAGCGAAATCTCAATATTAGGTACAATTTACTTCTATATACTTAGTACCTTTAATCATTTTAATCCACTTGGTTAACCTATGAGTTATTCTACTTAACTCCTTTTATGGTTAACTAATACCCTAACAATGTTACGAAAACATCCCTAGGGTTTCGACATAGTGTGATGATAGTTTTCGGCGAAAAATTTTTGCATGTCATCCGGGAAAAGCCATCTTTTTTTCACCAATAGCTTCCCATTCATTACCTCCAATACTACACTTCCATCACTATTCTTTACCTTATATCTCTCGGGTTTCAACATTCAATTCAACACAATCAGAATTTCAGAGATTATCAACATAATAGCTTGATTTTCCTTTCCAACCTTAAACTTATTTTAGCCTCTAGGTTTCTCTATGTTTTCCTACCATAGAATTCCAACATAGAAAGATTATTTACCTTTTTCCTTGAGCTTGGGACACACAACAATGGAGGTTTTCTCCTCCTTCTTCTCCTTCATGCCTCGGTCTCCTTCCCTCTACGATCTCTCTCTCTCTATACGTCCCTCTCTATTTTGTTGTTTCTCTCTCTCTTGGCGTAACCTCTCTCTCAGCCGTAACCCTCTCTTTTTATATCCCATGCGGCTCCTTCTCTCTTCCTCTCTTGCCGTTGCAAAATATGAAGCGGCTCATCCCATTTTGGCTTCCTTCAGTTAGAGAATCTAAAGGCATCTAGAGTTTATAAATTATGCAATGGGTTTCCTAAATTTAACCCAAATTAATCAAGTCCAATTCCAAGTCCAAAACAAATATCCTAGGTTGACAAAATCAAGCCCAAGTAATCCTAGTCCATCTAAGAAAAGGAATAATCCAAATAATTAATTTAAATAACTAACATAATTAATTAAGGGAAATCATATTTAAATAAATAAAGAGTATCAAATTTTAGGGCTGTTACATTCTTACCCCCTTAAAAGGGTTTGGTCCACCAAACACACTTTCACGTACGGAATTTTCCGCCTTCTCAAATTCTGATCTTTCCGATCCACAATTTTCACAGGTTGCTCATCATAACTCAGATCGGCACGAAATCTGAGCTGTCTATACTCAATTACATGGCTCGGGTTGGGGATGTACTTTCTCAACATCGAGACATGAAACACATTGTGTAATCCTGCATGTACAGTTGGTAGGGCCAACTTATAGGCTACTAGACCAACTCGCTCCAAAATTTTGAAAGGTCCCACATACCTCGGGCTTAACTTCCCGCGAATTCCAAACCTCATGACTCCCTTAGTTGGCGAAATCTTCAAGAATACGCGATCCCCCAACTGAAATTCCAAATCTCGTCATCGTCGATTTGCATATGACTTCTGTCGACTCTGTGCAGTTAATAACCATTTTCTGATTTGCTGTACTTTATCTGCGGTTACCTTCACAATCTCTGGTCCCGTCAATTTTCTCTCACCCACTTCATCCCAACATGAAGGTGATCTACACTTTCGTCCATACAATGCTTCGTACGGTGCCATACCGATACATGCGTGAAAACTATTGTTGTAGGCGAATTCCACTAACGTCAGGTGTTCGTCCCAAGTCCCTTGCCAGTCCAATGATGTGGCTCTTAGAATATCCTCCAGAGTCTGAATAGTTCTCTCTGACTGTCCATCGGTCTGTGGATGAAATGCTGTACTCATATAACTTTGTTAACTTCTCCAATGAGTCTGTCACCTTAATTGCCAAAAAGTGAGCCGACTTCATAAGTCTATCCACTATAACCCAAATTGCGTTGTGACCCTTTAACGTCCTCGGTAACCCTACTACCAAATCCATAGCTATATTCTCCCATTTCCATTCCGATATTGGTAACGACTGCAGTAACCCTGCCAGTTTCTGATGTTCACTCTTTACTTGCTGACATACCAAACATCTTGAAACAAATTCTGCCACATCTCCCTTCATGTTGTTCCACCAAAATGATTCTCTTAAATTCCTATACATCTTTGTACTTCCGGGATGTACAGAAAACTTCAAACAATGAGCTTCCTTTAAAATCTCCCTTTTTATATCTTCATTACCTGGCACCCAAATTCTTGATTGGTACCTCAAAATTCCATCATCCCCCAAATGAAAATTTGTTACCTTCCCTTTAGCCATAATTTCACGTATCTTTTCACCCTCACCATCGGTCCCTTGGGATTCCTTGATTTGGTTCAAAAGTGTCGGCTGAACACTCATCTGAGCCAAGTATCCCCTAACTTTTACCTCCAACCCAGAAATTTCAATATTATTCCACATACTTACCCCCTTGGAAATCAACACCGCTAGTGTTCTACGGTTCTTCCTACTCAAAGCATCTTCAACCTTATTGGCCTTTCCGGGGTGATACAAAATCGTACAATCATAATCCTTAAGTAATTCTAGCCATCTCCTTTGCCTCATATTCAATTCTTTCTGAGTGAAGATATACTTAAGACTCTTATGAACCGTGTAAATCTGACAACTTACCCCATACAAATAATGTCTCCAAATTTTCAATGCAAAAACTACGGCTTCTAACTCCAAATCATGGGTGGGATAATTCTTCTCATGGTTCTTCAGTTGTCTTGATGCATAGGCTATAACCTTATCATTCTGCATTAATACACAACCCAATCCTTTCAACGAAGCATCACTATAAAACACAAATCCGTCTGATCCTGATGGTACTATAAGAACTGGTGCGGACACCAAACGCCTCTTCAGCTCTTAAAAATTCTTTTCACATTCTTCCGACCAAACAAACTTTGCTCCTTTCTGCGTTAACTTCGTTAATGGTCCTGATAATTTCGAAAATCCTTCCACAAATCTCCTATAGTATCCTGCCAACCCCAAGAAACTTCTAATCTCGCTGACAGTAGTTGGTCTCTCCCAATTCACTATAGCTTCTATCTTTGCTGGATCTACTGCAATCCCATCCTTAGATACCATATGCCCTAAGAATGCTACTTCCTCCAACCAAAATTCACATTTCTTAAATTTTGCATACAATTTCTGTTCCCTTAAGATTTGCAGTACCAACCTTAAATGCTCTTCATGTTCTTCCTTGGTCTTAGAATAAACCAGAATATCATCTATAAATACAATCACACACTTATCCAAAAATTCCTGAAATACCCGGTTCATCAGCTCCATAAATACTGCTGGTGCGTTTGTCAGTCCAAACGGCATAACCAAAAACTCATAGTGACCGTACCTTGTCCTAAAGGCTGTCTTCGAAATATCCTCCTTTTTCACTCTCAACTGGTGATATCCTGATCTCAAATCTATCTTTGAGAAATAACACGCTCCCCGAAGTTGGTCAAACAAATCATCAATCCTCGGTAACGGATACTGATTTCTCACCGTCACTTTATTCAGTTCTCGATAGTCGATACACATCCTCATCGATCCATCCTTATTCTTCACAAATAACACTGGCACACCCCATGGTGAAACACTCGGCCTAATCAGACCTTTATCCAATAATTCCTGCAATTTTTCCTTCAATTCTTTAAGTTCAGCCGGTGCCATTCTGTACGGTGCTTTAGATATCGGTGCGGTTTCTGGTACTAAGTCTATAGAAAATTCCACCTCCCTCTCTGGTGGTATTCCCGGCAAATCTTCTGAAAAAATATCCTTGAAATCTCTTACCACCGAAAGAGCTTCTATACTCACTTCTTCCTTATCCGTCTCGCCAATATAGGCCAAAAACCCTTCACATCCCTTTCTTAACATTTTTTTGAGCTTTCATTACCGAAATAAGACCCGATCGGCTTCTCGGCTTCGATCCTTAGAAGCTAAACTCTTCTCCAGATGGTAACTTGAATTTCACCTCCTTCTTAAAGCAATCTACTTTAGCATGGTAAGCAGCTAACCAATCCATCCCCAGGATAATGTCAAATTCGTTCATTTCTAACTCAATAAGATCCACCTCAAGTTCTCTATCTCCTATTCCAAGAGGACACATCTTATAACCAGATGAGATAGGGATTGACTCTCTAGTCGGAGTATCTATTACAAAAGGTATTTCTAATGCCTCGAGTTTCAAGTTCAATTTCTTTGCTAGACGAGTGCTAATGACAGAATGGGTAGCACCAGTGTCTATCAAAGCATAAACTCTACTAGAATAAAGTTGAAGCATACCTGCCACAAGATCATTGGTGGCCCTCGCATCCCTGGCAGTCATGGTGAACACTCTTCCACGACCTCCTTCATTATTCTTATCAGTTCTGGCTCCTTGAGCATTTCCAACTTTCTTAGGTTCAGGGCACTTCCATTGCGGATGTCCCATTTTGTCACAATTAAAACATTTATGTTCCTTATACCGGTATTCCTCTGTCTTATGCTTACCCTCGCACACTTTGCATTTGTCATCTGTTCCTGTTCCTGGAGTAACTCTTCGATCCCCACCTCTGCGGTTACCGAAGCTTCTGTTTTGGTACCTGTTACTAGCAATTTCCTTTCCCCGAGCCTCATCCATAGCCTTCCTCTTGTTATTGGTTCCCTCTCGATTCCAACTTCCAGTATGTCCTTTGTTTCCACCCGAATCCTTTTCTGCCATCTTCTTTTTCTCATCCCGCCTACTGCGGAAACTGTCCGCCTCTTTCTCTACCACTCTCGCTCTGTCCAGTACTTGGCCGTAAGTTGACAACAGCAACGGAGTAATTCTGTACCTGATCCTGTCACTAAGACCAGCCTCAAATTTTCTTGCCTTCTGCTCTTCATTATCAAAGAACGTCGGGGCAAATTCCATCAACTCGGTGAGCTTTGCACTGTATTCATCCACCGTTAAACTTTCTTGAGTTAGCATCATAAACTCTGCCACCTTGGCATTTCGAACGCTAGCCGGATAGTACTTTTCATTGAACACACTTTTGAACATATCCCAAGTAAAGTTACCATATCCACGTGCAGTGGCTGCCCTCTTCTCGGCCTCCCACCATTTCAAAGCTTGTCCTTTCAGTATAAAGGTCGCGAACATCACCCTTTGCTCCGGAGTGCAAGTCAATGTCCCGAATATCTTCTCCATGTCTTTGATCCAGTCTTGCAGCTTCTCCTTTTGAGTGCTTGAAAATGATTCCGGGTTCCTCTTCAGGAACAACTCCAGTGGATCCCTCAATGGTACGACTTGCAGCTGTGGTTGAGCTAAGATTGCTACTACCTGCCCAATTCTCGCCACCGTCTGATTCCCATATCAGTGTCGGCTTGCTCCTGATTTTGTCCGTTGACATTTATGAAGTTGTTGCTATTGCTCTCCGACATCTGAAACAATATAATGCCCTCATTAGGGTTTCCACTCTAAGCGTTCTCACTCACGCCAAAATATACAATGCTACAATTTGTCTACCAATTAAAACAAACAGTCTTATCAGACTAAACATTTAATTCATAGGTCCAATCATTAGACCATTGGCCATTTCAATAGACCAACACTGCTTTCACATGTCATTTCAATAGACCCCAAAATACAATTAGAGGTCATTTCAATAGACCCAAATTACTTTTCACATTGGTCGTTTCAATAGGCCAACTATCAATCACACTCGGGCCGTTTCAAAAGAGGCCGATTTTCGTTCACGTTGGTCATTTCAATATACCAACCTTTCTCTATTCCTGTTAAGATTTTAAATTAGCACTAAGGAAATAAGTTCAATTGATTCACAATATAACCCAAAATACCAACCAAACATAATTCCATAAAAAGCATAAGCTGAGTCAAAACAAAAAAAAAACTGAATCCTCAAATCCAACTTTTAAATCAAAAAAAAAAAAAACAAAACATCAATTATTCTAGAACCCAAAATAAATCCTCAATTTCATTCACGGAGCTATGTTCTTCCTAGGTCTCCCCCTAGGTTTTCCTCTTGGAGTCTTAACCACCTTCTTCGATCCCTTAGGTCTTCCTCGAGACCTATGCACAGGTGTCACTGTCACTGCCTCAACTTCATCGTCCTCGATTACTATCGGATAGCCTTCGGTTCCTTCTAAGTCTCCTACTGGATTCTCGACTGCTACTGCCTCATTGGCTTCTTTAGGTCTTGCAACTCGTAATCCCATGCAGAACTCTGCTCCAAAATCTTATCAGCCCATTCTTCCGTCATGGTCAATTCCCCTTGTTTTGTCATTAGCTCTAACTTTGCTTCCTCTAACTCTGCATTCATGTGGGCCGCTTCCACTTCGGCCTTGATTCTTAGTTCTCGCTCGTTTCTAGCTACCTCTCTATACTTCCGAATCTTCCATAGGTACCTATTGATCGGTACCAACCTTCCCCTAGCCGGTTGAACCTTGATAAGCTTGCTCCATACTCCATTAGCAGCATCCATTTCCTACAATTAAATGAATCACTCATTAGTATCTCATCAACCTCAAATACTAGAATAATAATCATAAACCAAAATTATATCATTCAAAATAAATACTCTGAATTCCCAAGTAAGTTCATACTCCTGCTCATAGAGTAATCTTATCCCCGAAACTTTATATCCCAAGATGACTCTTGGGTAGACTCAATAATAGCTAAGCACTACTTTCTTCTAATAATCCTTAACATTCTAAGTTCTCCCATGTGACCTAAAGCCATAGCTCTGATACCAACTGTAACGACCCCAACTTTTCATTAATAAACATAATTTCATTCATAAATAAAATTCCCAAATCGAGTTACTTTAACGGCTAGTACATCTAACCGTAATTCAAATGCGGAAAATAACTGTCTTTCAACCTTAATGGCTAGTACATCTAACCATAATTCAAAAACGAAAAAATAATTGTCTTTCAACCTTAACGGCTAGTACAACCCACTAGCTCGATAAGTACATAATAATTAACGCCAAACCCTAACCCCGATTCTAGCTGCTATCCCTGCGACCGATCAACTTCTCCTACCGCTTACCTGGGAGGAAAAATAAGAAAAAGGGGTGAGCGAACAATGCTCAGCAAGTTCATACGGAATCTCTCCGGGTACTAAGGAAAGATGACCGAAAGAACGAAACCAATCAATTGTATTTCAACGATAGGCTATCAACAATAATCTTAACTGCACACATTCAAAATACAGTTATCATACTTAAAGAGAACATGGCCCTATCACAAGTTCGTCAATTCCATAGTTTCAACCACCTTTCAGGGTGTCACACCTTTTCAGGGTGTTAAGAGAATAAGAGATCTTACACCTTTTCAGGGTGCTCCCTTATTATGATATATCATGATAATCAAACTACTTCATCAAGTAGCAATTTAAAAGTCTAAGTTCTTTTCAATCAAACTAGACTATCTTAATTAATCCTTTTCAATCAGACTAATCTAACCGCACCTGTTTCAATTAGACACAATTATAGTTCACATAGTATTCCAGGTACAAGAATACATAAGGAAATTTCAATTCACTTGGATACCCATTGAACAACATATATCAAGGGTAAGATAATCAAAAGACGTTATATCAACATCGGAGTTCAAATGCTATCGACCATTAGTAGCTGCGCTTGAAAGAAATATGAGGAATCCTACATTAAAGGATGAATCTCAAATACTTAAGGAACGTAATCCCTTACCTTGGGTTACTTGCGTTTCCTTGCAAATCCTTCTTGCACGAATCTACAATCATGCAAAAGAGAAATCTCAATTTTAGGTACAATTTACTTCTATCTACTTAGTACTTTTAATCATTTTAATCCACTTGGTTAACCTATGAGTTATTCTACTTAACTCCTTTTATGGTTAACTAATACCCTAACAATGTTACGAAAACATCCCTAGGGTCTAGAATCAATTCCCATTCATTACCTCCAATACTACACTTACACACACCAATTCACCTTATTCAACATACAAAACACACCTTAACACACACCCACAGCATACCACACACCCATATACCTACTCAGCAGACCCACAACACATATAACCACCCCCAACACACACCACACACCCATACACCCCTCTGTACAGCCACTGTACAGCCACATACCCTTCTGTACAACCCTTATACGCACACACACAACACATACACGCACCTAAACATCAACAACAGACACAAAATCTGCACTCTCACACCTGACTTCACGGCATCACACACACATATCACTCTCTGTACACCCCCTGCCCACATATACACACAACACACACACGATACCCACAGCTGCAGCCACCCTCACACGGCTGCACCCATATACAACACACACAGAAACACTCACAGACACCCACACAGACCTACTGTACACCCAGCAGCCACACACACACACACGCGGCACCCTTCAAAATCCACACCAACCCTAGCTTTTCCTTGTTTCTTTCATATCTTTAGCATGCAATACTTAGTCATCCACTGATTACATACTCACTTCTTACCATAATTCATAACTAGTAGGCTTTTAAACAATCCTACTTCACTGCCATCAGTTAAGCTAACTTAGCATGGTATATCAATATTCCCACAACCTGTTTACATAGGAATTCCTTAGCATGGCATATAAATATTCAAAAGAAACCTCATACAAATCCTTGGTTATAATCAACAGGCAAAATTTCATCAGCAATCTGCCAATTCTTGGTTATACTCAACAAATAATGTTTCATAATTTATTCATCACAACCATAATCTGTTTTCCATCACTATTCTTTACCTTATATCTCTTGGGTTTCAACATTCAATTCAACACAATCAGAATTTCAGAGATTATCAACATAATAGTTTGATTTTCCTTTCCAACCTTAATCTTATTTTAGCCTCTAGGTTTCTCTAAGTTTTCCTACCATAGAATTCCAACATAGAAAGGTTATTTACCTTTTTCCTTGAGCTTGGGACACACAACAATGGAGGTTTTCTCCTCCTTCTTCTCCTTCCTGCCTCGGTCTCCTTCCCTCTGCGATCTCTCTCTCTATACGTCCCTCTCTCTTTTGCGGTTTCTCTCTCTCTTGGCGTAACCTCTCTCTCAGCCGTAACCCTCTCTTTTTATATCCCATGCAGCTCCTTCCCTCTTCCTCTATTCCCGTTGCAAAATATGAAGCGGCTCATCCCTTTTTGGCTTCCTTCAGTTAGAGAATCTAAAGGCCTCTAGAGTTTATAAATTATGCAATGGGTTTCCTAAACTTAACCCAAATTAATCAAGTCCAATTCCAAGTCCAAAACAAATATCCTAGGTTGACAAAATCAAGCACAACTAATTCTAGTCCATCTAGGAAAAGGAATAATCCAAATAATTAATTTAAATAACTAACATAATTAATTAAGGGAAATCATATTTAAATAAATAAAGAGTATCAAATTTCAGGGTTGTTACAATATTTGTTCTTAATAGTAGCTTGATTCAGTAGTCTGTCATCAATACACAACCGCAATGTACATCCTTCTTCCTAACAAACAACACTGGTGCTCCCCAGGGTGATACACTGGGACGAATAAAACCTCTTTCTAACAACTCCTGCAACTGAATTTTCAACTCTTTCAACTCAGCTGGAGCCATTCTGTAGGGTGCTTTAGAAATTGGTGAAGTACCCGACAATAAGTCAATGCAAAATTCCACTTCTCTATCAGGAGGCATGGAATACTCAGTTGAGAACACGTCACTGAACTCATTCACAACTGGAACACAAGATAAATCAGGAGACTTCTTACCAGAGTCTACCACATATGCCAAGTAACCCTCACACCCTTTAGATAACAACTTTCTTGCCTTTGTAGCAGATATAACATGAATGCCAAATAAAGACTTATCAGCATCAAAGATAAATACAGGCACATCAGGCATAGAAAAGGTGACTCGCTTTCTGCGACAGTCCACCAAGGCATGACAAGAACTCAACAAGTCCATGCCTAAAATAACATCAAAATCTTGGATTGGTAACTCTACCAAATCCACTAGAAATACATGCCCACATATAATCACCTCACAGCCATGATAGATCAAAGAGGATTCGAGGTGCTCTCCCACAGGAGTAGAAACCTCTAACACATAAGGTAACAACATAGGCAACTTATGCGATGTAAATGCAAAATGAGATGCCACATATGAATGAGACGATCCAGGGTCGATAAGAACACGAGCCCTGACCCCTGAGACAGGGACAATACCTCTAATAACCGAGGTGGGATCTACCGCGCCACGATCCAAAGCAAACACTCTACCTTGGACTCTGTCTTTGGGTTTCCCCTCGACATCTCTCTTTACCCCACCTTTGGGCTGGTCACCCTGTGGTCTACCACCCGTAGCTTGACCCTTTTTGAACTTAGGACAGTCTTTTCTGAAGTGCCCCATCTCACCACAACTCATACACTTTCTCTGCTTACTCCAACAACTGTCTTCTGAGTGCCCCACTTTCTTACACCAATTACAAATAGTGCCAAACATGCTTGATACAGGTTGAGTAGAAACTGTAACTGTTCCTCCCTTAGCCACTCTAGAAGTTGAAGATTTAGGCTGACTCTTACTCTGACCTGAACTCTGGCCTGAGAACTTAGCCTTGCTTCCACTACCTTCAGATTTACCACTATGTTCCTCGATGTCATTCTCAATTCCGTATGCCATATTAATCGCTTTGGTAGTTAGGAAAATCGTGAGTCAAGAATCGCTTTCGAACTCCAACTCCGAGTCCCTTGACAAACCTGTAAACCCTCCTGTTTTCATCTGGTACAAGATGTGGTCAATACCTGGCTAACTCCATAAATTTTGCAGAATATTGGGATACTGACATTGCCCCCTGCTCCAACTTCAAAAACTTTACCTCTTTCTTGTCTTTGGTAATCACAGAAATGAAGTGCTCCTTGAATTTCCCAACAAAGTTGTCCCAAGTCTGGGGCGTATGATCCCGCTCCCAGCTTTCCTTAAGAATTTGTCACCAATGTTCAGCAGGACCTTCTAACTTGAACACTGCACATCAGACTTTTTCTTCATCTGTACTCTCCATTGCAACAAACATTTTAGTCATAGCTTCTAGCCACCTCTCTGCTATCAATGGATCTGGATCCCCGTTGAAACTTGGTGGAGATAACTTGATGAATTTCTCTAATCCCTGTGTTGGCCTTGCCTCAGGTTGCTGCTGTGCTCTACCCTGAGCTGCCATATTCTAGAGGAATACCCGAAACATAGCCATCATCTCGGCATTCTGGTCTCCCCCAGCACCCTGATCACCAGTGTTTCCCTGTTCCCTCTGCTGGTCACCACTAGTCCCAGCCATTACAATGATCCCTGCATTAAACACTCGGCGTCAGATATCACACACTCCCCCTTAGACTAGACATCTACCCTTGACTTCTTGCCAAAGCTCTGATACCAACTGTCGGCTCTGCCCAACTCCCGAGACCTATAACTCGTGTCCCAGGATGGAGAGTCTTAAAATACCATTTCAAACAAAACTTTTCTTTACTTTAACTTGAAAATTATACAACCCTTTTTCAAAACAATTTCAAAATAACCTCTTTACTCGGAGGCGATATATACACATGTTTGAAACCAAACACAACCTGTTTATACAAAGTATACAACTGGTAAGGCTTAAACAAGCCAATTATAAGCAAACCAAACTCATGTTTACTTACAACATAATACAAATGAAACATGTTTATGAAAGTTTTATGTACAAAACCTTTCCCCAAAAGAATAACCACCACATCATACCCAACTCCCCAACCAACACATACCCAGATAACCCAAAAAGACGTCCAAAATCCTCACCGGCCTCACTGGTCCGGTCTGCCTGTCTCAGCGGGATCTAAAAAAAATAAAGGGAGAAGGGGTGAGATAAAATCTTAGCAAGTTATTATGTATGCAACAATATGCCATACAATATGCAACGTATAAACAGGTTTCTCAATACAAATATGCAACACCAAACAGGTTGCTCAATCACGTTAGGAAAACAGTAAACACTTTACGTTACCTTTCCCTTTACCTTTTCCATCTGAATCATGTGTAGTACTACTGTGGGAGTCATAATCCTCTCATTTTGTGAACTGCTAGTGCATATCCACATCTTATACGACCCCTTACAGAGATCCATATAAGCTACCTCGCTATCGTGTGAACAGTCGTGCCTATCCACAGAAGCTGAACCCCCACTCCGTGGCCATAGAAGAGGGTGAACGGTAACAAGTATAAAGACATACAAGAACCTTATGAAATATTTTCTCATAAGTGATTGCATTCCCTATACCTCCAAAACTCAGCTGATATACCATAATCAAGCACATTACAGCTACTTGAAATTAAGTTCACCCAATGGGACATCAACATATATATAGAACATGGTACTGCAACTCATGTTAAACAAATGAAACAGTGCAACACGTATTTACAAACTATGTGCAAAATTAATTATGAATATGTAAACACTTATGGCACAACGTATATCACATAAGTCCTACGCATTCATTACACAATATGTAAACCAGTAACAGGGTACTACCACTCATGTTCAAACTAAGTAGATAGTGCACTACACATTTTTGGCACTATAAGAACAAATAACCCTACACAGGTCATCACGCAACGATACAATATCATATAAGTAACCCTACATGTTCACAATATACTATTACACACCTTCTTTTAAGGTTCCAAGTTCATTTACCAAGTTTTATAAACTTTGGTTCAAGTTGTAAACTTGCCTCCCAAGCATTTTCAAGACATTGTTTAAAGCTCTTCCCCATATCAATTTGGACTATTTCAAGTTCCACAATGTATTACTAAAGTTGTACTTGAATCCTAGTTAAAGAGTGTATCAATACATGCCCATTAAACTAGGTTCACAAGGCTTCAAACATTGATCCAGGACAGCAGGGTAGGGCACGACTCGTGCCCTATTACACCCCTGTAAGTACGCCAATCCAATTCAAAACCCTTTTTAAATGCATTTTAATGTAATAAAATTGCATTAAGGGGCATTTTGGTAAATTCTCGGCCTATTCCGAGACTTCTGGAAACATTCCATAAGTTTCTCACGAAGGAAGTACTTTTTTGTACTTTGCTCATGCCAAGGGACTAAAGGGAATAAATCTATTTTAGACTTTTTGGGTATTATCCCAGAATGTTCCAGAACCATATTTGGCACCAAAAATGGTTGGTGGCACTTCCTGTCACGCGACAACTCGAAGCCTTGGAAAGTGGTTACAGAGTGTCGTGCGACACAAGGTGACCATGATCAGCAGCTATAAATAAGACCCTCCCCCTCTCAGAAATGGATCCCAATTTCCACTCCCTAACGTCACTCTGCAGAAATCACTCCAGAACCTCTCTCTCTCTCCTCTCCCCACGCAAAAAACCAACCAATTCCCCTCCAATTCCTTCATCCCTCATACATCTCCTACCCAATTACCCCCATACTTCCCCAAACACCTTGAAGACCTCAATCCAGCTCTCCATTAGTGTCAAATCTCCACTTCAGAAGCTGAATCGAAGACTTTTGCACCTAACTTGGTGTGAAAGTTGAGGACTACAAGGGTGACATTTCATTCCCTCTCTCTCTCTTATCTATTTGTTTTATTATGATTCCTTCTCCTCCACTTGATAATTGGGCTCCATCTGCCTCTGATTATCAAGTGGCAACTGCAATCTCTCTGTTTAAATTGTGTTTACTTGAATCCAATTGCATGTTCATGATGTGATCTACTTGTAATTGCAATTTGGGTGTCAAGGGAGTGTGGATCTCCCATATCCACACTCCTTTGGTTGATTTGCCTCTGATTAATGTTGTTTTGATTGGCTTTGGTATAATTGATTGATCATATTTGGTATCTGTGGAATCTTTTTCTCAGTTGTAAGGTTCCTGCAGATGGTAAGCATGTGTCACGCGACACATTTGGACATGAGGAATCCTGAATCACGCGACACATCGTGCCCATCCGCAGAGATCATCCTTCAGTTGTAAGTTATTAGCTAGTTAGTTAGTCATTCAGTTGGTGTGATTATACTGTTTTAGTGTTCAAATCTAGTTTGTAATTGTGATTTATGTTAATTTGAGATTGCTGTAATCTGGATGTTGTAAGTCTCTGCAAGGTGACCATTGGTGTCACGCGACACGTTTGGACATGAGGAGTCCTGTGTCACGCGACATAGGTAGTCCTTTGCAGAAGACTTGGTTTCAGTTGTAATCTGTTCTCCTTGCTGTAATGGGATGTGGCCTCCCTGATCAATTGGTCTACAAGTTGTAATAATCTCATTTGTTTAACAAAATTCATGTTTATCGCACTTGCCTATTATCATTGTTTGCACATGTTTTGATTTATTTGGATGTCTAAATTAGAAAGAATCGTCTACGGACGAGGCTTGTTGGGTGAACTCTCGGTTCTTCCCAACACGTAACCTGACCCCCAGACCCATTTCTCTTTCAAAAGGTTTTTCAAAGTGTACCTTTAAACATGGCGTGGCGACTCTTAATCTTTTTCATTTGAAAACCGAATTTCATTTTCGGGCGAGCGCACATTCAGTGGCGACTCCGCTGGGGATACACTTTTGAAAACCTGTTTTTCAAAACTAAGAGGGTCATGCTTTCGTTCACTTAGACATCCAATGTATTCATCTTATGTGCATCCTTGATGATCTTGTGCAGTACATGCATTTTCATGAGATTTTACGACTTGTGTACCTTTTGTGTGCTTTCTTGTGGCTATTGTATTATGCTTTGTTGTGTGGTTCTTTGTTCCTTGCCGAGGAGAGGCAGGGGCTGACTTCATGTTGCAGGAATTCTGGTTCAGTGACTGTCCTGGTCGTGCGACAACTTTGCTCCTTGCTGTCATGTGTCACGCGACAAGGAATGGTCACTGAACATGTTTCAGGTTGTTGGTTTAAGGGCAGTCCCTTGAATCAAAGTTGGCTCAGTTGATTGTTGTTCCCTTTGTTCCCTGTGAGAGTGTGTGTGTTTTCTCTTTTTCTTTTAAAGTAAATAAAATAATAAAATAATTTTTTTTTTATTTTCGTAAATAAAAGAATATAGTCATCAGCACACTACACCACATAGATTTAGAACCCTCGGGTGCAATTGACGGCATCGCGGACGGCCATGAATTTCGCCTACGCTTGAGCACCTAATGTCAAACCCATCCTCCTAGCGCGTTATAGGTGGCGCCACACTTAAACCTTACCCACGATTGGTTTTTGATACAACGTCTTAATCACACCAAAATGAATTGTTTTATGAAATTTACAATAGGTCCTTATACCTTCCCCAAAACCTTGCACCTTGTGGGCATGTTGCCAATGTAACATGGTTTCACGTAGGGACATGTCACTCCCGTGGCGTGTCCAAATTCTTCGAGAATACCTGTTATGCTGCCCAAATTTCCCCAAAAATTTGGACCGCTCATCCGTCTCACATCGTGTTAGGTCTTGTTTAGGTACCATTACCTATTATTAATTTCAAATACAAAGCATTTAGTGTAGTTTGAACGTTGCGTCCCTAGGCTTCCCCAAGGTGTAGTTTACGTAAATAAAGGCTTCCCCTTTCCCAACCGTACTTAGGATTAAAACACCGATTTAAACTTGAAGATAAATAAATTGTTTGCGCGAGTCTGTCCCTCTTTTCCTTTCCCTCTCCCGTATTTCCTCAAAAGTCTTCTTCCTTCCCTACCTTATAAACCCGTATCTACCCCTGCAGCTACGGCGAGTTGGATCCGGTCATCTGTTTCGGGAGCTCATTTGGTCCGGCTTGTCAAGGAAGTTCAAGCAGTTTCAAAAGTTTCAGTCAGTGCAGAATCAGATATTGTCGGGAATGGTGATGTGTTCGCTGCTCAGGCTGCTGGAGGTTCGGTTTCAATGGGCCAATCGGGTTTGAACGATATGTCTGCAGAAGAGTTGAGGATAACTTTGGAAGCTGCTTTGGTCAGGGAACGTGAGGCCCGCCTGTTGGCTCAAAATGCCAAGGCTCGAGAGGAAGAAGCTCATAACCGCTTTGTTGAGGCCATGAGAGCTCGGGGAATCGCAGTACTTCATCGAAAAGATGGTTCTTACGAGGAAATTACTGAAGAGGGTAACAACGGGATTGGATCTGTTTCCCCTGCCCAGCCTGCTCAGCCCAGCTACAATGATATGCCTCCTCTCGTGAGCTATGCCCCGCGCCCTGATCAAATGTCGTCTCCGGGAATGATTGTGAATGCCCTAGGAAGGTTTACTCCCCCATCCTCTCAAGTGTATAACCAAGTTGCTCAGCAGGGTGTTAGCAAGAGTGGTGGCTAACCATCAAACTTCTTCGATCTGACCTCCTCTCCAGCTCCCAATGCCCCAGCACTGCAAGCTCAGTACGGATCTTAGTTCCAAGCAAGCTACTCCCAACCCCAGTTCAGTATGTACCCCGACAGTTATCAGTGTGGTCAGTCTAATCTGCAACAGAATGGTCAGTATCGTCTTTCAGGTAATCAGATTTGTCAGGACAGTATTCCACAGTATCCGCAGTCTCAGCTCCAAGGCAACTTTCCTCAGCTCGCAGTTTGTTCTTCTCTCACCCAACACCTGTATGGTTCCACCCCGTATTCAGCTCCTTGCATCAGTACCAGATTTTCTACTCTTGATCAGTTTGGAGGTCAATCAGTGCAGTTCAGTCCCCAAAATCCCAGTGTTCAGTTTAATGGTTATGACATGTATGGGAATAGGATTCCCAGCTCAGTCAGTTTGTTGGATAGCAATATCAGTATCCCCAGTACTTTCGGTCTTCCCTCGACTGCTTTGCCTATTAGATTTGCTCCTGAATTCCCAGTACCATCTTCAACTGTAGCTCCTGCTATTCCCCATATTCCGGGTTTGACTCCAGAAGTAACAACTTTATTGAAGCAGATGCAGCAGCAAATCGACAGATTGACTGTGGGTTCTAGTGGTCTCAAGGTGGTGGACCCGGCTCAAGTAACTCCCCTGCCCCATAAGTTCAAGATCCCAAAGATGGATTTTGATGGTACGGCCTGCCCAAAGACTCATGTGGATACATACGTCATGACAATAGGGCCGATGGGATGCACGCCCGAGTTTATGGCTTCTCATTTCCATCTGACTCTGAAAGGACCTGCGCTCACTTGGTTTTTGGCTCTCAAGCAAGAATGCCGCTCCACCTGGAGCCAGATCACAGAAAATTTCTTGGAGAAGTATAGAGGCAATCTAGAGTGATGCACCACCCTAGATGACTTAGTGGGGACCATTCAGAAGAATGACGAGTCGATCACAGAATTCTATAAACGGTGGAATGCCAAACTTAACGAGCTATCAGAGCCCATCCCCCTTCAGGATCAGAAAGATATTTTTCTGTCGTGCGTAAAGCCCGTATTAAGGGAGGCCATCGGAAAGGGTTGGTATCCAGATCTCAGGAAAATGGTCGAAATGGGCACTCGCAGTGAGAACAGGCTGTTTAATCAAACTCCTGGTGTGAATGTTAGTGGTAGTAACGGAAGTGGAGGATTCAGGTACCGGACAACTAACCCAGTATCCACCATGGCATCGAAGGGAAGAGAAGTAGTTAAGGAGAACATCATCAATAATCTGCAAGGAGGAGGTAATAATGGTCCTAATAGTGGGAGATTCCAGCCGAAGCAGCAACGAAAGTTTGACGACTTGGGTATGACTACGGAAGAGGTTTACAATGGATTGCTCAGAACCGGTATGATAAGGCCACTGGAGAACTACATTCCTGCTAATCCCAATCCCAATCCCAATCTTGACACAAGCAAATATTGTCGGTTCCATCAGTACCCGGGGCATACCACCAATACTTGCTTCACACTCAAGAAGATTATCCAAGGGCTTGTAGATGAAAAGAAGATTGAAAATATCCCTCGTCCTAACGTCGTCAACAACCCTCTGCTCAGCAACAACGTGAATCTCATCAACTTTGGTCAAGATTACTTCGTCAATGTAGTAGAGTTTGGAGAGTCTGTAAATGGGATTGTTAGTGGTGATTGTAATGAGTTTATGACTGATGTAATTCCTTGTTCCAATGAAATGAACGACAACTTTTGCCATGTCTTGTATCTTGATAATTTGTATGATTTGAATAATGCTGCTGATTATGATGATTATGAAGAGCGCTTGGTTGTCAACGCTATATCCTCTACGGTTCCTAGAGATTCCCCAATCTCTTTGGAAGAACTCAGGATAGCAGCTAATTTGGAGGCGCCATTATTCGTGAATGAGATAAGACAGGCAGCGTGGCCATACAACACTCGTCCTGCTCCGATTACGCTAGCCGAACTCAAAGAGGCCAGTAAAAATTTTGTGGTTGAGAATGATCAAGAGGTTAATTTGTTGACTCGGTCGGGAAGAATGTTGGGAATGGATAGTGCTGATCCATCTGGGAAAGGCAAGGGAGTTGCAGTTTCGAATCCCCAGGCCTCTCAAGATCCCTACAAATCAGCAGGAAGTGAGGAAATCCGCGAAGACCCGATTTTGACACAGTTGAAGAGAACCCAAGCTGATATCTCTTTATGGTCTTTGCTCACATCCTCCTCTCCCCACAAGCTAAAATTGGAAGAGGCTCTGTCCAAAACCAAGGTGTCTGTCAACGCCACCCCAGATGAAGCCTGCTAATTAATCGAAATGGCCCAGTATGGAAACATTATTACTTTTACAGACCTGGACTTGCCTACCTATGGTTCGAAGCATAATGAGTCTCTACACATCACTGTGCCACTGGAGGGGCGTCGAATCCCCCATGTGTTGGTGGACAATGGGTTGGCCATGAACGTGCTTCCCGCCAAAATGATGAGTATGCTAGACATTGACGCACAGAGCCTTAAACCATCTAACCAGACCATAAAGGCCTACAATTCGACATCCAGGGCAGTGTTGGGGATAGTCTCTTTGAATCTGTTATTTGGGAGTAAGGAGATGACAGTAGAGTTCCAAGTTATCGACATTCCCGTTACATTCTCGGCGTTATTGGGTAGACCGTGGATTCATGAAATTGGAGCTGTAGCCTCCACCCTCCACCAATGCTTGAAGTTCGTGCAAGATGGAGTTTTGACAACCATTTATGGGGATAGCATCAATATCGGGGAGACCAGCACCAATACCATGCTAGTGATGGAAATCAAACTTGACCAAGAGAACCTGATGCTTAGTGGTTTCACGATCGAAAAGCCTAAAGGGCAGGTCTGCACTATATATTTGACAACCTCCTCAGACAAGATTCCCCCCCCCCCCCGTACTGAAAAATGATGAGAGGCATGAGCTACATCCCTGGTTTGGGGCTAGGAAAACGTCAACAAGGACCATGTAAGCTTGTGATGCCAGAACCCAAGAGAAACAGGCGAGGCATGGGATATGTTGTGACTGGAGAGGACAAAGCGTATGATAAATCCAAAGCGCTTAAGGAAAGGATGACCTTAGCTATCGACAAGAGATACAAAAGGCCCGACATGCGTCCTTATAGCTGGTCTCTAAACAGGCATTTTGTCAAGGAGGATGGGGAAATGTTTGTCTGCCCGGAGCCAAAACTAAGTCCAGCGGAAGAAAGGTTGAGAACAATTCGAAGGTTTGCCCACAGCCAGAACCCAGTAAATGAAATGCTCGCCAGTATGCCTGGAAGACCCGGTGTCACTGCCACATATGAGAACAACTACCATTTCTGGGGGCCCGATTATGTCAACCAGTTTGAGAAGCTTGCTCTGGATGAGCCCGTCATACACAAGATCCGTGGTGCAGACCCTGTAGACATTGATGGTGATTTGGCAGATCTGTTCAGGGATCAGGGGCTGTCAGAGCCCGAAAGCGGCATGTTCACAGAGGAGATACCTGCAGAAGGGTTTGTTGTTGCTGAAGATCCTGGAGATTTGATTGACTTTTCCTCTGACAACGAGGTTGTGGCCATGTTGGAATTTTAGAAGGGGCCTGTTGTGAATCTGAACACTTTGGAGACCGTTGCAGAGAGGCCGTTGCAGAACTGGACTTCATTCCAAGGACCGGTCACTGACAAGGAGACTATGATCAAAAAGCTTGGGCTCAAGCCGCGTCTTTGTACCTCTGCGTCTAAGTTTGACCCCCGTGCCCTGAGTCATTCCCCAGAGTCCCTTGTAATTGAGTTTGAGTCCTCTGATCGGTCTGACGTCCTCACGACGGAAGACCGTCGTCGTGTTGTAGACACTATTTTCCCCTTCTCTCTGAATAAAATGGTCGATCTTTCTGAGTATCCCATGATTGCCAATCTAACAATTGAACGCTTAACGAAAATTAATCATCAAGATTTAAAAATAATTAAGCCTGATTCAATTGAAGATAACGCAGACTTAATAGATGAGCGAATTTTAGAAAATAATTCAAAGCAGGTTTGCGAGCAAAAGGAAAGTCGGGCCCAAGCTGTCGATGAGGTATTGACAACGGTGAATCTGGGGACAGCTGAGGAACCCAAAGAAACGCAAATTGGTAGCTTCTTCTTCAGAGATGAGCGGGTTGCCCTGATTGAGTTGCTTAAAGAATTTGTAGACGTCTTTGCCTGGTCCTACAAAGACATGCCCGGATTGGATGCATCTATCGTGGAGCACCGGATACCCCTGGATCCAGATATCAAGCCGATCAAGCAGAAACTGAGGCGGATCAAGCCCGAGTGGTCCTTACAAGTCAAAGAAGAGATTGAGAAACTCCTACGGGTGGGCTTTATCAAAGTAATTGAATACCCGACTTGGCTGGCAAACATCGTAACGGTCACGAAAGCAAATGGAAAGGTTCGGGTTTGTGTAGTCTTCCGGGATCTCAACAAGTCTAGTCCCAAAGATGACTTCCCCTTGCCGAACATTGACATGCTGGTGGATGCAACAGTGAACTATGAGGTCAAGTCCTTCGTCGATGGCTTTGCGGGTTATAACCAGATTAAAATGGCCGAGGAAGATCAAGACAAGACAGCATTCACCACTCCTTGGGGCACTTATTGCTACACTGTGATGCCATTTTGGCTGAAGAATGCTGGGGCTACCTACCAGAGGGCCATCACTACCCTATTTCACGACATGATCCATAAGGAGATTGAAGTGTACGTCGATGATATGATTATTCACTCGAAAGGGTCAGATGGACAACATTTCACTGATTTAAGGATGTTCTTCAACAGACTTCGGGAGCACTCCATGAGGTTAAATCCAGCCAAGTGCACCTTTGGGGTTATCCGTGGCAAGGTCTTGGGGTATATGGTCACAGAGCGCGGCATCAAAGTAGATCCCAGAAAAGTCAAGGCAATTATTGATATGGAGCCACCCAGAACTGTCTCCGAGGTGAAGGGTTTCATGGGCCATCTACAGTACATCATCGGATTCATCAACTAGCTGACCTCCATGTATGAGCCAATCTTTAAGCTATTGAAGAAGAATCAGGAGGTGATTTGGAACGAAGAATGCCAACTAGCTTTCGAAAGAATCAAAGCTTATTTCGTTAATCCTCCCATCCTTTGTCCACCTCACGGGAGCAAGCCTTTACTTCTATACCTGACGGTCACAGATACAGCCATTGGGGCCATGCTAGCTCAAGAGAAGAAGGATTCCAAGATTGAGAATGCCATTTACTTTGTTAGTCACAAATTCCAAGGTAGCGAGTTGAATTACTCTGCCCTAGAGAAGACATGCGCAGCTCTGGTTTGGGTGGTCGAAAAGCTAAAGCACTACATGCTATCCCACACAGTACATCTGGTCTCCAAAATGGACCCGATCAGATACCTGTTTCAGGGTGACAGAGGCAACATTTCCACCAGATTGGCAAAATGGACTTTCTTCCTAGCTGAATTTGATATTATATATGTGATCCAGAAATCAATCAAGGGACAGGCTTTGGCAGATCAATTGGTTGATTCCCCCAGCACAGAAGCCCGAGGACCAGATCTCCAGTTTTCGAATGAAGGGATTTTTGTTGTAGAAAATGGCAACCGGTGGCATCTATACTTTGACGGTGCAGCGAACAAAAGAGGTAACGGCATCAAAATGGTACTAGTAGACCCGAATGACATGCATACCCCCATAGCTATCAAGCTAAACTTTTCGGTTACCAATAATGCAGCTGAATACGAAGCTTGCATAGTCGGTCTTGAAGCTGCCCTTAAGAGACATGTGGATGAGTTGGAAGTGTTTGGTGATTCGCAACTGATAATCAATCAAGCCGCCAACAGATGGAAAACTACAGATCCGTGTCTCCAAAGGTATCATGCTTACATTGCAGAGCTCGTCGGCCAGTTCAAGGAAGTGTCATTCCAGTTTCTGCCGCTAGATAAGAACAGATTCGCCGATGCACTAGCTACTCTGGCCTCTTTGGTAGAAATCCCAAAAGGAAAGTCAATCAAACCGTTCAGGGTCGGTAGGCGAGAAAATTCTGCATATTGTTGTGAAATAGAGATCGAAACCGTCAATGAGTCATGGTACAACCAGATCTTCCAATATCTCAAGCATGGACATCATTATTAGACTGGGTTACTTCTGGATCACTATGGAGACTGATTGTATTCAATTTGTGCGGACTTGTGATAAGTGCCAGCGGTTCTCTAACCTAAACCACATCCCTCCTCATGATTTATACTGTATGACAACTCCTTGGCTCTTTGCAACGTGGGGGATCGATGTCATCGGGAAGATAACTCCATCAGAGAGCAATGGACATTCGTTTGTTTTGGTCGCGGTCGATTACTTCACAAAGTGGGTGGAGGCCGCGTCCTACAAAGTGCTCACAGCTAAGAAGGTAGCTCGCTTCATAAAGGAGCAAATCTTTTGCCGCTACGGAGTCCCGAATGAGATCATTTCTGACAATGGAACCCACTTTGAAGGAGAAACCGATCGTCTGCTTATTGAATACAGAGTTAAGCACCACAAATCCTCACCATACAGACCGCAGACAAATGGTGCTGTTGAGGCTGCTAATAAGAACCTGGAGAGAATCATAAAGAAGATGGCCGAGCGAGGAAGAGATTGGCCGGAGAAGCTACATTTAGCATTATGGGGCTACCGCACTTCAATTCGAACTGCTACCGGTGCAACTCCATATGCTTTGACCTACGAAATGGAGGTTGTCATGCCCATTGAGCTAGAAATTCCATCCCTCACGGTATTGCTCGAGAATGAGGTAAATGAGATTGAATGGCTCCAAAGTCGATACAACGAATTGGCACTGTTGGATGAACGCAGATTAAAAGCCATGGAGCACAACCGGGCATATCAGAAAAGAATGGCCCGTGCTTTTGACAAAAAAGTGAAGCCCAGGGACATCAAGGTTGGTGATCTGGTCCTCAAGATGAAACCCTCGAATCAGAACAGTGCATTGGGCAAGTGGGCACCTGTTTGGGTCGGACCCTTTCTAGGGGAAGAAGATATTTTTCGGAGGAGCGATGCAGCTAACAAATTTAGATGGCAACCCATTTTTGCACCCCGTCAACGGAGACAAGTTGCGGCGGTATTATGTGTGATCGAGTCTTTTCCCCCCCTCTGTATAAAAAATATATAATAAAAAAAAAGAGAAATGAAAATAAAGGCGCAATAAAATTGTCCCAGATGAGACTGAAAACCTCTCAAAAGGAAGTCCATGCAAAAATGAGGGACGCGTCCTTTGCTAAAAGAATATACCCAGCTAGGCTGAAAACCCTAAAAAGGGTGGCCTAGGTAAAAAATAGGGTTGCACCATGTCTCCCTTCTGTCTCCCCTTTCTTAAATGCAAAAGTTGATTGAGTCGAACTACGGAGACCTGAGCCCCTTAGTTCTCTTTACAAAAGGGGAACGTAGGCAACCACTTGTGGTTCGGTCTAAAATGCTGCAAAATCTCATATCTTTGCCAAAATGTGTTTTGATTACAGTTCCAAGGCTTTTCAAAGGTTCATTTTAATTTAATATTCTTTTTGATGAGTTCAAGCACGGCCTACTTTTGACTCAAATAACGTGCTGCGAATAAAAGGCAATAAATTTTTTCAACATCTATTTCGTCTGCATTAAAGTAATCAAGGGATACTCAAGTTCCATACAAATAAATCTCTCCCTCAAAGTACAAGCAAAAGAGTCTCCTATCTCTCAGAAAAGTGTCTAGAAGCTCATCCCCGCTCCCGAACTCGTTCCTCTGTCTTTCCTTTTCCTCGGTCCCCGGGAGGTCCTTGGCCTAGGAATGTCAAATAAGTTGGTTTGAGCCCGTCCCAGCTCAGGTATAATGCGTGCCGGTGGTTCAATCAGACCAGTCTCTCTCAAAGCAGCCCTGGCAGCCCTTTCTTGTCGCAAGGCCTCTCTGCGAGCCATCACCTCCGGATCATCCCTCATAGCAGCTCTCCGGATCTCTTGCCTCCGATAGTCCTCAGCAACATCGCCGGTAACATTATCTGGGTTCCCCTGGGCCTCTGTATCTCTGAAAGACCGGCTGGTCGGGTAGTTTGCCCCCAAGTATTCCCGACGGCGAGCCTCTATGGCCAACTGCACAGGACCCTGTTGCTCCTCATACCAAGTCAAGTACTCTGTAGTCAAGAATGTAATCCCCCTGGACTGCCGAAGAAGGGTACGTGCGGGAAAGAAACCCTCCAGAAAGGATCTGCTGAAGAACTGCACAGTCTGGGGCTCAGACATGACCATCGGGACAGCATCAGTCGTCAACTTCTCTCTCAAAGCCCGGACAATCTGCTGAGGGTACCCATACTGCCTACTCACCAATGATGGGATGCAGAATGAAGACACATGCAAGCCTGGCAGTCGGACTACCACCGACCCATCCTGAATGTCTCTCATGGTCTGTAGCCTCCACGTCGAAACCAGAAGTTCAGATCAGTAGTCCCGTACCGCGTCAACCTCATCTGCCAGCTGTCAGCGGCCGCATCTCTCAACAGTCGGCGTGGCCTGGTCACCCAAGGCATCGCCGTCCGACCATCTGGTAATGGCCCAATCAAGCACAATCGCTCAGAAAGCCACAAAAATAATAAAGTGGGGCTGCCTGCACCCATGAAGCCTTATCCTCCTGCTAGCCAATCAAGGCCGTGATAAGTCTCAGCCAGTAGCAAGGGTACAATGTCCATTTCCCTATGCCCAGAATGGATTTGACGAAGGTTCACACCTCGGTCGCCTCTGAGTCGCCTGACAACCTCCAACAGTGTGCCCGGACAGACTCCGATATACCCACATAAATAGTGAGCTGACAAGCTAAACAGCATAAACATGTCCAGAGACGTAGAAGGATTGAACAGCTCAGGGCTGGACAGGTGCAACCTAGCCATCCGAGTCAAGTCTATGGACCCATCATCCAGAATCATAGATGACACTTGATCTGCTGGCAGGCACAGGAAGTCTGATAACTGCTTCGTAACTGGCCGTCTGTCCTGTGGGAATGCTACAGTCGCCGACTCACTCAAACCAGTCAATGCTCTGAAATCCTCTATGGTCGGCGTCAGATCATTGTAAGACAAAATGAAAACATGCCTCTCCGAATCTCAAAATTAGGATGCAGCCCGGAGCAAGTCCCAGTCAATCTTTCAATCTTTTAATGACCAAAGACACGGCATACTATACCTCCCATCAATGAGCTCCCTATGATACTTCCGGTGATAATGCGAAACTTCAAGGAAGTCCTGACGAAATTGATGTTCCCGAGAAGCTATTTCCCTGTTATAGTGCTCCATGGTGATTGAAAGTTTCAACCTTGGTCACAGAAATCGCTTGTCTGTCAAGTTGGGGCTGCTGGGTTCCTCCTGCTGAAAGGGCAATGTCTGCAAATGAGTCCTGAGTTGATTTTAAAAGGGCCCTGTCACGAGCTTCCTCCAGTCGTGTGACATATCTTGCCAAGCAGACACGTCATGTCGGGCGACACACCTGGTCAGCATCAGACAACAGCAGGGTTTTGCAAGTCTTTTCCCCATGGCACTCTCTGACGTGCCGTCGCTGCAATACACCTCACACAATCACCTGTAAATGCACGAGAGAGGGTTCCCCCCACTATATGTATCACTATACACACTCACCCAAGACAGTTCTATAATCTCATGTACAAACCCGGCAAGGCCAACCTGTCAATACAATAAATCGCATTTCTTTCCTCTCGTTCCTAGAATGGACAGACTCGTGCAAACAAGCTAACATAGTTTAACCTTTGCTAACAGAATAGCATAGTTAGATATAGTGCTTGGAGTGTTGTTTTCCCCCGCAGGTACAACAATCAACTGAGCAAATCTCAAAGATTGCCCCCCAAAGCAAAACCAAGACAAAGAATCCCGAGTCTATCAATCTCCTCAGCAATGCGCATCAAGACCATTGGCCCAGCCACCAAAAGCATCAACAAAAATCTGTTCCCTAGCAAACAGAACCCGCGTCACATCAAGCAAGGTTCATGATTCCTAAGTCAACCAACAGTCAACAAAGACCGCCCCGCACCCGGCAGTCGGCAACAACAGTAGCATCAGTCCCTCCGGCAGCTGCAAAATTCCAAGATCAGCAGTAGCATCAGTCCCTCCGGCAGCTGCAAACTTCCAATATCAACAGTAGCATCAGTCCCTCCGGCAGCTACAGGTAAGCACAACACAGGTATGAAACCATGTCTCGTCCAAACTGTCAAATCATCATGTCTAGTATTCTCGAAAAATCATTTCTCCAGGTCATCTCACACAAGCTGGGTTCAGACGCCTCCTAACAGTCTTCAACTGGGTTCAAATGCCTCCTAACAGTCTTCAACTGGGTTTAGACGCCTCATAACAGTCATCCATTGGGTCAGACACCTCCTAATGGTCTCTTCGGGTCAGACACCTCCTAATGGTCTCTTCGGGTCAGACACCTCCTAATGGTCTCTTCGGGTCAGACAACTCCTAATGGTCTCTTCGGGTCAGACACCTCCTAATAGTCTGAACTACGACCGGCTTGATTCCCTCCCAGGGATACGTAGGAATCCTTTCTCCAAAGGTCCAGCCATTCGATCTCCCAGATCATTGTCCAGCCCTCTGCCTTATTCCCCAGCTGCTCATTGGGATTGGGTCTTATTTTATCGACAACCTCACTTCTTCCATAAGTGACATTGCCGAGGGGCTCTGTAAGTACGCCAATCCAATTCGCAACCCTTTTTAGATGCATTTTAATGTAATAAAATTGCATTAAGGGGCGTTTTGGTAAATTCCCGGTCTATTCCGAGACTTCCGGAAACATTTCATTAGTTTCTCGCGAAGGAAGTACTTTTTTGTACTTTGCTCATGCCAAGGGACCTAAAGGGAATAAATCTGTTTTAGACTTTTTGGGTATTATCCTAGAATGTTCCAGAACCAGATTTGGTGCAAAAAACGGTTGGTGGCACTTCCTGTCACGCGACAACTCGAAGCCTTGGGAAGTGGTTACAGAGTGCCATGCGACACAAGGTGACCATGATCAGCATCTATAAATAAGACCCTCCCCCTCTCAAAAATGGATCCCAATTTCCACTCCCTAATGTCACTCTGCAAAAATCACTCCAGAACCTCTCTCTCTCCTCTTCCCACACAAAAAACCAACCAATTCCCCTCCAATTCCTTCATCCCTCATACATCTCCTACCCAATTACCCCCATACTTCCCCAAACACCTTGAAGACCTCAATCCAGCTCTCCATTCATGTCTAAATCTCCACTTCAGAAGCTGAATCGAAGACTTTTGCACCTAACTTGGTGTGGAAGTTGAGGACTGCAATCTCTCTGTTTAAATTGTGTTTACTTGAATCCAATTGCATGTTCATGATGTGATCTACTTGTAATTGCAATTTGGGTGTCAAGGGAGTGTGGATCTCCCATATCCACACTCCTTTGGTTGATTTGCCTCTGATTAATGTTGTTTTGATTGGCTTTGGTATAATTGATTGATCATATTTAGTATCTGTTGAATCTTTTTCTCAGTTGTAAGGTTCCTGCAGATGGTAAGCATGTGTCACGCGACATATTTGGACATGAGGAGTCCTGTGTCACGCGACACATCGTGCCCAACTGCAGAGATCATCCTTCAGTTGTAAGTTGTTAGCTAGTTAGTTAGTCATTCAGTTGGTGTGATTATGCTATTTAGTGTTCAAATCTAGTTTGTAATTGTGATTTATGTTCATTTAAGATTGATGTAATCTGGATGTTGTAAGTCTCTGCAAGGTGACCATTGGTGTCACGCGACACATTTGGACATGAGGAGTCCTGTGTCACGCGACATAGGTGGTCCTTTGCAAAAGACTTGGTTACAGTTGTAATATGTTCTCCTTGCTGTAATTGGATGTGGCCTCCCTGATCAATTGGTCTACAAGTTGTAATAATCTCATTTGTTTAATAAAATTCATGTTTATCGCACTTGCCTATTATCATTGTTTGCACATGTTTTGATTTATTTGGATGTCTAAATTAGAAAGACTCGTCTACGGACGAAGCATTTTGGGTGAACTCTCGGTTCTTCCCAACACGTAACCTGACCCCCGAACCCGTTTCTCTTTCAAAAGGTTTTTCAAAGTGTACTTTTAAACATGGCGTGGCGACTCCTAATCTTTTTCATTTGAAAACCGAATTTCATTTTCGGGCGAGCGCACATTCAACCCCACCAGAAACAGTCGTCCTGCAATTGAGCACGACTTAGCACAAATTCAAGGCACGACAGAGGCACGACTCGTGCCTCTGGGCACGACTCGTGCCCTTGCCCAGAAACTGATGTTCTTCAGCAACATCAGCAGCAACAACAACAACACCACTTCAGTTCCATTCAGCCACTGCAAAGTCATTTAACAACAGTCTGTATACATGGTTTTGGACTCTAATATACTCCCTTCCTACCCCATAACATATTAACAACAACCTTACCATTAATCAAAACCTTCTTTGATCAAATTCCAACCCATAACTTACCACTTTTCACTCTATTCATTTTCAGCTCATGGTTCATCATTTCACAAGCCATAAACTTGTTAAAAACACATCACATACTCATAACAACATCATTAAACCAAGCATGAATAGGTATTGAACAGAATCATAACAACTTACCAATTGCTACCAAAATAAAAGAAAGATATAATCGGCTCTACGCGCTCTAAACACCTTCCTTAGCAATATTTTGAAGTTGGAATCGACAACCAAGCAACCACTGATTTTCTGGGATTTTTAGAAGATTAGCTAGGGTTTGGGACTTTCTCAAGAACGTGGAAACATGGAGAAGACTT
This sequence comes from Adenophora triphylla var. japonica, assembly GCA_022495995.1. Lineage (NCBI taxonomy): Eukaryota > Viridiplantae > Streptophyta > Magnoliopsida > Asterales > Campanulaceae > Adenophora > Adenophora triphylla. The sequence goes on along the minus strand of JAFEMH010001206.1, from coordinate 144,779 downwards.
AGGAAAGAATAAGGCTTCCTTAAGAAGCTAAAAAGGGATATATATAAAACAAGTTACAACCAAGCTCCTCCAAGATTGAAATTCAACGAATAACTACCTTAAACTTAGAATTACAACTAAGCTCCTCATACTTTTTATAACACTTTCAACTCAATTTTTCAAGTGTTACTACTTTACTACTCAATTCTCCCATTTCCACTCTTTAGACATTATATGATCACAATCAAGTTATAACATCTAAATCACATAATTCATCACAAGTATCCAATGAACACTTAATCATTTCAAATGCCAACAAGAAAAGGATGATATGCAAGGCATACCCAACCCCACGTGCTTCACGTGTGACCAACATGTGCCTAGGATTAGGGTCATGACAACTTGTGCGTACAATTGTTCACACAAGTGTTAGCATAACTGTCTAAATAACTTTGACAATAAAATAACTCAAATAAACAAAATTAAATGCAGCGGAACAATCTATGAAAGATCAAAGTATGTCCTTATATTAGAACAACAAAACACGAAAATAATCTTGAAGTATCAAAGTCTGATCTTCAAGATACAAAGAAAACACTCAAGGAATTCTCTCTATGCTCCGTATTACTCTCTGAAAATCCGTGTAACATTATGAGAGGAGCGGCCTCTTTATATAGGGTAAGCAATCCTTCTTCAACAAGGACTCGTCAATCTACTCCTTATTTACAAAGGATTCTTCTTTCCTTATTAGTCCAAGATTCCTTCCTTGAGTAATATACCTAATAAAATACAAAACATATCTAAACAAAATAGTTAGCCGTTAGTCAAAACCTAACTCTATATTTACACTTATTTCCTAATCTATTTATGTAAACTATACAATTTAATTTAGACATCAGAATCACAAAGATTTACGAAAGATATAAGAGTATTTTCATACTCTTTCAATCTCCCCCTATCTTTGTGGTTCTGATAAAAAACCTGCAAAATAATTGTTAAGTCCAAAACACAAAATAAAATACTTTTAACTATAGAGATTATAGTTTGGAGTTATTACAAAGCGAAAAATAAAACTGTTTAAAGATTGGAATAAATGTCTTCCGCTAGAAACTCTTTTTCCATTTCAGTAGCAGCTTCTTCAGCATCCTTTTCGATATCAAACTCCAAATCCTCATCATCCTTTGTTGCTCCCCCTGCACTTGACTCTTCTCCCCCTTTTTGAGAGGAACCATAAAGAGCAGCTTGTAGTTCTGCAATGGATTTATCCAATCCAGCTATCAAAATTTGTCTACCTTCAATCTCAGCTTTGTGAGAGATGACTTGAGCCTGGAAGATTGCAATCTGGTCCTGTATGGCACTCTTGTCTGGGGAGACAGTTTTTGTGTGCATAGTTGTGTGAACAGTTGTTTGCACAACTGGTTGAACAGGTTATTGCACAGAAGCTGATGGAGAAGCAGACCCTGCAAATTTTGCCAGGTCATCAAACCTGGAGCTATCATCCATGGTTTTTGGAACCTTAAACTATTCAGATATGATAGACAAAGTCTCACCAGGAATGTCCTTAATCCCTTGGTCCTTAAGCATAACATAAATCAAGCTAGGGTGAGGGTAGGCATATGTGGTGTTGGTGCTCTCAGCAAAACTCAGAATAGTATCAAAAATTACTTTTCCTAAGTTGAACTTGTTCTCTCCTATCCTAAAAAGGAGTAAAATTTGGTCTTTTGTGACTGAGGAGAAATTTGAGGTAGGAAGCCAATTGGTTCTCAGAATGTGGTGAAGAAACATAAATAATTTTGATAAAAGTTTGGTTCTAAACCCAGCCACCCATTTAGAAACTCTTCCCCCCGTCACAGTTTTCACAGCCTCATCATAACCAGTTGGTAATAAATCAATAGGGAGGTCAGGGGTGCCAAGAAAAAGATTAATCCTTGCAGGACTAAAATCCACCACTTGATCCCTCACAAAAACTTTCCCAAAGTTGGGTGACCTATCATCCCCTATATTTCGGAGTCACTCAAGGTGTCTTTCGTACCTAGGGAGGCAGTAGCTTCACTGGAATCATCAAATTGTGACGATCATCCTTCCTCAGTCATTGCCGGAGCAGCTTCCTTCCTCGTTGAGCTTCTGGTTTATGGCTGCTCTCCCCCTGTATTTTGGCCAGAGTTGTTGCCTGAACCCTAGCTGGAGCAGTTGCCTTTTTCACCGAAGATTTTGTCTTGATCAAGGTGACTATTGGTAAATCATCCTCGTTGAACACTACCGTTAATGACGGCTCTTTTAATGGGGCTTCCTCTAATCGAAGGAGTCATGCAGAATGAGTTTTCGCCTTGCACCGGTTGGTTGCTTTGCCTTGGGGGTAGAGGCCTTGGGCATCTTTTTTGGAACGGCAGTAGTTCTAGAGCCACGAAAGATAATTGACTTACCAGAATCAATCGACCGGTGGGACCTTCGAGTCCCCGGCATCGGAGGTAGACGAGCGGCATGCACAGCTTCTAGAACATTTTGATTTTCAACATCTATTGCCATATTTTGCTGACCAAGAGAGCTCACATCCATTGGGGGAACGTATTGGGGCTCGTTGATCAGATCTGCAACAATGGCATTACAACAGGAGGTCGTCGGAGCTGTGGAAGACGACGGAGATGCCATGGAGAATTATTTGCACATATTAGAATGGACAGAGGAGACAGAGAAAATAGAGGATAGAAATTATGAGAGTTGTGAGGAGACTTGTGACAAGACTTGTTTGAGCAATTTTATAACACAACATTGATGAGGGGTAATTATCACTTGCCTTGGAACTCGGAATAGGAGAATTAAAAGGATCCGTGTGATGGTTTGTAGTTTACCCTTTGATATTCCTTCGTCATAACGGTTTAGGGATTGAAAAATTGAATACTTACCATATCATGTGACAAGATTTGCTTTCCTTATTCGACTAAAGGAATTTGTCCTTGATTGATCAACATCCCACCGTAGTCTCCTTTGACTGCTTGAGTTTTTAAACACCTCATCATAAGATTATCATTGAACACGGTGGAAGCATTAAGTCAAGAATTATTAGTAACAACAAAAATTTGATCATATTTTTACCAAGATTTTCGAATGACCTAATTTTTCACAACATGCCTATTATGAGAAACAACCCATGCACAGTGAAGATTTTAATCTCAATAAAGTGTAACATGGTATGACTAAATCACATATTGACATAAATTGGCCTACAAGAAGTCAATGAGATAACCCTCAATCATGTAGCCTCTTAGAATGTCTCCATATTTGGCATTGAATCAGTCACTAAGAAGTAGCTTTTCACTCTCACACCATAATGCTTGCCCAAATTTTTATTCCGTGATGCAACAATAAGACATTGACATCATGAGTGGAAGCTTCAAAATAAATGGAAGCAGCTTTTTTTTCTCAGTGACCTTAGATTAGACACCCACTCCATGATAGATATCACAAGGAAGTTTTAACAAGGGAATTTTATCACCAAGTTAGGAGGGATCTCACATTCAAGATTCAAATAGTGTCCAATGAAGCAAAATAGTCAAGTGATCACAAGAGATAATCGTGCAATGCATGGATGCAGGAATTAATTTTTTTCTTCCTCATTTTTTTCTTTAGTGTTTTCTGTAATATACAATTATACAGAGATGCAGACAGTTGTCTGCACAATTGTGCAGTCATCTGTGATCACACAATTCGAGAGACTTCTTAAGGGAAGAAAATCTCTCAAAATTCAAAGCCTTGGTAAAGATATCAGCAAGTTGATCTGTTGTTCCAATAAGTTCAAGAGTAATAATTTTCTGTTCAACAAGATCTCTTATAAAGTGGTTCCTAATATCTATGTGCTTTGTACGGGAATGTTGTACATGATTCTTGGCAATATCTTTGACACTCATGTTATTACAAAATATGGTTACGGTTTCACTTTTCAATCCATAATTCTTTATCATTTTGTTCATCCACAACAGTTGGGTACAACAACTACCTACTGCCACATCAGATTCTGCAGTAGATAAAGAAACACAGTTTTGTTTCTTACTAAACCAAGACACTAGATTATTCCCTAAATAGAAACACCCACCACTGGTGCTCTTTCTATCATCCGTATCTCCAGCCCAGTCAGAATCACTAAACCCCACCAAGTTTGTGTTGGTATATCTAGTATATCTTAACCCCAAATGAGTGGTACCCCCAACATATCTTATAATTCGCTTTACAACCTTTAAGTAGGATATTTGGGGTCAGCTTGATACCTAGCACAAAGGCACACACTGAACTTTATATCAGGTCTGCTAGCCATATGATACAGCAAGCTCCCTATCATACTCCTATAGAGGGTGTGATTAATAGTTTCACCTTTCTCATCTTTACAAAGCTTTTGGGATGATCCTATAGGAGTTTTCAAGTGTGATACATTATCAAGCCCAAATTTCTTTACCTAATTCTTTGCATACTTGGATTGTGAAACTGACATTCCCTCTTTGGTTTGAACAATTTGTAGACCAAGAAAGAAATTTAGTTTCCCAACCATACTCATTTTGAATGTGGATGTCACACTGTTAACAAACATTCAAGTGAGTCATTAGAATTAGAACCAAAAACTATGTCATCCACATAGATTTGAGCAACAAGTATGCCCTTTTTGTTTTTCAAAACAAACAAAGTTTTATCAACTTCTCCTCTTTTAATTCCAAGTTGAATTAGGTGCTCTGTCAGTCTACCATACCAAGCACGTGGGGCTTGTTTAAGACCATAGAGTGACTTTTTCAACTTATAAACATAGTTTGGTTTAGAGGAATCCTCAAACTCTTTAGGTTGCTCAACAAAAGCTTCCCCATTCAATACACCATTTAGGAACGCACTCTTTACATCCATCTGATGTAAAGTGTTTTTTAAGTAGCATGCAATAGCTAGCAACAATCTGATTGACTCAATGTGGGCTACATGGGCAAACGTTTCATCAAAATCTACCCCTTCCATCTGAGTGTAGCCCTGAGCCACCAAACGTGCTTTGTTCCTTGTTATATTGCCTTGTTCATCAGCTTTATTCTTAAAAATTCATTTGGTCCCAATCACATTGACGTGAGAAGGTCTGGGAACTAAGAACCATACGTCATTTTTGTCAAACTGGACTAACTCCTCTTGTATGGCATTAATCCAGTTTTCATCTTTCAAGGCTTCCATTACATTATTTGGTTCATAATTAGCAACAAACCAACAAGAGTTTACCTGATGGTACTTGGATTGTACACATAACAAGCCTGCAAGGTCACAGTAGTTGACCTTTTTTCCTCTTGTTTTCACGCCTTCATCCACTTTCCCTATGACCTGAGAGGTTGTATTCTGGAAGGAATGTCCCTCTCTTTGCTTACATCTTCTTCATCAGTTTCTGAATATGAACCTTGGTCATCAATTATTTGACCACTTGTGTTGTTAGTTGTTTGAACAAATGGTTGAACAAATGTCTGCACAGATGGTCGTTCTACAGTTTCATTCACTTTTTCTGGTTCAGATTCGTCATTAACTGGTTCTGGTTCCCAAGTGCAACCTGTACATCATCCTCAACTGTTTTGACATTAAGATCAGTAGCATCATCAAAAACAACATTTATGGATTTCATGACAGTTTTGGTTTTGAGATTATTAACTCTATATGCCCTAATTTTAGTTGAGTAGCCAATGAAGATGGCTTTGTCACTTTTAGAGTCGAAATTGGAGAGATACTCACAGTCATTCAAGATGTAGCATATACACCCCAAAACATGAAAGTATTTGACCACGGGTTTCTTTCCAAGTAAGATCTCATAGGGAATCATGGTACTTCCAATTCTTAGAAAGACACGATTCCCCACATGACATGCTGTGTTCATAGCTTCTGCCCAATAAATTTTAGATAAGTTTTTAGAGCTTAATATCACTCTAGCCATTTCTTGTAATGTATGATTTTGCCTTTTCGCTAACACATTTTGTTGAGGGGTTTTGGGGGCTGAGAACTCGTGAGTAATCCCATTTGAATTGCAAAATGATGAAAAAGTGGCATTTTCAAATTCAGTACCATGATCGGATCTGACTCTAATGACTTTTAAACCATATAAAATTTTGACCTTTTGTACCAAATTTTGTATTCATCAATGGTGTTGGACTTTTCCCTTAAAAAATTACCCATGTATATCTAGAAAAATCGTCCACACACACAAAACAGTATTTTTTTTTTCCGAGACATGCTTTCCATTTCTATAAGACCCATTTGGTCAGTGTGGATCAATTCAAGGCACCTTGAGGTTCCACAATTTTGAATCTTCTTATGACTTGATTTTGTTTATTTCTCTTTTTGACAAGACCCACACACACTTAATTTCTTCAAGTTCAGTTTGGACAAATCCTTTCCTGCCCCAAATTTAATTATATCACTGATTTTTCTTTCACTGGCATGACCAAGCTTTTGGTGCCAGATTGTAGTCTCGTCCATTTTAGTGGAGAAACATGACAAGTTACTGCAAACCTTGTAGCAGTTATCAGAGGATCGAACACCTGTTAAAACACACTCATTTTTGTTATAAAAAACTTCACATATGGACTAGCCGAATTTAACAAATAAGTCATCATCACACAATTGACTTATGCTTATCAAATTTGCCTTGAGTCCATCAACATGTAAGACATTGTGTAACTTAGGCAGACCTGATACATTCAACGTACCTTTGCCAATGATTTTACCTTGAGCTCCTCCACCAAAGTTGACTTTCCCACCTTTGAATGGTGCACAGTCGTTGGAGTTTTCACGTGCCCCAGTCATGTAGTGAGAGCAGCCACTTTCAAAATACCAGGACCCCTCAAGACTACTCTTACGAGAGGTGAATGCTACTTGACAGTTCATGGTTTCCTTTCTTACCCAGACAGTTTTTCTTCCAGCTTTGGATTGTGTGTACAATTGTGCACACAACTGTCTGCCCAAGTGTCCACGCATATTTCCAAAACCAAGTTCTTGTTTTAATATGTAACAATATGGTCGAATGTGAATTGGAGCAAAACAATGATAACATACATACCTTCTCTTCCTGTATTGTCTGCTTACAACAGTATATTCAGGCTTAGCAGAGGAGATAGTTTTAGTTTTTTGAACTTTTGAAGTGATTTCTCCTTCTTTCACAAAAACGGTATCTCCATAGCCAATTCCTGATTTTCCTTGGTTTTCCATTTTCAAAACCTCTTCCAACTTAGCTTTACCTGTGTTCAGCTTTGTTAGAGTTTCCGTTTCTTTATCAAGATTTGTTTTATATTTTTCACATTCCATATATTTCTTTGTGAGTATAACTTCTAACTTGGCTATGGAGTCCTTTAGAGAATCACTTTCTTTTGACAAACTTTCAACTTCAGATTTCAGTTTGAGATTTTCTGCAGTTAGTTTCTCATTTACCTGCTTGAATACCTTGAGTTGCTCCATTCGTTTGGCCAATTCAGTGTGGAGTTCAATATAGGTATTGTGCAAGTCCTCATAGGTAGCACACTCTTCTTCTGCTGGATCATTGCTAATTTCACCACCAGTTGAAGAATTCAAGCAGGTATACACACCGTTCTCAGTTGGTAGTAAGTTGTGTGGTAAGTTGTGTGATCAGAGTATTGCACATCTTCCTCATCTGAATCACTATCAGACAATGTGATCTGAGATGGATGCCATATACACATATTTGCAGTCTACTCATCATCATCAGAATCACTCAAAGTCGTTGAGAAATTCATTCCAAGCTTTTTAAGAGTGTTAGCACACTCATTTGCGTAATGACCAAAACCTTTGCAAGCCCTGCATTGAATTGAATCAATAGACCTTTTTCCTTCAGATTCAGGTTTCTTTGAAACATTTTCATTCTTGGATGATTCAATCGTGTAAGGAGTAGAGGGTGCCGAATTAGGAAACTTAGTGAATCGTTTCTTTTTCAACATACTGTTGAATTTTTGAGTAATCATGGCACACTCATCATCTCTCAGGTTTGAATCATCAATATCTTTGGACAGTTGAACTAGATCATTAGATACCTTAAGATCACTCGCAAGGGCAATTGAATTTGCTTTGCTTGACTCTTGTACCCCAAGGTTTAATTCAAAGTTTGTAAAATTTCCAAGACTTCATCAAGTCCTACAGTTTGGACGTCTTGGGTTTTCTCAATAACATAAATCTTTATATTAAATTTTCAGGGAGAGTTCTTAGTACTTTACTCACAAGACTTGCATTGGATATAGATTCACCCAAGGCAAATGACTCGTTTGAGATGTCCAAAATTTTGGCCGAGTACTCTTTTATAGTTTCATTTTCTCCCATCCTTAAAGTTTCAAACTTAGTCATTAAAGTCCTTAGCTTAGTTTGTTTTACACTAGTCGGACCTTCACAATGAAGTTGGAGAATGTCCCAAGCAACTTTGGCAACAGTTTGATTAGAAAACAATCTAAATATATGAGGATCCACATGGTCAGAGATTGCTCCCATGACCTTGACATTAAAGTTTGCTAAAGCAATTTCATCATTGTTCCAAGTTTCTATGGGCTTAGGAAAATAATTTTTCTCCCGTTTGTCATCAACTACAGAGGTAGATGGATTAATTTCAATCATGAGAGGGTAAAGCCATAAATCAGACTAACCCAAGCATGATGATTAAGATATTTAATGTGCATAATCATTTCAGCTTTCAAAATGGTATAATTTGAACCATTTAGGGTAGGCGGCTTGTTGTGGCTTTGATGGCAGTCCATAACGGCTACTTACAAGGATCGATCTCATTTGAGTCGAGAGAAGGCTCTTATACCAATTGATAGAATTGTAGCTAGGACTGTTGGCACTTGTGCGGTAACTTGTGCGTACAGTTGTTCACACAAGTGATAGCACAACTGTCTAAACATCTTTGACAATAAAATAACTCAAATAAACAGAATTAAATGCAGTGGAATAATAAACACTTTATCAAGAAATACTTGCTGGAAACCTTTTCATAAAAAACACAACCTTGTTTGAGAACAGGTTGCAAAGTAAACGATTACAATGAAAAGAAAACAATCTACGAAAAGATCAAAGTATGTCCTAATCTTAGAACAACAAAACACGAAAATAATCTTGAAGTATCAAAGTCTGATCTTCAAGATACAAAGAAAACACTCAAGGAATTCTTTCTATGCTCCGTATTACTCTTTGAAAATATGTGTAACATTATGAGAGGAGTGGCCTTTTTATTTGGTGAGAGCAATCCTTCTTTAACAAGGACTTGTCAATCTCCTCCTTATTTACAAAAGATTCCTTATCAGTCCAAAAGGACTTCCTTGAGTAATATACCTAATAAAATACAAAACATATCTTAACGAAATAGTTAGCCATTAGTCAAAACCTAACTCTATATTTAAACTTATTTCCTAATCTATTTATGTAAACTATACAATTTAATTTAGACGAATCATATTAGGATGTATATATTGTATATTTGATATTTATCAAGTTACCACATTTACGGAGGATTCTTAGGCTTGTATATATCTAGTTGCCGTGTATATCTAGTTACCATAATTGTAGGTAGGAGTAATATATGTACGTTATTTTTGATATGGAAAAGATCAGAGATTGAATTTCTCAATAATTCTTCATGGTATCAGAGCCTCAAACACGATCCACACCAAAACCCTAGCTGCCGATTGCCGCCCTAGCTGCCGACTGCCGCTATGTCGAATGAAGATAACACAACGAAGGTCTCATCCTCCAACAAGAAGGATGATCCGACTCACTCTCCTTTTTACCTACACCCCTCCGAAAATCCTGGTTTGATAATTTCACCAGTGATTCTTAAGGGGTCTAACTACGATGAATGGGCTCGATCGATGAGGAATGCTCTCCGGGCTAAAAGAAAACTTGGCTTCATAATCGGGTGCGGTGTGATCGCAGCGGATGCAAGCGACACAGAAGAATGGCTTATGGTGAATTCCATGGTGGTGGCATGGGTTCTCAACACGGTTGAATCAACTCTACGATCAACACTCACCTATGCCGACTTGGTCAAGAGCCTGTGGGATGATCTCCAAGAAAGATTTTCAGTTGGTAACGCACCTCGCATTCACCAACTGAAAGCTGAGATTGCCAATTGCAAACAGGGAGGGCTGCCAGTAGTGGAGTACTATGGTAAACTCAAATTGATGTGGGATGAACTTGTGAATTATGATCCTCCGATTAGTTGTTCTTGCCGAGGATGCACTTGCGACATGGCAACTACCTTGACAAAGAAGCAGGAAGCCGAGAAGCTCCATCAATTTTTAATGGGTCTAAACTCGGCCATATTTGGGACGGTAATCTCAAATATTTTGAGCACCGATCCTCTTCCACCCATTACCCGCGCCTATTCCTTGATGATCCAAGAAGAAAGCAGGCACGATGTTGCTAGGGGAAACGAAGATAGGGCAGAAGCTGTTGCTTTCGCTGCAAGGGGTTTCTCCACCAGGCCTACTGATGTTGCTGCTGGACCGAAACCTTCACTCCCAGGTAAGGTTTTTCGAGATAAAACAGGTACATGCTCTCATTGTGGAAAAGCTGGACATGTTGTGAAAGATTGCTTTCAACTTCACGGGTATCCGGATTGGTGGGAGGAAAAGAATAGGGTGGCTGGAGTTGGTCGCAGTAATGGGTCTCGAGGCCGTGGACAGGGAAATCGTGGTAGAGCCAACGCAGTTGACATCAAGGGTGGATCCTCTTCTTCTTCGACTGGGAACCAGGTGACTGCAGAAACTGTTCGTGGCAATTTCTCCGGTTTAAGCGACGATCAAGTATCAACTTTGGTGAATCTTCTCAATGCTTGCACTCCGGCCTCCTCCGAAAAACTCTCCGGTAAGAATTATGAATGGTTGTTAGACACAGGAGCATCGCAACATATGACGGGTAATCTTGAATTTCTGACTAAATTGTCTCCTATTCCCAACTGTGAGATTGTGATGCCAAATGGAGAAACAGCTTTGGCAAAACAGAAGGGGTCTCTATTACTTGGCCGAAAATTTTATTTGGATGATGTGTTATTTGTCCCTTCTATGCATTGTACTCTTATCTCGGTTGCTCAGCTTGTTACTCAATTACATTGCACTGTCTCATTCTCTTCTAATTTATGTATTATACAGGACCGAGTCACGAAGACTTTGATTGGAGCGGGTGAGCAACGCAATGGGGTATATTTGTTCCGAGCCATTGGTAGTGCACAAGCTAACCATGTTTCTTGTCAGACAACTCGTCAGCTTTGGCACATGCTAACCATTCTCTTTTCACTTACCGGAAGAATGGGTCAATATTAACTGTTTTAGTTTATGTTGATGACCTGATTGTTGGTGGGAATGACTCGGAATTGATTAGTAAGTTCAAGGCATACCTTGGAAAATGCTTTCGTATGAAGGATTTGGGTCTCTTGAAGTATTTTCTGGGTATTGAGGTTGCACGAAATAAAGAGGGGCTGTTTTTGTGTCAGCGCAAATATGCGCTTGATATTGTTTCGGAGTTGGGAATGCTTGGTGCCAAGCCGTCAGGGCTGCCACTTGAACAAAATCATCGCCTTGCTCTAGATAATGGTCCTCTTCTACATGCACCCGACAAGTATCGTCGGTTGATTGGGCGTTTGATCTACTTGACTATAACTCGACCGGAGCTTAGTTACTCGGTTCATATTCTTGTGCAGTTTATGCAGTCACCTCGTGTGGCTCATTGGGAGGCGGCATTACGGGTTGTTCGATACTTAAAGTCAAGTCCGGGTCAAGGACTCATGCTTCGGTCTGATTCTAATTTGCAGTTGACGGCCTACTGTGACTCCGATTGGGCCAGCTGTCCGCTTACACGGAGATCTACTACTGGCTACTTAATTTTTTTGGGGTCTTCGCCTATTGCGTGGAAAACCAAGAAACAACAAACCGTTTCTCGGTCCTCTGCTGAAGTCGAATATAGGGCACTTGCAGCTGCCACTTGCGAATTGAAGTGGCTTAAGGGTCTTCTTTTGTCACTTGGTGTCAGTCAACATGGTCCTATGCTAATCAGGTCTGATAGTCTATCTGCCATGCATATCGCAGCCAATCCCGTGCTCCATGAACGTACGAAGCATATTGAGATCGACTGTCACTTTGTTCGGGACGAGATACGCAATAAAAACATCGCTACCTCATATGTTCATACGTCTCAGCAATTGGCTGATGCTCTCACCAAGAGTCTTGGTGCTCTCCGGTCTGATCCTTTCTCACCAATTTGGGCGTTCGAGATCTTCACGCTCCAACTTGAGGGGGAGTATTAGGATGTATATATTGTATATTTGATATTTATCAAGTTACCACGTTTACGGAGGATTCTTAGGCTTGTATATATCTAGTTGCCGTGTATATCTAGTTACCATAATTGTAGGTAGGAGTAATATATGTACGTTATTTTTGATATGGAAAAGATCAGAGATTGAATTTCTCAATAATTCTTCAAATCACAAAGATTTACGAAAGATATAAGAGTATTTTCATACTCTTTCAATCCTGTTCCATCCTGTCTTGTTCTGCATCCCAAATATTATGTTCCTAATAGTCCCGCTTTTATACTGGTTTAAAATATAGTATCTCATCTTTCCCATTTATATAGCGGGACGGTCCCAAATTGATTGACGCTCTAACGCCAACCAAACTTTTTAAACGTAGCGAGATTAAAAAATTGCGTAAAATAAGATTGTCCATCAACAATTCTCAATAATAGATGAGAAAACACAAGGATCTTAACCAGGAGAGAAAAAACAAGGTTTTCAACAAAATAAAATAAGAGAAAACGTAAAAAATTGAATTTATAAAAAAAAAAAATCAGATAATTATTCTCTAATTTTCCATTATTAAATGGTAAAGTTAACATAATCTCAAAAATTGAGATCGCAAAAAAGTTATATTCTTGAAAAACCAACCAAAGAAAAAGAAAGAAATGATAACAACCTAGAAACCGACATAGCTACCGACATAGCTACCGACTTAATATAGAACTCAAAGATGTGTAACTCCACAAACACCAACACACCTGGGGCAATATCTGAATTCTGAATTCCATTTACTATAAATATACACATCATGATCAACCAAAGTCATAAATCCTCTCCCTTCACCTTCCCAACTCTAAAACAAAAATCCATCTCACTTTTCCGACCAACCAAATTGCCATGAATATGTTGAAAAACATAACCGGTTTCGGTGCTGACAAGCCCAAGGTAGAAGAGACTAAACCATCGTTCATCGACAACGCGAAGTCGGGGGCTGCGTCAGCTCCGAACGCTGTCAACGGCGCCACCACTAATGTTGTTGATACTGGCAAAGGTTATGGTATAGCAGGTAAAGAGGCGGCAGGAAAGGCTGTAACTCAAGCTCAGGAGCATCTTAACAAGCCCAAGGTAGAAGAGACCAAACCATCGTTCATCGACAACGCGAAGTCGGGGGCTGCGTCAGCTCCGAACGCTGTCAACGGCACCACCACTAATGTCGTTGATACTGGCAAAGGTTATGGTATAGCAGGTAAAGAGACGGCAGGAAAGGCTGTAACTCAAGCTCAGGAGCATCTTAACAAGCCCAAGGTAGAAGAGACCAAACCATCGTTCATCGACAACGCGAAGTCGGGGGCTGCGTCAGCTCCGAACGCTGTCACCGGCGCCACCACTAATGTCTTTGAAACTGGCAAAGGTTATGTTATAGCAGGTAAAGAGGCGGTAGGAAAGGCTGTAACTCAAGCTCAGGAGCATCTTAAAAAGCCCAAGGTAGAAGAGACCAAACCATCGTTCATCGACAACGCGAAGTCGGGGGCTGCGTCAGCTCCTAACGCTGTCAACGGCGCCACCACTAATGTCGTTGATACTGGCAAAGGTTATGGTATAGCAGGTAAAGAGGCGGCAGGAAAGGCTGTAACTCAAGCTCAGGAGCATCTTAACAAGCCCAAGGTAGAAGAGACCAAACCATCGTTCATCAACAACGCGAAGCCGGGGGCTGCGTCAGCTCCGAACGCTGTCACCGGCACCACCAATAATGTCTTTGAAACTGGCAAAGGTTATGTTATAGCAGGTAAAGAGGCGGTAGGAAAGGCTGTAACTCAAGCTCAGGAGCATCTTAAAAAGCCCAAGGTAGAAGAGACCAAACCATCGTTCATCGACAACGCGAAGTCGGAGGCTGCGTCAGCTCCGAACGCTGTCGCCGGCGCTACCACTAATGTCGTTGAAACTGGCAAAGGTTATGGTATAGCAGGTCAAGAGGGGGTAGGAAAGGCTGTAACTCAAGCTCAGGAACATCTTAACAAGCCCAAGGTAGAAGAGACCAAACCATCGTTCATCGACAACGCGAAGTCGGGGGCTGCGTCAGCTCCGAACGCTGTCACCGGCGCCACCACTAATGTCTTTGAAACTGGCAAAGGTTATGTTATAGCAGGTAAAGAGGCGGTAGGAAAGGCTGTAACTCAAGCTCAGGAGCATCTTAAAAAGCCCAAGGTAGAAGAGACCAAACCATCGTTCATCGACAACGCGAAGTCGGGGGCTGCGTCAGCTCAGACCACTGTCACCGGCGCCACCACTAATGTCGTTGAAACTGGCAAAGGTTATGGTATAGCAGGTCAAGAGGCGGTAGGAAAGGCTGCAACTCAAGCTCAGGAGCATCTTAAGAAGCCGGCGGAGCCTAAAGTTGAACCTCCGGCGAAGAAGGAGGGATCTGGTGTTATCGGCGACGCGAAAACGAAGGCTGGTGGTCTCTTCAAGTAGACTCAATGTTGAACGTAAATAAAGCATGAAGGCCATTTTAGGTCAGCGCACTGTTTGTTTTATTTATTTTTATTTACCCATTAAACTTTGTTATTATTATGTGTTTCGTTTCGTTGACGCTTTTTGTAATAAGATCTATTGGATTTGGATGGCTTATTTGTCGAAAGTTAATTTGTATTTTATGATTTTCTTTCCTTCGACTATTGTAATAATTTACTTTGGAGAAAATATTTTGGTATACGTGTTTTCAATAATGTTTTGCTCCATTTAAAATAGTTTTTTAATAAAACATCCAAGAAAATTGGGATGACATAATGAACATCACAGATTTTTTTTTTTTAAATATAGCTTTTTAAAATTTTATATATCAAAATAACATTTTCAAAAACTTAAGTACCAAAGTAGCACTTTTGACTTGAAATCCGGAATTGGTAATTCCGGATTATGAAATCCGGAATTACCAATTCCGGATTTGATTTTTTTTTTTGTTTTTCAAAATTGAATTTTGGAAAATAATAATTCCGTAAATAGGGCGATCGCGCCTAAAATAGAGCGATCGCTCAAGTGTACTCCGGAGGTACCAATTCCGGATTCTATTTTAATTTTTTTTTTTTGTTTTTCAAAATTGAATTTTGGAAAATAATAATTCCGTAAATAGGGGGCGATCGCGCCCTATAATAGAGCGATCGCTCAAGTGTACTCCGGAGGTACCAATTCCGGATTCTATTTTAATTTTTTTTTTTTCCAAAAAAGAAATAAAGCAAATAAAAAAATATATTCTGAAAACAGGAGAGGGCGTAGGATTCGCCATCCCCCTAATGAATTTACCCCGTCCAATTATCCTTGACTTGTATCCTACGTGACCGGGATGTGGTCAATTTTCTATAAAACTTATTATTTTATTATTGTTAATTTTAATTTCATGAAAGCTTGCCATGAAATGATTTTTCCTGAAAACTCGATCAAAACGTTAAAAACCGACCGGAAATTCTTAAAAACTAGCTGGACTTCTTAGAAACTAACCGAAACGTTAAAAACTGATGGAAATTCTAAAAAAACTAACGAAAAACGTTAAAAACTGATTGAAATTTGACAAAAGAGGGACGGACAAGTGGGAGGTCGCTCCCTTATAGAGGGCGATCGCCCCAATGTACTCCGGGAATTCTAATTCCGGATTCTTTTATTATAAATTTATTTTTAATTACCGAGCGATCACCCCAATAAACTAGCGATCGCCCTCTTTTCCAGAGAAAGGCGCGATCGCTCACTTGACCCCGGCGCGATCGCCCTCTACGCGGATTTCCCAAAGCACGGTTTATTCCCAAAAACCTTCCCCTCTCCCAATCAAATAACCCTACCACCACCAACGCCTCCTTTTCTCTCTCTCTCTAAAATTTCAAATTTCAAACCCCAATTTCAAGCTTCTTCAACCCCAAATCCCTTCTTCAACCCCAAATCCAATTTTCTTCAACCCCAAAATCAATCAATCATCCATTTTGAAGCACACATTCAAGGTTTGAGGTGGATTTTGAAGATTGTCATTCGTTTGTTTTTCAACACAAAGACTCCGGCGAAATTTCGGCGACCTTCCGGCGAACTTCCGGCCAATTAAAAAGTAAGCTTCCAATTTTTTATCTTTGAGTTTTGATTGACAATGCCTCCTAAAAGACCACGAACCACTACCACCAACACTCCAACCCCTACCGGTCCCCCGTATGATGCTGCTAAATTTGTTGGGATTCAAGCTCAACAATTCTTTGAGTTATATGAAAACAAACCATTCAACCCGGAAAGGGAATTTGATTTTAATGACTTGTATTTAGATGGTTTTGTTACCCTTTACAATTGGGGAAAGTTGGGGAGTAAGCCCCCAAACTATGGAAGTTCACTTTTAGTCAAAGAATTTTATGCTAATGTTTTTGAACAGGGGTATACGGGAGAGTCTTTTGTGCGGGGCTTCCGGTTAATTATGATAGGAATACCATTAATCAACATTACGGGTTAGCCACTGACATTGAGGAGGATGGGTGTGAGTACACCAAAGAGATGGAGAAGATAGGAAAAAATGTTAGGGAAAATTTGCATTTGCTAGCTCCGACTTTTGGGATAATTGACCCTAGGAATGTGAAGAAGGGGGTAGTTGTTAAGGCTCGAGACATGGATACTTGGATGAAGTATCTTCATAGATTTATTTGTGAGAGGATCCTCCCTCCTCTCATTTTAATGAGGTTAATTGGAGACGTGCATTTCTAATGCACATGATAGTTCAACGAAAAAAAATTGATTTTGGAAAAATAATTAGTAAGGAGATATGGAACACGGCTAAGGGTATGGCCAATACGAACTATAATTTTCCATTGTTGATCACATCCCTGGTAACAAAATCGGGGTTTAACCTCGTGCTAGTGAACAAGGACATTAAAGGAGGTCCAAAGATTAACTTATTCACCCTCACCACTAAATGTCGAATGTAAAGAGGGGTGAGGGGTCATCTAGGAGACCTCACGGTGGAGATGATGATGATGATGATGATGAGAGGAGGAGGAAGAGGAGGAGGAGTGGCGAGCGGACCCGGTCCGAGGCCGCTTATTATCTGTCGGAGCAGGGTTGGCTACGTGGAGAGTCAAATTAGAGATATGAGGCAAGATTTTGGACATTTATCCGTCCGCGTGGATGCGGAGATTGAGACTAATCAGGCTTGGAGGGCACAACAAAATGCTTGGATGGCACAACATGATCGTGTACAGGAGGAGCAGACTCGGTTGCTCCAGAATATCCTTGGACGGATGCCACCACCACCACTGGGAGATGGTTCGGGCTATGGTGGACTGAGTATTGAAGATTAATGCTTTTTGTTGAATTTTAAAACTCTTTGTTAATTTCAGCTTTGATTTGTGGTTTAATTTGATGAGGGGATCCTCATAAACAATATTTCATATTTGGTTTGTATTTTAATTCGTCATGCCTTTGTTGGCATGCAAACTTGGTTTTATGTTGGGGTGTGTCCCAAAGACATCTTTATTTTTGGTTTGTAACAAACTCGTAGTTACTTTCATCTTTGGTTTGACTCGCTAAATCTATTTTATTTCTTCCCTTCTTGTAGTGTGCCTGGTGGTATGGGCTGAAGTTTGATTTGTAACAAACTTGATTTTATGTAGGAGTAGTAATTTAGGAATGTTAGGAGTTCCAATATTCAAGTAGATGGAAATATGTAATTTTTAAAAATTAACAATTACAATTTATGGAAGTAATTATTAAATATTAATTATGGGAAAATAATTTATGAAAATGTTGATAAACACAATATATATGGAAATTTCATTTTATACAATAACAGGTTCAACAAAAAGTCAAAAAGTGGAAAAACATTTTGGGACGGAGGGAGTATTACAAGAGTTTTATACAATAACGGGTTAATTGAAAATAAAAAATGGGACAAACATTTTGGGACGGAGGGAGTATAAAAAGCTTATTGGCTCAGCTTTTGGCTTTGGAGCGGTCGCCCCTCTTATGGGAGCGATCGCTCCCAAAATTCCAAGAACTTTGCGCGAACGCGCAGATGGGAAGGGGCGATCGCCCCATTTTTCCTTATTTTCCATGTTAAAAATATTAGTAGTTATCATATTTTTGACTATACATGATGGTATGTGTTTATTTTACGGCTAATTTAAAGTGGGAAAACTCGATTTTTTTAAAAATATAGGACATTAAAATTTTATATATCAAAATAACATTTTCAAAAGTACATTAATTGAAGATAGGTTGAACATTTATAATATACGTTCAAATCCGGCACGCCAATGCCGATCTTATCTTCATCGACAAATCCGGCACTGCCAATGCCTGGATTTATCTTATCTTACAAATCCGGCACCGCTAATGCCGGATTTATCAAATTTGAATTCCCTTTAAAAGGAAGGAGTAGTTTCATTACAAACATCTAACCCTCAACCCTCTCTCCTCTGAAATATGGATCGTAGACTCAAAAATTCTTCTAATCTCCGTCCTCATTTTGAAAAAGGCCAAACATCTAACCCTCAACCATCTCACCTCTCTCAAATAAATCTGCCTCAACGCGAAGGAGAGCGTCTCGATACCCGGGTCCACTGGTGACGTGCGCTTGGCTTTGCGCCGCAGAAACCTCGATCGTCAGAGAGGGGGATCCTCTCAGAACCCGTGATTCCGACCCAAGAGTATGTGAGGAGAGCGATTGAAGATCCCAAGGAGGATAAAGATTTCGAACGCAGCCTTGGCTCTCCGCACTTGAACCGCTCAGCTGGCGATGGTATGATTGCTTTGCTACCCCTTTCATTACTATCACGGGCGGATTTCCTAATGGATTTGATAGGATTAATGTTGCCGTTGGTGTTGTCAAGACCATCACACGAAATGAATTTGGTGACGCTACGGTAACTTTGAAGGTTAGCATATGCGTTTTGTATGTTTTCTAGCATGATTAGTATGTGTCTTATCTTACTAATTAAGATAAAATTGATAGGATCCAACGGGAACAATAGGTGGTGCAATTCATCATAAGGTGTTTACCGAGAGTGAGTTCGGAGATGACATAGTTGTTGGTTCTCGTTTCGATACTTCATCGTGTATGATGTATTAAAAATGCAACAACTTGAACCTATTATTAATATTGCCATCTAATCATGTTTTTTTTTGTAATTTTTAGGTTGTTGTTTTCTCCCCCTCACGTAAAACACATATACTCAACATCACACTCCCCAATGTATTCAAGGTAAAATTGTTAGGTACAGCATCGTGAGTGGTTGATTGTTCAACAAATGACATTAGTTTATTTGTGTTGTGTATTCCATAAGGATTTCATCCCATCTCGATTTTCCATGAAGGGGTTTTTCATGTAAAAGTTGTTGAACCGTTGAACTTCTATTTCTATCCTATGTGATCGGGATGTGATCACTAATTTGAACTCTTTATTTTAATGTTTGATTAATGTATGTGTTGTTGAACCTGTTGAACTTGTATTTCTATCCTATGTGATCGGGATGTGATCACTAATTTTAATATTTATTTTAATGTTATTTCAGCTTTTATTCATATTTTATTTGCTATAAAATGGAGCGGTTGACCCATTTGGTCGTTTTAAGTTTCGCAACTACAAATATATTTGATGTCATACTCCACCAAGAGTTAAATATATTACAAGTTCAATATATTACAAGTTCAAATAAAGCAATATTACAAGTTCAAATAAAACAACAATACTTAAATGTTCAAAGTACGTAATTTAAGAAGTAATAATAAAAATAACAATTTACTCTTACTGTCTAAGAGTTGGACATCTCCTTCGCGTGTGACCTTCTAACTTGCAAATCCCACAACGATTCTTTTTTTTTTGCAACTTGCCAATCCATAGAGTTTCTCGCCGCCTTGACCGGGTCTCCCTTGCTTCTTGTCACGTCGATGCTCCGGGTTAGGGTAAAAACGTGGGACAATATGATCTACATTCCAATAGGCCTCATCATGGATTGGATGAAAAGAGCAACTCCACGTCTTGTAGTACGAGGCAAGGCTGTAAAAAGGATGAATATAACTCATACCATCGACACTTTGCGATTTGAAACACGCAAGCACATGCGAACAAGGGTAATGATATTGCATCCATTTGCCACAAGTGCATGTTCGATCACGCAATCTCACAACTTGAATGTGTCCACCTTTGTCACCACGCACCCCGGTCGTCACACTATAAACACCCACGTACGTAGTGTTAAACCTTGTGACGTGATGAAACCCGGCCTTATCCAAGTTGTATAGGTATCTTCGATGGATTCTCTCACCGAATTGTAGCGTGGCATTTGGTGGTGGGATGCCATTAGGATCTCCCCTAAAGCACTAATTGCTTTAGTGAGTCTATCTTGAAAGTATGCCACACACCTATAGAATGAGGTCTCAACAACCGCCGAAATTGGCATTCCCGAGCTCCTTTCATAACGCCATTAAAAACTTCCGACAAATTAGTAGTCTTAATGCCGTACCTATATCCACCATCGTGAGCCATTGTCCACTTTCTAGCATCCAAGTTCTCAAACCATTTATATGCCTCGGGTTGATGATACGAATTTGCCTCGTATAGCATTTAAGCTTTCTATCTTGGGTGGTGCTAACGGCACGCCAAAAAGATCTTTCAATCCAACGCCCTTGTGAGCTTTAAGAAAATTAGCTCGCAAGTGCAACATGCACCATCTGTGGATAACATTTCGTGGCCACCGGGCAATGTCTCCAACCGTGCAAAGGATGCCATTATGCCGATCGATATCAAGCAAACTTCACGACCCTTAACAATATGTTTGCATAGAAGATGCAGAAACCAACACCCGCTTCGATAGTCCTCTTTTTCAACAATAGCGAATGCGAGAGGAAGTAGACTATCATTTGCGTCGACACCCATGGCAATAAGAATAACCCCTCTATATCTTCCATGCAGGAATGTGCCATCACCGTAAATAACAGGACGACAATGAGTGAATGCTTCCACACAAGTGCCAAATGCCCGTAACACACGATCAAACATACCTAAAGCACCGGGAGGAGGAGGATCGTAATGCTCCACAATGGTTCCAGTGGTTCCACTTTTGGATGGCGCTAACAAACGTGGCGCCTTATGTAAGATTCTTCCCAGCCTCCATATGCCTCTCGCAATAGCTTTTTGTTTGCCACACCATGCCTTTCTATATGAAACTTCCTTCCCATGGGCTTTTTTATTTCCGCCTTCACTAGTACAATCTTCAACTCGGGATCGGCCTTAACCAGTTCCAAAACTTCCGCCCTATGAACTTAGCATCCATGTTTCGATGATTTTGGCTAATTTCAGCTTGCCAAACAAGAATGAGGACCCTTGTATTTGGTAATTTCCCAATACCCGGCATTCTTCAAACTCACATTCACATAAAAATTGCACGGAAAATCTTTCATCAAACACTCAATAGTCCACTTTCGGGTTGTGCTTCGTTTTACCTTGAAGCGCAAATTTTTCTTAATATGAAACAACTTCATTTTATACCGCACATCCGTCTTCTTTGAAAAGCGAATACCTTTGGCAATGTCCCGATGTTCTACATTCCATTCAAAGAAAGTCATATTGGTTATCATCATATATCTCCGATCCTTCTCCAATATCACGATAAAATTGATACCCGACTCGTCATGCACATGATGTTGTGGTTCTTCGTAAGCAACCAAATGTAACGCCAAATCTTCTCCCTCATTCTCGCTAACATCGGTAGGACTCTTTTGCAATCATCATATCCATCGTCACGATCCGCATTTAGAAGCAACTCAATATTTTCTTCATAATCCGAATCATTATCATCATCATTATACAATTCCTCACCCTCATCACCCCCTCCCTCTTCCTCGCTCTCTTCCTCCCCCTTCCTCTTCCTCTTCCTCTTCCTCTTCCTCTTCCTCTCCCTCTTCCTCTTCCACATATGTTTGTGTACTTGTTCCAAAGCATCCCTCCGACTATAGCGACTTAAAGAACCCATCTCGGAAGGTATCCATGTCATTAACATACCGATTTTGTAATGGCTCCTCATAGGTTTCAAAGTCCTCAACATTCACATTATCAACTAAATTTATCTTAACATACAATTGTAAGCTACTCAACCCACCAAACCGAGCGTAAACATCAAACATGACTTCCATACCCATA
This sequence comes from Adenophora triphylla var. japonica, assembly GCA_022495995.1. Lineage (NCBI taxonomy): Eukaryota > Viridiplantae > Streptophyta > Magnoliopsida > Asterales > Campanulaceae > Adenophora > Adenophora triphylla. The sequence goes on along the minus strand of JAFEMH010001206.1, from coordinate 122,355 downwards.
TCATTGTCGATTACAAATGGAATGTAGTTTGAAATCCCGGAGCAACAAGATGAGGATATCTACATATAACTTGCAACCGAACAATTTCGATCTACCCCAATTTTCTTAGCTAACTTTTTAATCAACTTCTTGTAACTCCACCGAGTTTTAGCCCTAAGTGCACATTTTGGTCCCCTTTCAAAATGTTCACCTTCAAACGGGTGTTCATCATTTCCTCCCCAATAACACATGAAAACAATTGGAACTCCAGCCATATTTATTCCTAGAAATTGAAAAATAAATTATAAAAAATCTAATTTAACAATATCACTACATTCACAAAAAAATTTAAATAAATACTAAATTTAAATTTCGAACAAAAATAAGAGGATTAAATGTACCTTCTTAATCACCTCTTCTTCTTGAACTTCTTAATCAACTTCTTGAATTTTCAATATTTTTTGAAAAAAATTCACCTACTATTCTTCTTCTTTCTTCTTTTCTCCTTCTTCTTCACTGGATTTTTTGTTTTTTCAGATTTCTTTACAGATTTGCCGAGGAAGATGGGTTTTGTAAAGCAAATCCGGAATTAGCATTTCCGGATTTGAATTTTTCAAAAAAAAACATTACTTATTCAATTCAGATATATTTCTTTTTTGGAAAAAAAAAAAAAAAATTAAAATAGAATCCGGAATTGGTACCTCCGGAGTACACTTGAGCGATCGCTCTATTATAGGGCGTGATCGCCCCCTATTTACGAAATTATTATTTTCCAAAATTCAATTTTGAAAAACAAAAAAAAATTAAAATAGAATCCGGAATTGGTACCTCCGGAGTACACTTGAGCGATCGCTCTATTTTAGGGCGCGATCGCCCCCTATTTACGGAATTATTATTTTCCAAAATTCAATTTTGAAAAACAAAAAAAAAAAAAATCAAATCCGGAATTGGTAATTCCGGATTTCATAATCCGGAATTACCAATTCCGGATTTCAAGTCAAAAGTGCTACTTTGGTACTTAAGTTTTTGAAAATGTTATTTTGATATATAAAATTTTAAAAAGCTATATTTTAAAAAAAAAATCAACATCACACATCAAAGCATTTAGATTAATAATTAGACGACAATTAGAGCTTTCAATTTCAATTTGAGAAAACGAGACGAGACGAATCTATAAAATCCCGAAACAATGCAGGATAGGACGGAACGTCCCGAATTCTAAACGAAACTGAAATTCTCAGATCTGTCCCATCCCACCTCGGGATAATTGATAAGTGACTATTATATAGCCATTTATCCTAAGTTTTTATATATTTTTACTTAGTTAAATTATCATTTTCATCTCATTTTAGTATATTTTTAGTTCCTTTTTCATATTTATTAGATTTTACGCTTTTTGATATACTCTATGCATTTTAGACAGATTTTTGAAGTCTTTTATGATCAAATGATGCTTAGACATTTTGGTGCAAAGGCATGGAGGAGCAACAAACAAATCAAACACACAAAGCCAAATTCCAGACAGAGCGGCCGTGCAGCCAAAGTGGAGCGGCCGTGCACTTGGCCATTTTCAGGCCATTTTTTGCCCCAAAACACAGAGTGGCCGTGTCTTGAAAAATGCTTGGCCGTGTTAACCTTCGGAGCGGCCGTGCAGCTAAAAGTGGAGCGGCCGTGCAAGATGTCCAAACTCAAATTCAAAACTGGCACCAAGGGAGCACGGCCGTGCAAAATTCTTGACTCGGTCGTGCAAGTCGCGTCTGCAGAATTAAAAGGCACCGTTTGAAGGCACCTTCTCGAAGAGTTTCCTCCTCATTATAAAAAGACCCATTGTACTCAGTCTTCATATACCGAATTTTCATAGAATTTTCATCAGAAATTGTTAGAGATTAGATACAAATACTTATTACATTTATTTCCAAAGATCCTTTGAAGATTCAAGTCTACATTTATTCTTGAAGTTCCTTTGGAAAAGAAGCAATAAAGTGAAGCATTATTCCAGCCATTCATCTCTTATTTTCATCATAAGTTTCTCTTACTCTATTCTTTATTATTATTGCTTATCTATTTTACATGGCTAGTGAGTAATCCCCCTTGTTCTTGGGGTTGAAAACTCATAGCATAAACCGTTCATCATCTTAAAATATGAAAGTCTTGTCTTCTATCTTCATCTAAACAATTTCTTTATATCAATCTCTAAATGACTTACATTTTGGAGACGTCCAACTTGAATGATTTAGTCAATTGAGAAAAGGACCTAGCGGAGAATCTCGATTGACGGAACCATATAAAGAAACTGGGTTCCATTGATCACGAAAGTAGTTCAACGACCTATAGATGTTCCTTTAATGGAAAGTATGTTGACTCTCGTTCTTATTGGATTCTTACTAATTATGGTCAGCTAGAGATAAGCCGGAATGCCCGTTTGTGACAGGGCGGGAGTACCATAAACGGAAATCTCAAACAGTTAGGAGATAATTAGTGAAGAATACAAACACTACTGTCTTAACCAGAAGTAGTGTAGGCCTAACATACCATCCTTGATTTTTATGAAAACCTTTATTTCCTAAGACAATGACTATTTGATGAACAAACTATGTGTATGATTTCCAATATTTCCGAGAATGCTTCGTTATATAAAGTTTTATTTAAAGTATTTTCTGTATATGTTTCTTTTTATTTCCAAAACCAATCTTTATCTCCCCCAATATTTTCTATAATTTTAAAGACAAAAATAATTTCAAAGTAAACCCTGTCTCTGTGGGATCGACCCGTACTTGCACCCGCTATATTGCAATAGCCCGTGCGCTTGCGAATATTAAATAAATCGTTAGGTTTCGACCTCAACAAGTTTTTGGCGCCGTTGCCGGGGACAACGGTTTACTTTTAGTTTCTGTCTTTACTACATAAATTTTTGTTTTATTTTGTTTTCATATTGTTTTGTTTTTACTTCCGATAATTTGTTACGTTTAATCTCTCTTTGAGTGTTTTTCTTATAGTGTATGAAACGGGCTCGAACATTCTTTGACAATTTTGATCCAGAACCCGAACGAAACTTTCACGAAAGATTAAGAAAATTTAAAGAGACACTAAGCAAGCATATGGCGGAAGGAGAGCCACAAACACTAGCTAGGACCCTACGGGACTTTGTAAATTCAAGTACCCCGGGAACTAGATCCCCTATAGTTGTGCTGAATGCCGGAGCGGCACACTTTGAGATAAAGCCGCAACTTTTGCATATGGTATTATGAATAACCTATATAGCGGCACCGCTTTTGAAGATCCTCATCTCCACATCCAAACATTCCTTGAATATTGTGATACCACACGTATTCAGAATGTTACCCCGGAAGCGATTCGGATGCGCCTTTTTCCTTTCTCTCTTAAGGATAAGGCGAAGCAACGGTTAAATTCGGTCCCCCAAAATTCATTGACAACATGGGACCAAATCCAAGAAGCATTCCTTGGTCCTTTTTTCCCACCAAGCAAAACAGCCCAAATCCGCACAAAGATCACTAACTTCTGCCAAACAGATAGTTAAACTTTGTATGATGCATGGGAGCGGTTCAAGGAACTTCTCAGAATGTGCCCCCACCACAGGCTTGAAAAGTGGTTGATTGTTCACACCTTCTACAACGGTCTCATATTCAAGACAAGAGAGACCATTGATGCCGCTGCAGTAGGAGCATTGATGAACAAGGGAGTCGATGAGGCATATGACCTTATCGAAAATATTGCATTGAACCATTACCAATGGTCAAATGAGAGGGAGCAACAACAAGGTACGTCTGGTAAATATAATGTTGATGCAGTTACTCTTCTCTCTTCTAAGGTTGACATTCTTTTGAAAAAAATTGAAAATCTTAATGTCAATCCCGTGGCTAATGTAAATGTTTTATGTGAACTATGTGGGTCTAACTCACATAGTACGGATAATTACGAGTTACTTGACATTAGTTCTAATGATCAAGTGAACTTTGTAAATTCTTTTGGACAGAAGGGGGGATGTATTCTAATACATACAATCCCGAATGGAGGAATCACCCCAACTTCTCCTATAAGAATAACAACGTTCTAAACCCGCAACCATCTACACAACCTCCGGGATTTGCACCTAAGAATTTCAATAACAATGCAAGTACCTTCCCCCCTAAATCAAAATTAGGTCTTTTAATGGATTTCGTAGTGGAAAATAAAAATTCTCAAGAAAAGGTCAATAATGAATTTAGGGAATGCTTTAAACTTCTAAATGCTAGGTTTGATAACTTAGCAGCGCATAATAAGATGCTAGAAACTCAACAAGCTCAACAGGCTATCCCAACGAGTAGGCCACAAGGGAGTCTTCCCGGTCAACCTCAAAGGCCAAATGAGCATGTAGACGTGGTAAAAACTAGGGATGAGCAAGAAAAGCTAAATAAAAGCCCTAGAAATATTGATTATAGTCCAATCCCACCGATGATTGAGACTAGTTCGGGGACGGAATCCCCTAGGAAAGAAGACAAGGATTATGATGAATTCCTTGAAAACCTAGATGCCATTAATATCAACATTCCATATTTCAAAAAACTTGAAGATATGCCTTTAGCCGTTAAACCTTTGAAAAAATTAATTTTTGAAAAAGAAAGGCTAGAAGATTATGAAAATGTTATGTTTGGCGGAGGAAGTGAGCGCTGTCTTGCAAAATAAAAATCCTCCAAAATTAAAGGATCCAGGTACATTTACAATTCCTTGTTGTGTTGGCAGAATCAATATCGATAACGCTGTCCTTGACTTAGGAGCTAGCATAAGTTTGATGCCATTATCGGTAAGTGAGAGACTTGGTATAGGGGAACTCAAACCCACAACCATAACTCTCCAATTGGCGGACCGTTCTGTTCAATACCCTGTTGGTATTATGGAAAACATGCCATGTCGGGTAGGGAATTTGATCATCCCTGTCGACTTTGTGATCCTTGATATGGCGGAAGATCATCAAATTCCCATCATTCTAGGAAGGCCATTTCTTGCCACTGCGTGGGCAATTATAAATGTGAAAAATGGAAACTTTCGAGGGCTTGTGGCGCCTCAGACCGAGATTACTTGGAACTTTCGAGTGCGTGTGGTGCCTTAGACAGAGATTACTTGAAACTTTCGAGGGAGATGGTTGAATCTCACGAGGGAGATGGGTGAATCTCACGAGGGAGATGTTTGAATCTCACGAGGGAGATGGTTTGGATCTCACGAGGGAGATGGGTGAATCTCATGAGGGAGATGGTTAAATCTCACGAGGGAGATGGTTGAATCTCACGAGGGAGATGGTTTGGATCCCATGAGGGAGATGGTTTAGATCCCACGAGGGAGATGTTTGAATCTCATGAGGGAGATGGTTTGGATCTCACGAGGGAGATGGGTAAATCTCACGAGGGAGATGGTTGAATCTCACGGGGGAGATGGTTGAATCTCACGGGGGATCGGAGATGGTTGAATCTCACGGGGGAGATGGGTGAATCTCACGAGGGAGATGGGTGAATCTCACGAGGGAGATGGTTAAATCTCACGAGGGAGATGGTTGAATCTCACGGGGGAGATGGTTGAATCTCACGAGGGAGATGGTTGAATCTCACGAGGGAGATGGTTTGAATATCGCGAGGGAGATGGTTTGAATCTCACGAGGGAGATGCTTTTGAAAGTTCCGGGTTCGACGGAAACGCTTTTAAAAGTTCCGGGTTCGACGGAAATGTTTTTTTGAAAGTTCCGGGTTCGACGGAAATGCTTTTGAAAGTTCCGGGTTAGACGGAAATGCTTTTGAAAGTTTCGAGTTCGACGGAAATGCTTTTGAAAGTTCCGAGTTCAATGGAAATGCTTTTGAAAGTTTCGGGTTCGACGGAAATGCTTTTGAAAGTTTCGGGATCGACGAAAATGCTTTTGAAGGAAGGTTATTGTGCGGGCTTACGCTGACTTGCCGCTCGTCTCTTGTCTGCTGGGGATATGATGTTTGGGCTTACGATGATGGCCGAAGAGGGATTTGTTGTGTGGGCTTACCTTGATGGCCACTGAAATGAGGTGGTCGGGCTTACGATTGACGGCCGGAGAGAAGATTCGTTGTACGGGCTTACAGTGATTGCCGTGAAAATGAGATGGTCGGGCTTACGATTGACGGCCGGAGAAGTGAATGTTGGTGAAAACCAATGGGAATAACGTTTGGTGACGGAACTGGGAAATGTCTAACGGGAGATTTACCTCGAGAGAGGGGCGTTAGAAATATTTAACGGGAATCTTACCTCGAGAGAGGAGCGTTAGAAATGTCTAACGGGAACTTCACCTTGAGAGAGGGGCGTTAGAAATGTCTAATGGGAATTTTACCTCGAGAGAAGGGCGTTAGAAATGTCTAACGGGAACTTCAACCTCGGGGGAGGAGCGTTAGAGATGTCTAACTGAGAATTTGGACCTCGAGAGAGGGGCGTTAGAAATGTCTAACGGGAACTTCACCTCGAGAGAGGGGCGTTAGAAATGTCTAACGGGAATTTTACCTCGAGAGAGGGGCGTTAGAAATGTCTAACGGGAATTTTACCTCGAGAGAGGGGCGTTAGAAATGTCTAACGGGAACTTCACCTCGAGAGAGGGGCGTTAGAAATGTCTAACTGAGAATTTGGACCTCGAGAGAGGGGCGTTAGAAATGTCTAACGGGAACTTCACCTCGAGAGAGGGGCGTTAGAAATGTCTAACGGGAATTTTACCTCGAGAGAGGGGCGTTAGAAATGTCTAACGGGAACTTCAACCTCGGGGGAGGAGCGTTAGAGATGTCTAACTGAGAATTTGGACCTCGAGAGAGGGGCGTTAGAAATGTCTAACGGGAATTTTATCTCGAGAGAGGGGCATTAGAAATGTCTAACGGGAACTTCAACCTCAGGGGAGGAGCGTTAGAGATGTCTAACTGAGAATTTGGACCTCGAGAGAGGGGCGTTAGAAATGTCTAACGGGAACTTCACCTCGAGAGAGGGGCGTTAGAAATGTCTAACTGAGAATTTAACCTCGGGAGAGGGGCGTTAGAAATGTCTAACGGGAACTTCAACCTCGGGGGAGGAGCGTTAGAGATGTCTAACTGAGAATTTGGACCTCGAGAGAGGGGCGTTAGATATTTCTAACGGGAACTTCACCTCGAGAGAGGGGCGTTAGAATTGTCTAACGGGAATTTTACCTCGATAGAGGGGTGTTAGAAATGTCTAACGGGAACTTCAACCTCGTGGGAGGAGCGTTAGAGATGTCTAACTGAGAATTTGGACCTCGAGAGAGGGGCGTTAGAATTGTCTAACTGAGGAATTTTTAACTTGCATGTCTTGGGATTCCGAACCTTTAATATTCCGACTGGGACGGAAATATTTTAGGGAAATGAACCGTTAATACTCCGACTGGGACGGAAGTATTTGAGGGAGATGAAGCGTTAATACTCCGACTGGGATGAAAGTATTTTAGGGAGAATAATAGGAAAGGATCTCACGAGGAGATAACGAGATGCAAGATCTCGGGGAAGGATCTCGCAGGGAGATGATGAGATGTGAAATCTCGGGAGACGATCTCATGCAGAGATGACGGAAAGATCTCACGAGGGAGAATAATAGGAAAGGATCTCATGAGGAGATAACGAGATGCAAGATCTCGGGAAAGGATCTCGTAGGGAGATGACGAGATGTGAAATATCGGGAGAGGATGTCACGCAGAGATGACGGAAAGATCTCACGAGGGAGAATAATAGGAAAGGATCTCACGAGGAGATAACGAGATACAAAATCTCGGGAAAGGATCTTGTAGGGAGATGACGAGATGTGAAATCTCGAGAAGGAATCTCGCGGGGAGATAGAGAGATGCGGAATCTCGGGAAGGAATCTCATGGGTAGATGGCGATATACGAATCTCAGTAAGGAATCTCACGGGGAGATAGCGAGATGCGGAATCTCGGGAAGGAATTTTACGGGGAGAAAGCGAGATGTAGAATCTCAGGAAGAAATTTCACGGGGAGAAAACGAGATGCGAAATCTCGGGAAGGAATCTCACGGGGAGATAGAGAGATGAAGAATCTCGGAAAGAAATCTCACGGGGAGATAGCGAGATGCAGAATCTCAGAAAGGAATCTCACGGGGAGATGGCGAGATGCAAAATCTCGGGAAGGAATCTCACGGGGAGATGGCGAGATGCGGAATCTCGGAAAGGAATCTCATGGAGAGATGGCGAGATGTGAAATCTCGGGAAGGAATCTCACGGAGAGATAGCGAGATGCAGAATCTCGGAAAGGAATCTCACAGGGAGATGGCGAGATGTAGAATCTCATAAAGGAATCTCACGGGGAGATAGCGATATGCGAAATCTCGGGAAGGAATCTCACGGGGAGATGGAGAGATGCGAAATCTCGGGAAGAAATCTCATGGGGAGATGGCGAGATGCGGAATATCGGGAAGGAATCTCAAGGGGAGATAGCGAGATGCAGAATCTCGGAAACGAATCTCATGGGGAGATAGCGAGATGCGAAATCTCAGGAAGGAATCTCACGGGGAGATAGCGAGATGCGGAATCTCGAGAAGGAATCTCACGGGGAGATGGCGAGATGTGAAATCCCGAGAAGGAATCTCACGGGGAGATAGCGAGATGCAGAATCTCGAAAAGGAATCTCACGGGGAGATAGCGAGATGCAGAATCTCGAAAAGGAATTTCACTGGGAGAAAGCGAGAAGCAGAATCTCAGGAAGGAATCTCACAGGGAGATGGCGAGATGCAGAATCTCGGAAAGGAGTCTCACGGGGTGATTGCGAGACGCAGAATCTCGGAAAGGAGTCTCACGGGGAGATAGCGAGATGTAGAATCTCAGAAAGGAATCTCACAGGGAGATGGCGAGATGCGGAATCTCGAAAAGGAGTCTCATGGGGAGATGGCGAGATGCGGAATCTCAGAAAGGAATCTCACGGGGAGATGACGGGATAGGCCTAACGAGGTCGAGTATCCTTTTTGAATGGGTATTTATGCTGAACAGTGGTGGCAACTGGTCTAGGTAGTGGAGTGATGTCGAGGAATGCTCTTCTTATCGGATTAAACCTGAGTCCTCTGAAACGCTGGAGGTTATGTGCCAGCTTTCCCATCTTTTCTGTAGTCTATGTACTGACTTCTTTCTCATCTTCATCAGTTCCACTATCGGTTCCCTCAGTTCTGCTGTCGGTTCCGCTGTCGGTTCCCTCAGTTCTACTGTTGGTTATTTTGACGAAGTAGCAAGCGAGGTCGAAGCTGTAAGGTCGGAGGTTGGGTGTGTCGTAGGAGGTTCCCCTTTTGCGGGCTACTGCTTTGGTGCTGGCGAGCCTATTGTTTTTCCTGATGTCTACTGGTGTTGGCATATAACCGAGCCTCTGGACTGTAGTGTGTTCCTTGACTTTGATGACTTGGTGTTGGCCTTGTAACCTTTTGCCGAGCCCCAGTCCGGGGATGAAGTTCATGAGTTTCATCATCTTCATGGCGGGAGGGATTTTGTCCTAAAATAAAGGAAGGTCCACGCTGCATATTTGGATCTTGGAAGTCTCTAAGGTGAACCCAGTTAATGCCATATCGTCATCATGCTTGATCTCTAACATTGGAATGTCGTTGGTGCTGGTCCCCTCGGTGGTGACGCTGTCGCCGTAGACTGTTGTCTGCTCGTTGGCTTGCATGAACTTGATACACTGGTGAAGGGTGGATACCATGCCATTCATTTGATGCAGCAAGGGTCGCCCCAGGATGGCTGTGAAAGTGATAGGAATGTCCAACACTTGGAATTCGGTGGGGATCATCCGCTTGCCGAACCAGATATTTAGAGTAACAACCCCGAGAACTGTGCGGGAAGTAGAATCATAGGCCTTGACAGTGTGGACTGAAGGCTTCAAATCTGTGGGCTTGATGTCAAGCAGGTCCATCATCTTGGCGGGCAAGACATTCATTTCGGAGTCTGAACAGTGATGCAAAGCGGCTCATTGTGGTCAACTCCAAATCTTGGTAGGTCCAAATCTGTGAAGGTGATGATGTTTCCATAGTGGATGTTGATGATCATCTGGATTACTTCTTCTGGAGTTGCATCCATGGGGATCATGGTGTGGGCCAAACTTTCCTCTAGCTTGAGCTTGTGAGGGTATGAAGATGTGAGCAGGGACCACAGGGGAATGTTCGTCTGGGTCTGCTTGAGCTGAGTGAGGATCGGGTTCTCCAACATTTGAGAGGCAGAGGTTTTGGTGGTGCCTCCAGATTGCTTTGAGGTTTGATAAGTTGAACTTTGGCTGATCCTTCTGGGGATTATGCTTCTTGTTGGCAGTAAGGTTGCCGAGATTGGAGACTTTCTTGTGTCCTGATGCCTGAACTGTGGTGTCAACAGGATATTTTCGCTTTCCTACCCCTGTAGGTTCTGAAGCTGTGTTGCTTGAAGGAAGAGAAGACTTGCTGGAGAAAATTGCCCTTGCATGCTACTGTTGCCCAGAGGTGTCATGAGGATTCAGATTCTGGTCTGTCAAAGTTGTATCTGAGAAGCCCCAATTCTGATTAAAACCACAATGCCGAAAGATGCTTTTGGCAAGCCCCAGAAATCGAAACTCAAAGTAAACCCTTGGGATGAAAAAGCTCTCTTCGTGTGGCAAAGCCCCAGTCTGAAGAAATGACTTGGTGAAGCCCAAGTTTGAAGGAATCGATGGTCATCTGTGGGGATTCTAGAGTGAATCTGATGCAGCCCTAATCTGAGTTGAACCTCATGTGGCTTGACGAGGCAACCGTCCTTGATTTTTTTTTTCGATTGGTCAACCAAAGTGTATAAGAGGAATGGCTTGTAATGTATACGCGCAAGGAGGTATTTTTAGAGAAGTGGGAATGAATCCCGATTTTATGTGGATGCCTGGTTTAATGTAGGCACCAAAAATTGCTTTGGGTTTGACTCTTTTGGGACAGTATGAGCGTAGAGAGGTTTGGAGAAGTGTATGGAAGCTCTTGCTGACAGAAAGACAGTGTTTAGCTCTATTTTTCCTATTATCGTAGAAAAAAAAGACTTGTCGAGACATCTGAAAACATGTTTTATCCATAATGATCACCAGATTGCTTTAAACCCTTTGTTTATGTTCAAGTTGTTCAACCATTAATCCCGATATGAACAAATGTCTTGATTAACCGTGAGAAGAAAGTCAACTGATGTCGCGAATCAAAGTTGGTTGTGTGTGAAAGAAAGGTTTGTGTATAGGGGAGGTCATTGATGAGACCGGGTTTATGGGATTTGTATGTGTTTATGACCGAACCATTTCTGGTTGCCTACGTTCCCCTCAGTGTAAGGAGCTCAGGTCGTCGTAGTTTTGGCTGAACTGTGTTTTGGCTTTGGGAATAGGGTATGAACATTTGTGGTCCTTTTGGTGAAAAGGCTCGGATGGGATGTTTGGATGATGAGGTACGGGCCTCGAGGTGATTCCTTGACAAGTCGTTGTTGACGGCTTCTTTCGTGATTCCATTGCTTCTTGATCAGCGTCTTTCACCGAGGGAGAAAGAATTTGAATGTAGCGTAAGAGCTTATGATGTGTTTTTGCCTTTGCTTTGACCGCTCCATTGTTATCGACAACCTCCATTCTTCGAGCTTTAACTTTGTTTGCCCATCTGTCAAGCTTTGGATTGGCGGTGCTGGGTCCTTGGCCTCACCTTTTTTTTTTGAAATTCTTGTTTGAACTTTTCTCTCTCTTTTTTTTCTCTTTTTTTTTTTTGAAGTTCTTGTTTGAACTTTTCTCTCTTTTTTTTTTCTTTTGTTTTTTTTTTTGAAGTTCTTGTTTGAACTTTTCTCTTTTTTTCTTTTTGTTTTTTGGAGTTCTTTTTTGAACTTTTCGCTCTTTTTTTTTTTTTTGAAGTTCTTGAGGACGAAGGCAAGCTCCTGCTTGAACTTTCTCGATGCGCACGAGGGCGAAGGCGAGATCCGAGGTTGTTGTCGACATGGGGTCAATCTTTCGAGGTTGAGTGACCTTTTATTGTTCCTTGATGTTGTCGCCGTCGTTGACTTGGTCAAGGTGATGGTGGGGATGTGTTTTGGGAAGTGTATGGCTTGATGGAGGCCTTTGTGAGGTGAGGAAAGTGTATGGGGATGGCACCAATTGACTTTCTCACACCGATTAATCAGAACATTAGTTATTTCCAGAGATTATTTGTTGAGCAATGCAAGTGATCATTTAGGATATAATCATTTCATTAGATGTAATGTAGGTGTGCAAATAATGTCTCAAGTCTAGCAAAAAGAGAAAAAGACACTTATTTATAGAAAATATAAGATTAACTACAATGTCCGAGGTGGACTTGATTGAACGAGGAAAGTACTAGAACCTACGAAGGTTGACCAAAAGACAATTGACAGATCTCGAGGATAGGTAGCCCCTACTCTAGCTGCTCTTTTGTTGTTGAACTGCCAGGACGCTTGAGCTTTCCATTTTCTGTTAACTTCTGAATACCATACCGCAGACCGAGGTAGTGATCAGTTATATGCCCATAATACTAGTGGAAGTGGAGGGATTTGAGGCCATGGAGCAGCTGGAGCAGATACAAGTTGTCCGAAGAAATGGGTCGGAAAAGTCACGGGGACGAAACTTGATGACTGAGCATATTGCTGGAAGGAAGTGAACCTGGGAGGATTTTGAGGGATATTGGGATCTGTTTGAGAGGATCCAGGTGGTTGTTTGCTGGGTATTATTGAAAGGGCCGTATATGACAGGGGTGCTTTGAGAAGGTGGCGATGAAGCCCCTGTCGGCTTCTTTGGATTGAAGGATTTCCCGGATTTGGCGCAGGAAACCCTTAGGTTGAAGGTTTGGGGAGCTGATCGTGAAGGATCGTCGTCCTCGATTAGGACGAAAGTACCATCTGGCTGGGGGATAGCTGCTATACCTCGCTCATTCAGAAGTTGTACCATGAAATTCCGCTGATCCTTTTTCTGTTTCTTGTGAACCTCACAAGCCCGGATGGCTTCTTCCAGTGTCATATCTGTTACCGGTGGCGGGGTTCCATTCCCGTCTCAATTTCTCGGTGAGCTTGACATGTCGTAAAGTCTGGCTGAGGAAACTGAGGAACAGTCTGATGCTGCCGTAACTGTAATTTTGGCGAGGCGCTGACCCGGAATTCTGAACCATTCTCTGTTTGCTGCATGGAACGAGAGGTAGGGTTTAGGCTTCGGAAGGGATATTTGGCTCAAATCTTTTAGGCTCGTGCAACGTGCATTTACTACTTAAGACTACTTTAAAACACATTTTCTCCTAATCCTAACTGATTGGAAAAGATTGGACCTTGAAAGGTCGAGATCAAAAATTGGACCGCGAAGGTCTCGATTGACTACTTGAGATCGGACCGTGAGGGTCTCCATTGGAGATCAGAGATCGGACCGCGAAGGTCGGGATCGACTTTTTGAGATTGGACCGCGAAGGTCTCGATTAGAGATCAGAGATCGGACCGTGAAGGTCGGAATCTACTATTTGAGATCGAACCGCGAAGGTCTCGATCGGAGATCGGAGATTGGACCGTGAAGGTCGGGATCGACTATTTGAGATCGGACCGCGATGGTCTCGATTCGAGATCGGAGATCGGACCGCGAAGGTCGGGATCGACTACTTGAGATCGAACCGTGAAGGTATCGATTGGAGATCGGAGATCGGACCGCGAAGGTCGGGATCGATTACTTGAGATCGGACTGCGAAGGTCGGGATCGACTATTTGAGATTGGACCGCGAAGGTCTTGATTGGAGATCGGAGATCGGACCACGAAGGTCGAGATTGTCTATTTGAGATCGGACCGCGAAGGTCGGGATCGACTTTTTGAGATCGGGCCGCGAAGGTCTCGATTGGAGATCGAAGATCGGACCGCGAAGGTCGGGATCGACTATTTGTGATCAGACCGCGAAGGTCTCGATTGGAGATCGGAGATCGGACCACGAAGGTCGGGATCGACTCTTTTGAGATCGGACCATGAAGGTCTCGATTGGAGATCGGACCGCGAAGGTCGGGATCAACTTTTTGAGATCGGACCGCGAAGGTCTCGATAGGAGAGTGGAGATCGTACCGCAAAGGTCGGGATCGACTACTTGAGATCGGACCGTGAAGGTCTAGATTTGAGTTATGAGATCGGACCGCGAGGGTCACGATAGGAGAGTGGAGATCGGACCGCGCAGGTCGGGATTAACATTTGAGATCGGACCGGGAAGGTCTCGATTGAGGGTTGGAATGCGAAGGTCTCGATTTGAGATTTGAAATCGGACCGTGAGGGTCTCGATTGAGAATTGGACCGCGAAGGTCACGATTTGAGATTTGAAATCGGACCGTGAGGGTCTCGATTGAGAATTGGACCGCGAAGGTCACGATTTGAGATTTGAAATCGGACCGTGAGGGTCTTGATTGGGGATTGGACTGCGAAGGTCGAGATTTGAGATTTGAAATCGGACCGTGAGGGTCTCGATTGAGGGTTGGACCGCGAAGGTCTCAATTTGAGATTTGAAATCGGACCATGAGGGTCTCGATTGAGAATTGGATCGCGAAGGTCTCGATTTGAGATTTGAAATCGGACCGTGAGGGTCTCGATTAAGAACTGGACCGCGAAGGTCATGATTTGAGATTTGAAATCAGACCGTGAGGGTCTTGATTGGGGATTGAACCGCGAAGGTCGCGATTTGAGATTTGAAATCGGACTGTAAGGGTCTCGATTGAGGATTGGACCGCGAAGGTCGCGATTTGAGATTTGAAATCGGACCGTGAGGGTCTCGATTGAGGATTGGACCGCGAAGGTCGAGATTTGAGAATCGGACCGAGAAAGGTCACGATTTGAGGATTGGACCGCTAAGGTCACAACTTTGAGAATCGGACCGCGAAAGGTCGAGATTTGAGATTTGAAATCGGACCGTGAGGGTCTCGATTGAGGGTTGGACCGCGAAGGTCGAGATTTGAGATTTGAAATCGGACCGTGAGGGTCTCGATTGAGGGTTGGACCGCGAAGGTCGAGATTTGAGATTTGAAATCGGACCGTGAGGGTCTCGATTGAGGGTTGGACCGCGAAGGTCGAGATTTGAGATTTGAAATCGGACCGCGAGGGTCTCGATTGAGGGTTGGACCGCGAAGGTCGAGATTTGAGATTTGAAATTGGACCGCGAGGGTCTCGATTGAGGGTTGGACCACAAAGGTCGAGATTTGAGATTTGAAATCGGACCGTGAGGGTCGCGATTGAGGATTGGACCGCTAGGGGTCGAGATTCGAGATTTGAAATCGGACCGTGAGGGTCTTGATTGAGTGTTGGACTGCTAGGGGTCGAGATTCG
This sequence comes from Adenophora triphylla var. japonica, assembly GCA_022495995.1. Lineage (NCBI taxonomy): Eukaryota > Viridiplantae > Streptophyta > Magnoliopsida > Asterales > Campanulaceae > Adenophora > Adenophora triphylla. The sequence goes on along the minus strand of JAFEMH010001206.1, from coordinate 107,090 downwards.
AGATTTAAAATCGGACCGTGAGGGTCTCGATTGAGGGTTGGACCGCGAAGGTCGAGATTTGAGGATTGGATCGCGAAGGTCATGATTCGAGATCGGATCGAGAAAGGTCGCGATTGAGGATTGGACCGCTAGGGGTCAAGATTCGAGATTTGAAATCGGACTGTGAGGGTCTCGATTGAGGGTTGGACCGCGAGGGGTCGAGATATGAGATATCGAACCGCGGAAGGTCATGATTCGAGATCGGACCGAGAAAGGTCGCGATTTGAAATTTGAAATTGGACCGTGAGGATCTCGATTAAGGGTTAGACCGCGAAGGTCGCGATTTGAGATTTGAAATCGGACTGTGAGGGTCTCGATTGAGGGTTGGACAGCGAGGGGTCGAGATATGAGATATCGGACCGAGGAAGGTCGCGATTGAGAGTTGGACCGCGAGGGGTTGAGATATGAGATATCGGACCGAGGAAGGTTGCGATTAAGGATTGGACCGCGAGGGGTCGAGATATGAGATATCGGACCGAGGAAGGTCGCGATTGAGAGTTGGACCGCGAGGGGTCGAGATATGAGATATCGGACCGAGGAAGGTCGCGATTGAGAGTTGGACCGCGAGGGGTCGAGATATGAGATATCGGACCGAGAAAGGTCGATAGAAAGTTGGACCGCGAGGGGTCGAGATATGAGATATCGGACCGAGAAAGGTCGCGATTGAGAGTTGGACCGCGAGGGGTCAAGATATGAGATATCGGACCGAGAAAGTTGGCGATTAAGAGTTGGACCGCGAGGGGTCGAGAGATGAGATATCGGACCGAGAAAGGTCGTGATTGAGAGTTGGACTGCGAAGGTCACTATTTGAAAGATTCTCGAGATGGGACCATTGAAATTACCCGGATTCGAGCAGGCCTCGCGGCCCCGGCATCTGGCATCTTTCGCGTTGGAGGTGTCTCGCCGTTTGTTTTCGCATTCGTAGAGTCGCCACGCCGTTTTTATTAAGCCCAAAACATTGAAAAAGGGCATCAGTTTAAAGATAATTTTAAACTGTTTTTGTGTGATGAGATTTTGAGTTCTGAGGTCGATGACTCCCCGGGAAGAGAATATTAGAATATTAGAGCTCACTCCGAGTAGCCTCGTAAAACGAGTCTTTCTGGATACCCCTAATATCCTTTTAAATGTCATGTGTGTGTGTGCTTTTAAAAATGCATGCTGTATCGGATGTCTACATTGTATGCTATGTATGGAAATGTATTGAAATAGTATAGGAAGGAAGCCTTACCAATGTTGGTTCGTGTCTGTCTTCCGCTGGGGAATGGTGTTTGAGGTCGGAGTAGCGTTCCTGCATGGATCGGGATTGCTTCGGAGATGCCTGTCCGCGACGCAGTTTCGGCGTGAGCCGAGGTTGCCGGCTGCGTCGTGCGCAGGTTCTGGCGTGCGTGGGGATCGCCCGGGATCACTCGGGCGCAGGTTCTGGCGTGCAAGGCCAGGGGTGGCAGTGAGTCACTCCTGGGCAGAGTTTCGCGTGGCTGGAGATCGTCTGGCTTGACTCTGAAAGAGCCGAGACACCGTGGAAAGACCAGCAAGGCCTCTGAGTACCACGAGGGGCCTCAGAGTACCTCGAGAGTGCCTCTGGCCGCTGAGCGGCTCGGAGCGCTCGGGAGGCTTCTGAGCACCACAAGGGAGCTCTAAGGCCTCTAAGGATCCGAAAGGGGCCGGAGTGCCTCGAGAGGACTTAGAGGGGAGCCAAGGCTAAGGGAGGAAGAGAGAAGAGGGAGGTGTGTCAAAATGAGGAGGGGGAAGCCCTCTATTTATAGTAAAAATTTGAGCAAAGAGGTCCGTACGGACCTTCCGGTTATCCAAGATTTTGGATTTCCTCGATTTGAGGGAATCGCAATGATGGAGAATATTCTGCAATGATGGTGTTCCCTCGAGCAATAAGGTCCGACCATCTTGCATGCAAAAGAGGTCCGTACGGACCAACTCGCAGGAAGTAATCATTTTCCCGGATTTGAGGGAATATTGTGGACTTTAAGGGGATTTAGTAATCATTGAAATAAAGAGGTCCGTACGGACCTTAATTGCTTTCCCAATTTCCTGAAAATTCCCAAAAGGTCCTTTTGTCCCTTTTTATCCCAGGAAGGCTCCTCCCTTGGTTTGGTTGGGGGCTCGAGAGGGTTTTGAGAGGGTTTTGAGTGAGAGAGGTCTCGAGACTGCGTGGATGAGTCTCGCGGTGTTTCCCGTGTGTTTGAAAGGAGGTGATCCAGATTGGGGTACTTACAGTAAGCCCTCGACGACGTCACTTATGAAAGAAGTGGGGTCGCCGATAAGATAAGGGTCCTAATCTGGATCGCGTGGCCGGGAGAGGAAGTGACCGTGAGGGTCAATGTGAGGACGTGGTGGTGTCCTTTCGTGTGACCGTTTAGGTCAATAGGCCGGACCCCGTGATAGGATTCCTACGTATCCTCGGCGGGAATCAAGCCCGGTCGTAGTTCGGGTGTGGGGTGAGTGTTTTGTGAATGCGGGCGTGGTGGTGCCCCGAAGTGTCGTGTGACCGCCGAGGTCAGTGGTAAGGACGTGGTGGTGTCCCGGGTGACCGCATAGGTCGATGTGGAGGACGTGGTGGTGTCCTAGGTGACCGTATAGGTCGATGGCCGGACCCCGTGATAGGATTCCTACGTATCCTCGGCGGGAATCAAGCCCGGTCGTAGTTCGAGAGGTCGTGAATTTGTGAGTGTATGTGGGCGTGATGGTGCCCTCGAAGTATCGTGTGACCGCCGAGGTCGCGGGTAAGGACAGGTGGTGTCCTAAGATGTGGTGACCGTCGAGGTCAATTGTGAGGACGTGGTGGTGTCCCGGGATGGAAATTTTACGATTTTCCTAATCGGGTGGTTTAAGGCCTTCCGGCCGAGATAGAGCGAGGACCTCGAATCGTCTTCTCGATTGCGGCTGGTGCCACGCCGGAGGACTTTGAATCGTCATCCGGCGGCGGCTGGTGCCACGCCGAGGACTTTGAATCGTCATCTCGCGGCGGCTGGTGCCACGCCGAGGACTTTGAATCGTCATCTCGCGGCGGTGCCACGCCGGAGGACTTTGAATCCGTCATCCGCGGCGGCTGGTGCCACGCCGGAGGACTTTGAATCGTCATCTAGCCGCGGCTGTGCCACGCGAGGACTTTCAATCGTCTTCAGCGCAGCTTGATGTAACGCGCGAGGACTTTGAATCGTCTTCTAGCCGCAGCTTGATGTAATGCGCGAGGACTTTGAATCGTCTTCTAGCCGCAGCTTGATGTAATGCGCGAGGACTTTGAATCGTCTTCTAGCCGCAGCCAGGAGGCATGGCCGCTCAGGCTTCGAGAGGCGTAGATGCCTTTGTGTTTTTGCATGTTGATGTAGAAGGTTGGACTTACGATGACCGCTGCTTGCGCTGCCGTTGAAGCGGGCAAGGATGACGGCCGGTGATTGCTTCACCATTTGGCGTTTGGAGGCGCTTCGTGCCTGGGACTTGTACTCGGAGGTGTTGGCTCCTTCGTGTGCTTGTTTTGCCGTTGAGTGGGCAAAGATGATGGTCGGCGCTGGGATATGCAGCCTTGTATGACTTCCCTCGTCTTGTCGGGGAGGAGCTCGGCTTACTTTTTATGGCCGGTGCTTGCGCCGTTGAAGTGGGCGGTTCGGGCTTACATCCGACCGCCTGCTTGAATTGGCCGGGGATGCGTGACCTTGTAGGGCCCTTTTCTCGTTGGGAAGATGACTTCGGACCTCCAGTGGCCGAGTTGTCGCTGAGCGTTGGAGGCGTCTCAGGCCTCGATATTCGTGGCCGGGAGGTGTCGCTCCTTCTTGAATTGCCGTTGAGCGGGCGGTGGTTGAATTGCCGTTGAGTGGCGACCTGGTCTTACGCTGATGGCCGGTGATTGAGTTGCCATTGAAGTGGGCGAGGACCGGTCTTACGCTGATGGCCGGTGGTTGAATTGCCGTTGGAGTGGGCGAGGACCGGTCTTACGCTGACGGCCTGGTTGAATTGCCGTTGGAGCGGGCGAGGACCGGTCTTACTCGACGGCCGGTGGTTGAATTGCCGTTGAGTGGGCGAGGACCGGTTTTACGCTGACGGCCGGTGGTTGAATTGCCGTTGAGTGGGCGAGGACCGGTCTTATGCTGACGGCCGGTGATTGAATTGCCGTTGAAGTGGGCGAGAACCGGTCTTACGCCGACGGCCGGTGGTTGAATTGCCGCTGAAGTGGGCGAGGACCGGTCTTACGCCGACGGCCTGGTTGAATTGCCGTTGGAGTGGGCGAGGACCGGTCTTATGCTGACGGCTGGTGGTTGAATTGCCGTTGAGTGGGCGAGGACCGGTCTTACGCTGATGGCCGGTGGTTGAATTGAAGGGTTAGTGGACCATTCTCGCACTTGGATTTGGCCGGAAAAGGCCTTAGGATGCCTGGGGCAAAGATTATAAGGGCGTGAAAGTAATTTGGCCACCTCGCAAAGAGGTCCGTACGGACCAACCTGATGCAAAGAGGTCCGCACGACCACCTTTGTTTTTTACAGCTCCTGTGTTTTGACCAGGCTTAAATGCCGAGGCTCCTCACTTCTTCTTCTTCGCGTGAACCAGAGAGAGAGAGAAAAAATCCTCCATTGTTAACCAAAATCAAAAAATTTTTGCTTGAATTGCTTGCCATGGCTGAAGGATCTCGAAGGAGTCGTTGTCAACGCAGTCAAGAGGTGGTCGAGCAACGGATGGAGCTTCAAAGGAATTGAATTTCGTTCGTTCCATCTTCGAAGAACCCGGATGTCTTGTATCCGAATGCGGAGGTGCACAATCGTCGCTCTATGAACGTCGGGGAGGTAAGAAATCTGTTCCGTTTTGATTCCCTGCTCGAATTTTTGAATGCTAGAACTAGGTTTTAGTTTTTCGCATTTTTGAATTTTTTGTTATTTTTTATGCCTTTTTGTGAAATTCTTGATGAATTGTTGAAAATGGACATGTAAAAATTGTGGGTATGTGTATTTTGTGCAGAAATGTGTTGATTAGCTTTTATTTGTGAAAATAAAGTGCTTCTCTAATGAAATGCATGCTTTGGTGTTTTGTACCGTATGCTATTTATGTATGTACATTATGAGAAAAATTATCGTGTAGTGATAATTTTTGTGAAAAAATGTGACATGTGCCGTGTTTTGTGACGGGGTTTTGTCTCGAAAGTGTGTGCCGTGTAGGACGGATTTTTTTGAAAAATGTGTTATGCATATGTGTCGTGCCGTGTGTGCCATGTTTTTGGGTGACGGACTTTGTGGGGAAAATATGTGCAATATGTGCCGTGTTTTTGTGACGGGTTATATGTGAAAAATATGTGCAATGTGTGCCGTGTTTTGTGACGGGATATATGTGAAAAATATGTGCAATGTGTGTCGTGTTTTGTGACGGGATATATGTGAAAAATATGTGCAATGTGTGCCGTGTTTTGTGACGGGTTATGTGTGCCTTTGTTTTATATTAAGTACTGTGATTGACGTACCTTTGCTGTGTTTACCTGCAGGATGCGGGGCTTATGGCCGGGAAGGCCAAGAGGATGAAGACTCTGGGATCGCTCGAGGCCGTTGTGGAGCTATGGCAATGATGCCCGATATTTCCGTGGACGGTAGGCCGAGTCCCCTGAGGCCGGTTTATGCTTCGGCCTAGGTGTGTTCGCTGAGAACCCGGGCCGGAGTTTCGACACGAGGAAGAACAAGAGCGTCTTCCTCGGGTTTATCTCGAGTATCGTGGGATACCACCCACACCTTCCACCCGAGCCGGGAGAGGTGACTGACGCCCACCGATTTTGCCGCGACACGGCTCTCCTTCAAAGGAGGAGCCAGGCGGAGAGACATGATCTCCGATGATGTGTTGACCGAGCCGCCGGGCTTGAGCCTCGTCCTCGCAGGGCCCGGGATGCCGTATGCCGACGTGGAGATGAGGATCACGGCCGCATTGGGCCTACATCCGGTACCGGCCAGTGACACGGAGCACTGGGCGCGCTCCTTCTTGTGGTATGCACCGTCCGAGACTCGTTCTCGAACCACGCGACCGCAGCCTCCTTCGCTTTGTTGGAGAGCTTGATTGACCTCGGATAGGGTCTCGTGATATTGCTTGGGGCGAGGCAGTTTGGCCGAGCTCTACTTCTCCTCGGACCGATTTAGCCTGGGGCGCGCCCGTCTGGCCTGCTTTTGACTTTGCTCTGGAGGTATGAGTTTATTGCCGTTTTTGATTTAGCAACTTGTCTTTTCTCCGTTGTCTTTTGCACCGAGCCTTCTCTCGTTTTTGTCACAGTGTGGTTTTATGAGGTTTTCCAAGCTTTCCCGTGGGATAGAGATCCCGGGTCAGTTGCCGCGCACTCCCGCTATGCTGGGCCGGGCTCGTACGGCGAGGAAGAGGAGGACCACTGGGAAGCTCACCATCGCCACGGGGATGTGCAGGAGCCGTCCTGGAGAGAGATAGCCGTGAGGGGTTTGTCTTGTTCCCGTGGACTCCTGTGATGAGGGAGATGAGTTTGAGGGGGCTCCCGAGGTGACAGCGCACGGAAGATGCCGCGGGCTCGACTTGTGATGTCATGTATCCGGGAGAGCGGGTCTTCCGGGCAAAGATGGGCCCCTGTGCTTCCCGTGGCTCCGAGGGACCCTCCCTTTGGGATGCTTGATTCCCTGGACATGGATGTGCTTGACTTCGAGAGGTACCTCGCGTGCTCGGCGCCGAGGAGTTCATTTTGTATGGAGAGGAGTACGGGGCCTTCGTGAGGAGGAAGCCGAGGACGCCGCAGTATCGGCGAGGGAGAGAGAGGCCGGCCCGCAGCTCCCCTGCAGGTTCCGATGCCGGGACCGGATTTCACGTACGTCCGCGGGGACGGATCGAGGAGGAGGGTGTCTCAGACTGCTCCGAGCAGTGCTCCCGCCGCATACAGAGCGGATCCCCGATAGATCGCGAGCGTGCTTACTCTTTTCCATCTTGGCATCTTTTCGTATTTTTCTCTTTTTGTTGTTGAGTATAACCGTATTGCCGAGCGTTTCCTTGGCCGCTTGTTGGTGCAGTCCCGGGAGAGCCTATGATATGCCGACTCGCCGTGCTACGTGGCGACGAGGTCGCTTCGCGAAGAAGATGGCTTCGAAGATATCCCGCCGGGCCCGCGACGCGTGCCGGCGCACGAGCCTATGCCTTCGAGGCATTCTCAGACGTTCCTCCGCCTAGAGCCGAGCCTGAGCCGCAGCAGAGGGGCCTTTGAGGGGGCGGCATAGCATGGATGCCGGACGTCTTCGGAGCCGCAGTGGCCTTCGAGGGAGCAAACTCTTTATCAGCTCATGCCTCCGCATGGCGCACAGTGGTGAGGGTTCCTCGAGCCTTCTTTCTTTGATCCTTTCGCCGGATTTGATCCTTCGAGTACTTTTCGTGGGAGCCTCCGGCTGGTGCTCTGTGATTCCGACGACGAGGATGTGACGGGCGAGTTTGCCTGATGCCCGACTTTTCTTCGGAGGACCTCGGCGAGGATGATGATGCTGAGGATTCCGATTAGTATTCATTTGCTTTCCCTCTTTTCATATCCCTCCTTTTTTTTTTGTTTAGCAACAGACATTTATTGGTAACTGTAATAAAACACATGTATTTGCGTGGCAAACAGCATTTTATTTTAAGATTTAATGTCATTTTTGTGATTCCTGGATTTGTCCTAGAAATTGTTGCTATTATTATTTTTTATTTTTGTACATGCCACGTGAGCCGAGAGTGTGTTTGTGGGTAGTGTATGTTTGCCGGGAATGGCTTTGGCCGTTGTTTGGGCGCTTTGGAGCAAGGTTTTGCCGAGGACAGCTGGTTGTTGTACCGTTTGTCGGGGAAATGGGTTCTGTTTGCAAGGAGGTCCGTACGGACATACTTAGCATGCAAAGAGGTCCGTACGGACCAACCTTGCTTTTGGGAAGGACATAAATGCTTTCCAAAGTGTCCGGTTCTTCCTCATTTCCCATTTGCACCATTTTCGAGCTTTCTTCCCCATTTTCTCTAGGAACCTCCATTTTTGCCATGGATTCTTCGTACGTCCCTAGAATTTTGCCGAGGCTTTCGCAGGAGAGGCAAGCACACTTCCTTGAGCGCTTGAAAACGTGGATGCGGCGCCGTATGAGGCATCGTAGACGGGCTTTCGAGGTAAGGTTTCGTCTTTGCTCGATTTGGTCTTTTAAGGAGTCGGTTCCCGATTGGGATTTGCTGCGGGCCGCCGCGAAGTTCCGGGATGTTAGGAGGCACGTGTACAGCTTCTCCTACAATGAAATGGTGCCCACTTTTGAGGATTTTCGGGCTTTGATTGGAGGACCTGAGGTGGAGGCCATCTCGCTTCCTTTGATTGGTGGTGCCGCGCGAGCGTGAAGCTTGCAGACTTTCTTCGTACTTCGTTGGAAGAAGTGCAGGCATGATCCTTGATTCGGGTCATATCGACATTTCGAGCCGCCTGAGCGGTTCATGGTTGATGATGAGAGTGACGTCTCTTGGGATGTATTTGCCTCATGCACGATAGCGACGCTCTTCATGGTCGCCTCCTTGGCATTTGTGATGGGGCTTTGCTAGATGTGGTAGGGCACCGCAGAGCCGGAGAGGATATTGTCCCGTTGGTGCCGGGGGAGACTCTTCATGGTATCGACCGTCCGGCGACCGGGGATCGTTTTATGAGAGGGGAAGCCCCACTTTGCTCACCTTGTGGCCGCGAGAGAGACTTCGTGCCATGCCCGAGGCTCCGACGTCGTTTAGCCCGTGGTCATTTGCTCGCCGACCTCTTGTGTTGATATGGATCACCCGCCTCGGGAGAGATGGATGGCACAGCCTTGGTACGCATCGATCCGCCGGGTGGGTTCCGCACCGGAGGATCGAGACCAGGAGGATCTGGCAGAAGGGTCCTACGTTGTCGAGTTCCGTGTTTGTCTTGGTCCTCCTTCTATATTCCGTCGCTTGTTTCCCAGCTTGGGATGAAGCAGAGCCTTTGGCCGGTGGGATGACCTTGCTACCGCGGAAGTAGTTCCTCTTTGTATGGCGCCTGTGTGCCTTCGTATTTTCCGAGGGTATGGAAGTATTCCGCTTTCCCTCCCGCGGTACTCCTTAGACGTCTGGGGAGCGTCAGATTGACGACTCGCATCCGGCCCGGTATGAGCAAGCAGAGTCGGGCGCTCCCAAGTGGTCTTGGAGAGCAAAGGCGTGTAGCGATTCTCGGGACCCGGCTGCCGTAGCAGCCTATTGCCTTAGAGTTCAAGCCCGGGTCTCGACCCTTTCGATGTGACGGGAGACACTTTGTTTGACTACGAGACTAGAGTTGACCGACCGACAGGGAGAGGTCCTCTTTGCTGTACTCGCAGGGAGGAGATCCGAGCCGAAGCACGGCGAATGAAGCCCCGAGAGCTACCGGATTATTTGACTCTACTGGGAGGACCCCGATCTCTGACCGAGAGACGCAGAGTTGGTTCACGTGGAGCGAAAGAAGACTCACGGGGACGAGGGAAGAAAGGAAAGAATGGCGAGGGGACAAGCGCAGATGGCGCGGAATGACCTCCTAGGTATCCATTCATTGCATTGCAAACACATTATTAGTTAAATGTATTAAGTCGTCTTTTAGCATGTTGTGAACTTGAGAGTAGACCGTGCTTGAACTCATCAAGAAATGTTGTAACCGTTAGTGATTTGTGATTTACTTTTAAAGCTTTGTCGAGACGCAAGATCTCTTGTTTGCCTTTGCTTCGTTGTGCACTTTGTCGGCGTCCATCTTTGGACTTTTCGTTGCATTCGCTGACCGAAGCCTGGGCCCCGACGGCAATCCCCTTTGCCGAGGCCTTCAGGCTTGGCCGAGAGGTTGAATGCTCCCTTGACAAGTCGTTTTGACGGTCTTTTTCGTAGCTTCCTTGCCTCTGTTGGCGTCGGGCTCTTGACCTCAATTTCGCAGCCTTCGCTTGAGCTTCTTTTATTTTTATTTTTATATTTTTTTTTGTGAGCCCTTGCTCGAGCTCTTTTTTTTTTTTTTTTTTTGTGAGCCCTTGCTCGAGCTCTTTTTTTTTTTTTTTTTTTGAAGCGCGTGAGGGCGAAGACAAGCCCCCGGCTTCGGGAAGCGCACGAGTCGGCCGTTGATGCCGAGTGACCCGCGGATGTCCTTTGATGTTGCCGCCGTCGTTGACTTGGTCGAGGTGACTGCTGGGGCGTGTTCTTGAAAAGTGCGTAGCTTGATGGAGGTCTTGATTGACATTCAAACTTTTGACTTTTTTGTGTATTTTTAGACCGGACCAATTAAGGTTGCCTACGTCTCCTGACTAGAGGGCTCAGTGTCCGCGTAGTTCGACACTACATGGAGTGCCAAGAGATGCACACTGTTCTTCTTCAGCGAAGTATCTCGCGAAGTTTGCTTCCGTTGACTGGATTCATGAAGGGATTGCCGTCCTAGGTCCGTTAGCTTCATGGCGCCTCCGGAGAAGATCTTTTGAACCACGAAAGGGCCGATCCACGTGGGTTCCCATTTTCCCAAAGGGGGTTGGTTCGAGTGGGAGGCTTTTCTTCGAGTACAAGGTCACCTTCCCCGATGTCTCTGGATTTGACTTTCTTGTCGAAAGCTCTAGCCATCCCGCTTGATAGGCTCCTGACGTGTTCCATGGCCTTTAGTCGTCGCTCGTCTAGCGTGAGCCAATTCGTCATGTCGGCTTCGAGCCATTCGACTTCGTTGATGTCATTTTCCACAAAGACTCTGAGTGAGGGAATTTCTAGCTCGATGGGAAGGATCGCTTCCATCCCGTATGTCGTGGCAAATGGGGTTTCTCCCGTGGTCGTTTCGACCGATGTGCGGTAGCCCCAAAGTGCAAGGTGCGCTTCTGCCAATCTCGTCCCTGGGTGGTCATTTTTCTGATGATCCGTTCGAGGGTTTTATTTGCCGCTTCCACGGCGCCGTTTGTTTGTGGCCGGTAGGGAGAAGATTTGTGACGTGTGATCTTGAATTCAGCCAGACCCGTCGAATTCCCCTTCGAAGTGTGAACCATTGTCCGATATGACCTCATTCGGGATGCCGTATCGGCAGATGATGTTTTCTTTGAGGAAATGTGCGACCTTCTTGGAGGTGAGTACCTTGTAGGACTTGGCTTCGACCCATTTGGTGAAGTAGTCGATGGCTACTAAGATGAACTCGTGACCGTTGCCGCCCGGCGAGCGATTTTCCCGATGACGTCAATTCCCAAGTGGCAAAGGGCCAAGGTGTAGTCATGCAAGAGAGATCGTGGGGCGGCAGATGATCGAGGTCGGAGAACCGTTGGCACTTGTCGCAGCCTTTCTGACAAAGTGGATGCAATCCGCCTCCATGGAGATCCAAGAGTAGCCCATCCCGAGAATGATTTGCATCGTGGCTCGGGCGTTCATGTGGGGACCGCAAGCCCCATTGTGGACTTCTGCTCATGAACTTGCTTGCTTCTTCTTGGCTGACGCAGCGTAGGAGTGGCCCATGGTAGCGTTTCTTGTATAACATGTCCCCGAGGATGACGAAGTGAGAGGCGAGGCGTTTTAGGGCCATGATGCTCTTGGTTTTGATCCCTTCTGTGTGTGGGTCTTCCTTGTTCATGAAGATGGCTTCCCCGCTCTTGAGGTATTGGAAGATCTGGTTATACCATGGCTCATTGACGGGCTTAGGTTCTGGTTCAATCTCACAACAGTAGGCAGGAATTTCCTTTCGTCCGACTTTGAAGGGTTTGATTGCTTTTCCTTCGGGGATTTCCACAAGGGAAGCCAAGGTGGCTAAGGCATCTGCAAACCTGTTTCGGTCTCTTGGCAAGTAATGGAAGGTGACCTCTTCGAATTGTGTGATGAGGTCCTCTATGCAGCATGGTATCTTGCAAGCCCGGGTCTATGGTTTTCCACTTGTTGGAGACTTGGTTGATGATCAAGGCCGAGTCCCCATAAACTTCGAGTTTCGGACATTCCTCTCGAGCGGCTTGTAGTCCAAGAAATAAGCAGCTTCATATTCGGGCGCATTGTCAAGTTACCTCGAAATTGAGCTTTATAGCAATTGGGGCGTGCTCGCCCTGGGATCCACCAAGAGCATACCGACGCCGTTTCCTTTTTGTTAGCCGCTCCGTCGAAGAACAGCTTGCCATCGATTTTCGCTTTCGATTGTGAAGATTCCCTCGTCCGGAAATTGTGGTTCTGGCCTCGAGCCTCGCTTCTGGGAAGTCACCCGCTTGTTCACCTACGGCCCGTCCTCGATTGACTTTTGGTTCACGTACTTGATGTCAAATTCCGCTAGAAAGAAAGACCATTTGGCGAGCCTCATTGACAGAGATGGTTTGTCGAAGAGGTACTTGACCGGGTCCATTTTGGAAACCAAGTGTACCGTGTGCGATCGCATACGTAGTGCCGTAGTTTCCCGACAACCCATACCAGAGCCGCGCAGGTTTTCTCGAGGGCCGAGTAATTGAGTTCGCCGCCTTGAAACTTTCGGGATCGACGAAGTAGATGGCGTTCGACCCGTGACTCCTTCTTTTCTTGACAGAGCATGGCTCCAACCGCGGTGTCGGTCACAGCTTAGGTATAGCAACAGTGGCTTTTCCTCGTGGGGAGGACAGAGAATCGGAGGACTCACAAGGTATGCTTTTATTTTTTAAAGGCATCTTGGCATTCTGAGTTCCATTCGATGTCGGCGTTCTTCTTCATCGCTTGAAGATTGGCTCGCACATAGAGGTCAATTGGTCGACGAAGCGGCCGATATATCACAGCGGCCCACGAAGCTTTTCACCTCTCGTCCGAGTTTGCGGTGGTCTCATTTCGATGATAGCTTTGATCTTGAGGATCCACCTCGATGCCTCTCTCGGTGACTATGTATCCCAAAACCTTGCCTCGCTAACCCCAAATGTGCATTTGGCGTGGTTAAGCCTCATTGAGTGTTTTCTGAGGCGATCAAGAATTTTCTCAGTTCGTGAGGTGTTGTCCGTCCGATCCCTTCGAGCGAACGATCATGTCATCGACGTACACTTCGATCTCTTTGTGGATCATATCGTGGAAGAGGGCGGTTGCCGCCCGTTGGTAGGTAGCCCCAGCGTTCTTTAGTCCGAACGGCATTAATGTAGCAAGAGGTTCCCTGTGGGTTGTGAAAGCTGTCTTTTCTTGATCTTCTTCGGCCATCTTGATCTGATTGTAACCTGCAAAACCGTCCACGAAAGACTTGACTTCGAAATTGGCTGTAGTGTCTACCAACATGTCGATGTTGGGTAATGGAAGATCGTCCTTGGGACTTGCTTTGTTGAGATCTCTAAGTCCACGCAACAACAGACTTTTCCATTGGCCTTGGTGACCGTGACGATATTGGAGAGCCATGTGGGGTACTCGATCACCCCGATGAAGCCGACGCGGAGCATTTTTTCGATCTCTTCCTTAACTTGTAAAGACCATTCTCGGCTTGATTCGGCGTAGCTTTTGCTTGATGGGCTTAGCCTCGGATTCAAGGGGATCCCGTGTTCTACAATGTTAGGATCTAACCCGGCATGTCTCGGTAGGACCAAGCGAACACGTCCACGAACTCTTTGAGCAAAGGCGCCAATGCGTCTTGCTCGTGCCGGTGAAGAAACTTCCGATTTGCGTCTCTTTTGGCTCTTCAAATAGCTCCCAAATTCACTTTGGTTAAAACCTCCTCGGCACTTGGGCCCGGTTTTTCTCTCGTTTGACAACATGCTTAAAGATGTGCTTAATGTATTGTTCGTTTAATGTGTCCGCTTCTTTATCAAGTGAATCGTTATTAACTCGTTTGTGTGTTAGTTAATTTATCGCTTGTTAAAGATGCAATGAGAGGATACTGAAAGATCGAAGCATTCATTAAGAGCATACGGGAATACATTATTGGCAATGAGTTCGTAATCTTTCCGGCGTGAGGCCATCGATGACTCGAGAGACTCAAATTCAAAACTAATGGACGCAGGATGAGTTTTGACACTAGACTCTAGGACTCGAGGGGTCGACCAAGTTGTTCGATCATGTCCTTTTGGCCGGGCAAGAGGTCCTGAGAATGTGGCCCAGCTTATTGAGTGGCAATGAGCTTGATAGGAGATGGGGCTTGAAAGGCTTTATGTCACCGTTCCCGATCATTGCTATCACAGAGTTATCGAAACAAAATCGATTAGATCCGGCATCTCGATTTCTTCTTCAAGAGCAGTGTAGCAGCTGGTTCGTCCCAAGCATCATCTCGCGGAGTCTTTTGCTTTTGTCTTGGGCATTACTAGCTCGAATGTACTCGTCCCGCTTGTTGAAGGCGTGAGTGTTGACAGAGAGTTTTTCGAGTTCTTCCGCCAAAGAGGGAGTTTTCCCGAACCAAAATTCACTGTGAATAGTGGTGGTTGTGGATCCCGGCAGGGCGGTGTGTCGAGGAATGCTCTTCGGACAGATTTGGCTTGAGGCCTCCGAATCTTGCCAGTTCTCGCCGGAGCTTGTCCATGGTTGTCGGCCGCCTTTGTTTGGCGCCGATTAACTCGTTCCTTTTCTCGGATCTTCTTCCAAGTTGCCGCCTTCCTTGTGAAGTACTTGGTCATGTCGAAGCCGTAAGGACGAAGATCTGAGATTGCGTGCAAGCCTCTTTTGTTATCTCGTGGAGCGTTTTCGCGCAGCTCGCTTGTCTTCCGCAATGTGTTCGGGAGTAGGAGAGTATCCTGTGCCATGCAGGTATTCTCGTTCTTTGATATTGATGATCCGTTGAGTGCCCACGGCGTTTTCCCAAACCGAGCCCCGGATGTAGTTCATGTGTTTCATCATTTTCATCGGGGGAGGAATCTTGTCCCAAATCAAAGGCAAATCTATGTGGCACACCTGGGCCTTTGGGCTTTCGATGGTGAACCCTGTTAGCATCATGCCATCATCGTCGTGTTTGATCTCTAAAACCGGGACGCCGTTGGTGTCGGTCCTTTCGTTGACTATGCTGTCGCCGTAGATGATGGTCGATCTGTTCCTTGGATGAACTTTACGCACCGATGGAGAGTGGATGCCACCCCATTGATCCGATGTAGCCAAGGACGTCCCAAAATGGCAGTGAAGGTGATCGGGATGTCGATGACTTGAAATCTGTCAGACCATTTGTTTTCCAAACCAAAGGTTCAAGGTGGCTATTCCCAAGACTGGGCGGGATGTTGAGTCGTATGCCTTGATTGCCCGAGTCGAGGGTTTTAGATCGCTTGCTTTGATCCCTAGCAAATCCATCATTTTGGCCGGAAGGACGTTCATGGATGATCCTCCATCTACCAACACCCGAGGGAGACGGCGCTCGTCCGCTTGAACCGTTATGTAGAGAGGCTCGTTGTGGTCGCCCCAAATTTTGGAAGATCGAGCTCGTGAAAGTGATGATATTGCCGTAATTGACGTTGCCAATCATCTCGAACCGCTTCATCAGTGTCACCGTGATGGGAACCATGGTCCGGGCCAGGCTTTCTTCCAACTTGAGCTTGTGCGGGTAAGATGAAGTGAGTAAGGACCAGAGCGAGATGTTAGCCTCGAGTGCGCTGAAGCCGTGTCAAGACAGGATCTTCAACCTTGGGTCCAAGGTTTCCCTTCTTTGGCGTAGGGCCCCTTTTCACCCGTGGCTCTGTATGGCCGGCCTTTTGTCCGTCCGTGGAGGATTCACTCGGGATTTGACCGAACGTGTCGAACATTCACCTCGGACTTATGGTTTTGCTTGTCTCTCCCGTTTCGGAGTGGGAGGAGCCTGATTGGCGTAAGGCCGCATCGCGCATTTCAACTCGTTCACCGTCATGGCTTTTACCGAAGCATCAATAGTGGCTTTAAGATCTTCCCAAGACAGGGGTTGGATTATCCGGACCTTCGGGCCTTCGGTGGCGGTGCGAAGCTCGTCCCACCGATCATGGAGCAAACATTGCCGTGGCCCCGTGCAGAGCTAGACTTGGCCGGAGTAAATGACGTAGTAATCAAACTTTCCCGAGGGTTCTCCAAGGGTTCCGACCGTGGGATCACCAGATTCATACCTCTTTTTCGCTTTTGTTGAGAAGATAGCTTCTTCTTTCGTCGAGGACGGCCCTCGTTCATTGCATCCCGGAATTCCATTTCCGCACAAGCACCGCAATCGCGCACGTCCCACCAGATGTGTTCGTTGTTCGGCGGTGGTACCGGGACCTCGTGAGGCCGGATGGGCAAGCTTTCCTCTCGGAAGGTCTTGTGGTCTTACGTCATAACCGCATGGCTCGCACGAGGGTAACAGTTGACTTCGGGAGACAATGAGAGATGTTAGAGGCCGTAGGAGTAGTCACGGCTTGGGAAGCCCTGTGTAGTTGGGTGGCTAAGGTTCCGAAGTGGTGCATGGCACCTTCGATCCAGGCTTGTTGCTCACCTTGACGTTTCTCAATAGCCATGAGGACCCGCCACACTTCTTCCAGTGTTGGGAAATTTCTTGGGGGTAAGGTCCCGTTCTCATCGTTGTTATCCACCGACTTGGCCATGGGAATTGACGGATCGTCCCGGTGACAGAGGTGGGTAGGACCTTGCTGTTTTGACACCGGGAGACGGGTTCCCTGGGTACTCTCGACCACTCTCTCGTTAGCCGGAGGGGTGACGGGCAAGGTTTAGACACGGGAATGGCCTAACGGGATAAAAGGGGGAAAGCTCACGTGGCATGCGGTTTCCGTTTCTTTTATTTTCTCGATTTTTTTTTGTTGTTTTAATTTACTTAAAACATGTTTTCTCGTAGTCCTAGGTAGGTTGGAAAAGATTGCTCTTCTTTTTCGCAACTATGCTAGATCCCGGGTCGCTGGAGACCATCTCGTGCGGCTATAAGCCCCTCGTTTTGCACCCGTATTTCGACATCCCGGGGTGGGCGGCCCCTGTGCGAGGGTCCTATAGTGCAAGCGGTTTCCACCGGCCTAAAAGAAAAATCGAACCTAAGGACCGAGCCTGCCATGTTCGTTTTGATGCGTTAGCCATGTGAATAGTGAATCGAGCCGGCCACTAAGTCAAGATCGTGTCAAGAGTTCGGCATGACCTTCTCTTTACCTTGCTTGTGCAAGGGATCTCGTGACGTTAGGCGTTGGCCGGGTCATATTGTCATGGCCGACGTATCAAAGGCGTGATGACATGGTGTCATGCGAGCATGGATGTATATCCGGGACGGAACATCGTCCTGGGTGTAGCTTCGAAATCAAGATCAGTCAAGATTTTAGCATGACCTTTCATCGCTTTGCTTGCGCAAGGGATCTTGAGTTCCGAGCCTTGACTTATAATGGCCGGCATGGTATATGTATCCAGCCGTATGACACGGACCGGGTAAAAACCAACCGAGTCCGGACAGAGTGTGACTCAAGACTCAAACGTGTGGTTGACGCTTGGCTAGGATGGGATGTTTGGAATGATCCCGTGCGCGCCCAAGAGGCCTAGGAAGACCAAACGGATCGCAACCGAGACCACTCCGGGTTAAGGGTTGTAGTGTGCACAGTGTATCCGAGGCAAAGAAGCGCATAGTGTGCGGTGTAACCGAGGCAAAGGCGCTGTAGTGTGCGGTCTCTAAAATTCTTTTTCCGAGTAAAACAGAGTTTTTGAAGAATTTTTAAATGTATGCACAGTATGTATATTGATGCATTTTTTTGTATTTTTATTTTTTTGTAAAATAAAAACGAAGCACGTGCACACACACACAATAGTTAAAGGAAGGGGTAAAATGAAAGTTTGACCCTCATCATCGTTTTAAAAATCTTTTGTTTTGTTTAAAAGTTTTTAAAACAAAATGTCCCCAGCGGAGTCGCCAACTGAAATTACCCGGATCCGAGCAGGCCTCGCGGCCCCGGCATCTGGCATCTTTCGCGTTGGAGGTGTCTCGCCGTTTGTTTTCGCATTCGTAGAGTCTCCACGCCGTTTTTATTAAGCCCAAAACATTGAAAAAGGGCATCAGTTTAAAGATAATTTTAAACTGTTTTTGTGTGATGAGATTTTGAGTTCGGAGGTCAGATGACTCCCCGGGAAGAGAATATTAGAATATTAGAGCTCACCCGAGTAGCCTCATAAAACGAGTCTTTCGGATACCCCTAATATCCTTTAAATGTTGTGTGTGTGTGTGTGTGCTTTTAAAAATGCATGCTGTATCGGATGTCTACATTGTATGCTATGTATGGAAATGTATTGAAATAGTATAGGAAGGAAGCCTTACCAATGTTGGTTCGTGTCTGTCTTCCGCTGGGGAATGGTGTTTGAGGTCGGAGTAGCGTTCCGGTATGGATCGGGATTGCTTCGGGAGATGCCGGTTGTCCGCGGACAGAGTTTCGGCGTGAGTTGAGGTTGCTGGGCCGTTCGGGCGCAGGTTCGGCGTGCGTGGGGATCGTCGGGATCACTCGGGCAGGTTCGGCGTGCGTTGTGGTGGCGTGGAGTCACTCGGCGCAGTTTCGGCGTGGTTTGAGATCGTCGGTTTGACTCGAAAGAGCCGGACACCGTGGAAAGACTGTGCAAGGCCTCTGAGTACCACGAGGGGCCTCGAGTACCTCGAGAGTGCCTCGGGCAGCGCAGAGCGTCTCGGGAGCGCTCGGGAGGCTTCGGAGCACCACAAGGGAGCTCGGAAGGCCTCGGAAGGATCCGAAAGGGGCCGGGAGTGCCTCGAGAGGACTTAGAGGGGAGCCAGAAGGCTAAGGGAGGAAGAGAGAAGAGGGAGGTGTGTCAAAATGAGGAGGGGAAGCCCTCTATTTATAGTAAAAATTTCGGAGCAAAGAGGTCCGTACGGACCTTCTTGGTTATCCAGAATTTTGGATTTCCTCGATTTGAGGGAATCTGCAATGATGGAGAATATTCGGAATGATGGTGTTCCTCGAGCAATAAGGTCCGTACGGACCATCTTGCATGCAAAGAGGTCCGTACGGACCAACTCTGCAGGAAGTAATCATTTTCCTCGATTTGAGGGAATATTGTGGACTTTAAGGGGATTTAGTAATCATTGAAACAAAGAGGTCCGTACGGACCTTAATTGCTTTTCTGATTTCCTGAAAATTCCCAAAAGGTCCTTTTGTCCCTTTTTATCCCAGAAAGGCTCCTCCCTTGGTTTGGTTGGGGGCTTGAGAGGGTTTTGAGAGGGTTTTGAGTGAGAGAGGTCTCTGAGACTGCGTGGATGAGTCTGCGGTGTTTCCCGTGTGTTTGAAAGGGGGTGATCCAGATTGGGGTACTTACAACCATGCAATTGTTATTCTATTAAAAGTTTAAGTTTACTGAAAACACGTTTTTCTCAGAGTCCTAAATGGTTGGAAAAGATTGCTCTTCTTTTTCGCAACTAACCTAGGGCTTGGATCAGTGGATCTCGGCACTACGTTTATAAGCCCCTCATTTTTCACCTGTAAATCGTCTTCCCGGGAAGGAAAATCCCGAGCGAGGGTCCTATAAGGCAAGCGAGTTCCACCGACAAAGGAAAAAGTGAACTTAAGGCTAGCTGGTCACGCAAACTTTCAACGTATGTGACACGCGGGCCACGGTCGAAGTCAACATCCTTAAGTTAAGGCAGAAATCGTGCCGAAATTTTGGCATGACCTCTCTTGACTCGCTTGCGCGAGGGGCCTTAGCTTTTGGCGTTGGCCAAGTTATGGCTGGCACGGTGCATACGTTGAGGGTTTGGTGACACGGTATCACATTGAACCTTCGGGTATGTTTTTTGGCATGGCTCCGCGTCAAAGTCAAGGCTGAAAAGCTAAGACTTCGGGTCGGGAATGACCTTCGGTCTCAAATTTTAAGTTTGACTTGTGAGGGAGATCGGCGTAAAAAACATACACTTGGGCTTTATGACACGTACTAAGCCAAAAACCAATCGGGGTCTTGGACGAAGTGTGACACAAAGAGTGCATGGCTTACACGGGCTAGGATGGACTGTTTGGGACGACCCTGTGCGCGCTCGAAAGGTGTCTGGCAGACCAACCGAGCTGCAACTGAATGGTCATCCCGGTTTACGGGTCGTAGTGTGCAGTGTACCGAGGCAGCAAGTGCACGTAGCGTGCGGTGTATCGAGGCAGCAGTACAAGTAGTGTGCGATCACTAGAGCCGTCAAGTTGGGACGGTCCCGTTGGGACGTCCCGTCCCGACATACAAATGGGATGGGATGGGACGGCATTTTTTCATCCCGTTTAAAAAAGGGACTATTCGGGACGTCCCATTTGGGACGCGGGACGAACGGGATATGGGAGGGATGGGACGGGACGTCCCATTCCCGTTTCAGAAAAAAAAAACTCACAAAAAAAGAGTCAAAATCAAAATAACCTAACCCTAACCATCTATCCATTCTTTTCTTTTCTCTTTCTCTTCCGTTACTCCGCATCCGCTACGCAGCAAGATACCTTCGCCCTACTTCTCTCAACACAATGATGTTCAAGACCAGGTAAGTTCGCTAACATGTTGTTCTTAATCTTTACTTCAGGCATTTGTTGCGAAGAAATGGGTTTTTGTTCTTACAATCGTTTTCGTTAATTTGGTTTTAATCTATACTTCAGGTTTTAGTTGAAGGTAAAGGTATATCAAGAGCTGCCATACTCAATAGGCCATCAAAACTTAATGCTCTCACCACCTCCATGGTTAGTTACCCGTTTTACCTTCAATTTCGACCAATTTCTTTTGTGGGTGTTTCCAAATTTTAATTTTGTTAGCTTATTTATTCTAATTTCTACTTCCATGGCCAGATTGCTTTTTTTTCCCCTTCAATTTCTTTTTTTTCCCCTTCAATTTCGACAAAAAATCTTGTGGGTGTGTAAGTGCTCCAATTTGAGTTGTTAGTATTTTCGTTAGAAAATTAACGAAAGCCCTAACATCCCTAACATTTCTAACAATTCCTAACTTTTCTAACAAAGCAAGGGTAAATTAGGGATTGCTATTTAGAGTTAAACAAGGAAAAGAATCTTAAAAAAGATAAAATTCCGAAATCAGTAAGCTGTAAAACACAAACTGGTTGAAAATTTGAATAATATTCCTTTGGTCCAAAGCCTGCAGCAGCATTTAATGAACAGTGCACGCTGCAGGAAGGATCCGCGCGGATGGAAATGACATTCTCAGAGGCCTATAAATTGATCCCCTCAGTCTCAGAAAAACAAGGAACAATTCACTCACAGCAAGCACCTTGGCGAAAATACTAGAGAAAACAGTGGAAATTCCTTGAATTGCCACCTTTTTCTTTTGATTATTTTCCCAAATCACACTCACTAAATACTCTCAAATTCAAAGCTCAAACACAAACACAAAGAAGATAGGATACCACCATTGGTAAACCCTCCTTTTCCCTACCTTAAATCTCCCTCATCCATGCATGCATCTCACCTTTCAAAGATGTAACTTGCTTGTTGTCCATCCCTTGCTCTAGATCCAAGAGGATCACCATGGAAGTTCATCTCCATGGATGATCTTCTACAAGGATAAACATTCCCTCTAAACCATTTTAAAAGGTCCAAATTATTTCTTACTCACTTAAAAGTGTTTTTCCAAAATCATTTTCATACATAAAATCTTGATTTCAAAGTTAAATCTCCCCTTCCCAAGCAAATGAAGTGCTTTAAGTCCTAATATACCCTAAGGATGGCTTGATATACTAGATCACTACTAAAATGTTTAGTGATCACTAATCAAAGCCTAAGTAAATGGGGACAAAACATGGATGCAAACCCCCTTTAAATCACATTTTCCTTCTTGAGAATGTTGCTGTCCAGTAGCCTTTCTCTAAGACCTCTGTCCATTGTCTAATTTATTGGACACAGAAAAACTTGGAATTTTGTGAGCACCCCAACCCGGGACCTATCTCGTATCCCGAGCTTGAGAAGCCCAAACTAAGAAGTCTCATTTTCCATTTTCAAAAATCTTTTACTTACCTTTACAAGGAAACCAATTCTCAATTTTCCATAAACAAAATCAAATATAATATCTCCACTTTGAGGAATTTAAACAATTACTTTAAGAACCATACTTAATTAATTACATTGAAAACCCTAATTAACATTGTTTAACAAAAGAGTTTTCACTACCACTTATAAAAGAGTAATACTTAAATATGACTCCCTACAACCCACACTTATACCTATCCTGACAAATTCCAAAAGCAACAGTCCACAATCGTATCCCCGCCTCACCGGTTCAGTCACCTGTCTCAAAGACAATCTAAAGCAAGAAAAGGGAAGGGGTGAGAATAAATCTCAATGAGCTATTATGAATGCAGCAAGATGCCAAACAAGGTGCAACACATAGCATGGTAGCACATAACACATTATGAAAGCGGTAAACACCTTACGTTACCTCATTTTACCTTTTCCCGTCTGAACAATAAGTCGTACAACGTGGGAGTAAAACTCCACTCTTTGGTGAATTGCCTCCAGCACATTCACCTCTTATAGGACTCATACTCCAGAGATCCATATAAGAAAAGATACCTATAATAGAGTATCCAACAATAAGATCGCTAACTGTAAAGCTTTAGGCTTAATACAGAAGCATTCCCCCCGTACACCAATCGCAACAGGTCTGTAAAGGCTTCTTCATGCTCAATACAGTCGTTAGCACACCCACTCTGTGGCCACAGAGGGGACGGTCCCAGGTATGATGAACCTTCAATCACTTATAGAACAAATCCATAATTGATTGAATTCCATTATACCCCCGAATATCAACATGTTCAAGCACAATATAGATACTTGAAACATAATCCACAAAAAGGGATAATCATATAACAACATGGTAATGTATACTCATGAAATCAATACCATAGTGCAACAACCATTTAGTACACTATGCATCATAATATAACAACATGGTAATGTATACTCATGCTAATCAATACCATAAATGAATATAAATTCAAGTAAGGTAACCATATAACCAAATAATCCACACTTGGGATGCAATGTAACAACAAGTCAATTATTCCACACTTGGGATACAACACAACCATATATCAAATAATCCACAATTGGGATACCACATAACACTTGCCAATTAATCCACACTTAGGATGCACATAACAGTATGTCTAATAGTCCATACTTAGAATATTATGGTAACCATAAAATCAATAATTCCACAACTTGGAATAACAATGCCACAAGGTGATACATACCCATTTCCCATTAGATCCATAGTGAAACCTATAGCTTCTACACTATTGTTAACTACTCACCAAGAATATGGAATAAGTAAGGCCACTATGAATCATAAATCATTCCTACATTTTCATTATACAACCTCGAATATCCTTAATAAAAGTTCAAGATCTATTTCCCAAGTTGGAACTATTTTGGTGAAGTACTAATCAAACCTAACAATTGTTTCCTGACAATGATCCATATTACAAGGTCCCGATAGAGATTCAAGTTAAATTATTAAGTTGTAGTCACAATGCTTAAGTAGCCCAAGTTCTACTTTAATCTAAGTTGAGAAGGTTTGATTAATATCCGAAAGTGATTAGGTTCCATTAATTTATAGTGGTTAGGATTCTCAAACCATCCTACAAGATCATTATACAATAAGACAAAGCCTCTATGAAGGTTCAAGCTCAATTTACTAAGTGGGAGTCACAATCTATAAGGGACCAAACAAGGTTGCTACACAAATTCTGGTTTAGATTCAAAATTCAGTTTCCTGGGGTCTTGGGCGACCGCCCATACCTCTTGGGCGACCGCCCAAGAGGGTTTTTCAAGCAATGTGGTTTCTGGACACATGGGCGACCGCCCATGCCCCGGGGCGACCGCCCAAGTGCCTGGGCCAGAAATTCTTAAGTTTCCCTTTTTGTCTCTTACCATTTTTCTTTCCTTTACCATACTTCTTATACTCATGAACCAACACAACCCAAATTTATCAATTTCAAACTTAGAAGGCTTACTTAACATTAAACAATTCATACTAAACCATGAAAACCAAAATGATTTCTTTAGATTATTTACACTTGAGTTCCCACTCATTCCACTAACCCATTTCAAGTTTCCATTTTCTAAATCTAATTCCACCCATTTCATCATCTTATTTCAAGTTAAAATCTTCTAATCTCATTCACCCATTTCTCTACCACATTCCAAGTTTGAACTTCTTACTTTAATTAAACCCTTTTTCTTACCCTCTTGAACCACTTTCTTAACCAATAACAACATTCTAATTCATTTACTAAATTTCTCAACTCCAAGGAGATTTCCAAGCATCAACCAATCATTTCAATAATAAGAACAACATTTAATAGTTTATGAACATCACATAAAAGGGAAAGTCATAATAACTCACCTAGAAATTATGAAGTGGAATAAGAATCTTCTTAGCTCAATGTTTTCCTCTTGACTCCATGAATCCAAAAGTACACCCGGATCGTCGATTGGAGAAGAATTGGATTTACTATGAATTTTGGAAGAAAGGATCTTGGGAAGGATTTCCATGGAGTTTTTTTCCATGGAACTTTTTCTTTAAAGAGGATGAAGGAGGTTGATGGAGGAAGATGTAAAGAAGATGGGGGAAAGTATGGGGAGGAGTATGGGAGGAGGATAGCATCATTGACTAAAGAGGGGGAAGGGTGAGGAATTTAAGGGAAAAGGAAATGGCCCCCCATGCCAAATGGAAAAGGCTTTCCAAATTTCCACATTAATAAATCTAACTACCCACATTTTATTTATTTTGTCCATTTCTTATTATTATACTTCTCCCAAGATGTTTTATTTAATTTTCCAATCATATCACCCTAATATAAGAAATTAATGATATAAAATAAACACATAAAGTTAACATTAATTTTTAAAAGCATATAATATGATAATAAAATAGTGCCTAGGTTTAGGGTCGTTACATTCACTCCCCCTTAAAGAAAATTCGTCCCGAATTTTAAACTTGATTACCTTAATGATCAATAACAAAGGTTATTTCTCCAAGCATTTTGAATTACAACCTTCAAACAGTTTACTTAATGCCATGATTCGTCTATACATTCTCTCAACCCAAATATTTTAGAATTTAATCCCGGAATTTCGATTCTAATGACTCTCAACGGTTTCCCCACATAAGTCAAATCCACCAAATCATTCTTAACTGAAGAACTCCATACGTACGGAGGATCATACAAATGCTTTTTCCATACCAAGCTTCGCCCAGTACCACTTCAATGCTAAACTAAAAACTGTTATTACATAAACTTGCTAAGATTAGCTAACTTCTCAACTGGAAAGGAGGTCCATCATACCACACACAACCTATTTTCAGAATCTAGATAATCTTCTAATCTCTTCCTTTTAAGTAACTAAATCCTCCAACTCTTAGGATTGATAACAAATTCCACAAGAGGGCTTCAAAAAGGTAAGGTTCTCACATAAAACAATTGCAGCCACTCTCGAGTAGAGAGTAAGAAAATTCCGGTTTATCTAAGCCAACTTCCTCGAAGCATACACTATTACTTTTCCAATTCTCATAATATCACCATCTAATTCTCCTTTAATACGCACTTAAAATTTCACAAAGTCCTCACATCCATTAAGTAAGATAAGTATCGGATCTATAGCCAATCTATTTTCCATCTCTATCAATATAATTCATACTTATTACATCCTACACCATTTATACATCCTTTAGAATTAATTAAAGCAACGATCTTTCATTTCTCAAGGATTCCTTAAAATTTCCTTCGGTAGCACTTGCCAACCCAAAAAAAAAAAATCACGAACACAATCCTAGTAAGATCTAGGGAACATCCAAGCTTAAGACTTTAGAACCCAAAATTTAGAATCCTCTCAAGCCAACTCACACTTGCTAAACTCTTCAAACCATGAATTCCCACTAAAGGCAAATAACATAACTCTCAAATGATCCTCTCATAACTTTAAATAACCAAGAAGCTCATTAATCATAATTACCGTAAAGCCGTCAAGATAAAGATTAAAATTCCGATTATCATACTTAGAATCAATACATGAGATACTTTGATGGAAACACATTTACCATCTACTCACAACTAGCACATAAACTTTTTGAAAAGACTTCTTATGCAAGTCTAACACATACCAAACATCCTTCACACTCTGAACCAAAACTTTCTGTCTTTAATACTTATATAACAAGAGTACCACATAAAGGTTCATCTGAATCAATTACCAATGTAAACAATTTAGGCACAGAAAAGAAGACTCACTTCTTATGATAGTCTACCAATACACAACAACTACTTAACCCTCCAGGTCAAGTATATCTCATAGCTACACATCGGTAATCATAACACATAAACTGGCAATGCGTGCCCAACTATAACCACATCACCACTGTGGTAAACCAAAGAAGATTCGAGGTATTCTCTCTTAGGAGCAGAATCCTCTAACAATAAAACAATTTCTCAAGTAATGTATGCCACATAAAAGCAACATGCTATGCCACACATAATGATATGAAACAAGATCAATAAAATATAACCCCTAACTTCTGAGACAGGGAATTTTACCTCTAGTGACCCCTGAGAGATCTATCTCTCCTGGAACCGAAACACATACTCGATCATAGGCCGTTACTTTACAACACCATTTTACTCTAGACAATATTGCTATTATTAAACCTTTCTTCAAATCCTTTCATGATCATTATAACTTAACTAAAATGGATACATAATTCCCAATAACTTTGAATATCAACCTTACCACATTCATTCCAAAACCACCCTTTTCTGTTTATTTCTAAAGCCCTTTTAATTGACTAACCACTACAATCACCATGTATATCACCTAATACATCATATACTATATAAGACCACAATTCACCAACAACTATACCACTTAGTCAATTTTAAGCATAAAGTTCTCAAATGATACCACATACTGTCTCCAAGTCCTATAACCCTATTACTCTATCTTCCCACATTAAATCATATCTTATTATCACTAGTTGCCATATTCATTCACCCACTACCTAAGTTATTTTTATTATTTTTACACATCACAAATCACCCAACAATACTCTCTCCACCATATGTTAACCTTTATAATACTCTTTCAATTACCAACCTATATTTGATCAAACCATCACTCTACTCATTTTCAAACCCCTTTTCTCATTATTCCAACAACCCAACAAATTGTCAAACTTATCAAAAATCATTTATACGGTAATGATAGCATTGTACATCACATATAACAACAACTTTACAACTTAAACAACTTCATGAAAAGGAACCCTAAATAATACCACATACTTAAATCATTTTTCTTAACATCAATACTATACCAAGACTTCACTATATCACATCTCAACTAATTTAACAATTTTCAACCCAAGTAAAATGCACCAACCCACCTGTAACATTTCCCAGATTCAATCCCAAAACCATTTGAATTCATTACTAAAATACCATAATGGTGAGGCTACAATTTAAACATCCTTCATTTCCTAGAACCTTTCGCTGGTCATCATTGTTTCCCCATTAGAACAAACTCCCGCACTAAACACTCGGCGTCAATTACCACACATTTCCCTTAGTTTAGACATCTACCCTTGACCTCTAAACTAAGCTCTGATACCAACTGTGAGCACCCCAACCCGGGACCTATCTCGTATCCCGAGCTTGAGAAGCCCAAACTAAGAAGTCTCATTTTCCATTTTCAAAAATCTTTTACTTACCTTTACAAGGAAACCAATTCTCAATTTTCCATAAACAAAATCAAATATAATATCTCCACTTGGAGGAATTTAAACAATTACTTTAAGAACCATACTTAATTAATTACATTGAAAACCCTAATTAACATTGTTTAACAAAAGAGTTTTCACTACCACTTATAAAAGAGTAATACTTAAATATGACTCCCTACAACCCACACTTATACCTATCCTGACAAATTCCAAAAGCAACAGTCCACAATCGTATCCCCGCCTCACTGGTTCAGGTCACCTGTCTCAGCACAATCTAAAGCAGTAAAAGGGAAGGGGTGAGAATAAATCTCAATGAGCTATTATGAATGCAGCAAGATGCCAAACAAGGTGCAACACATAGCATGGTAGCACATAACACATTATGAAAGCGGTAAACACCTTACGTTACCTCATTTTACCTTTTCCCGTCTGAACAATAAGTCGTACAACGTGGGAGTAAAACTCCACTCTTTGGTGAATTGCCTCCAGCACATTCACCTCTTATAGGACTCATACTCCAGAGATCCATATAAGAAAAGATACCTATAATAGAGTATCCAACAATAATATCGCTAACTGTAAAGCTTTAGGCTTAATACAGAAGCATTCCCCCCGTACACCAATCGCAACAGGTCTGTAAAGGCTTCTTCATGCTCAATACAGTCGTTAGCACACCCACTCTGTGGCCACAGAGGGGACGGTCCCAGGTATGATGAACCTTCAATCACTTATAGAACAAATCCATAATTGATTGAATTCCATTATACCCCCGAATATCAACATGTTCAAGCACAATATAGATACTTGAAACATAATCCACAAAAAGGGATAATCATATAACAACATGGTAATGTATACTCATGAAATCAATACCATAGTGCAACAACCATTTAGTACACTATGCATCATAATATAACAACATGGTAATGTATACTCATGCTAATCAATACCATAAATGAATATAAATTCAAGTAAGGTAACCATATAACCAAATAATCCACACTTGGGATGCAATGTAACAACAAGTCAATTATTCCACACTTGGGATACAACACAACCATATATCAAATAATCCACAATTGGGATACCACATAACACTTGCCAATTAATCCACACTTAGGATGCACATAACAGTATGTCTAATAGTCCATACTTAGAATATTATGGTAACCATAAAATCAATAATTCCACAACTTGGAATAACAATGCCACAAGGTGATACATACCCATTTCCCATTAGATCCATAGTGAAACCTATAGCTTCTACACTATTGTTAACTACTCACCAAGAATATGGAATAAGTAAGGCCACTATGAATCATAAATCATTCCTACATTTTCATTATACAACCTCGAATATCCTTAATAAAAGTTCAAGATCTATTTCCCAAGTTGGAACTATTTTGGTGAAGTACTAATCAAACCTAACAATTGTTTCCCGGACAATGATCCATATTACAAGGTCCCGATAGAGATTCAAGTTAAATTATTAAGTTGTAGTCACAATGCTTAAGTAGCCCAAGTTCTACTTTAATCTAAGTTGAGAAGGTTTGATTAATATCCGAAAGTGATTAGGTTCCATTAATTTATAGTGGTTAGGATTCTCAAACCATCCTACAAGATCATTATACAATAAGACAAAGCCTCTATGAAGGTTCAAGCTCAATTTACTAAGTGGGAGTCACAATCTATAAGGGACCAAACAAGGTTGCTACACAAATTCTGGTTTAGATTTAAAATTCAGCTTCGGGGTCTTGGGCGACCGCCCATACCTCTTGGGCGACCGCCCAAGAGGGTTTTTCAAGCAATGTGGTTTCGGACACATGGGCGGCCGCCCATGCCCCTTTGGGCGACCGCCCAAGTGCCTGGGCCGAAATTCTTAAGTTTCCCTTTTTGTCTCTTACCATTTTTCTTTCCTTTACCATACTTCTTATACTCATGAACCAACACAACCCAAATTTATCAATTTCAAACTTAGAAGGCTTACTTAACATTAAACAATTCATACTAAACCATGAAAACCAAAATGATTTCTTTAGATTATTTACACTTGAGTTCCCACTCATTCCACTAACCCATTTCAAGTTTCCATTTTCTAAATCTAATTCCACCCATTTCATCATCTTATTTCAAGTTAAAATCTTCTAATCTCATTCACCCATTTCTCTACCACATTCCAAGTTTGAACTTCTTACTTTAATTAAACCCTTTTTCTTACCCTCTTGAACCACTTTCTTAACCAATAACAACATTCTAATTCATTTACTAAATTTCTCAACTCCAAGGAGATTTCCAAGCATCAACCAATCATTTCAATAATAAGAACAACATTTAATAGTTTATGAACATCACATAGAAGGGAAAGTCATAATAACTCACCTAGAAATTATGAAGTGGAATAAGAATCTTCTTAGCTCAATGTTTTCCTCTTGACTCCATGAATCCAAAAGTACACCCGGATCGTCGATTGGAGAAGAATTGGATTTACTATGAATTTTGGAAGAAAGGATCTTGGGAAGGATTTCCATGGAGTTTTTTTCCATGGAACTTTTTCTTTAAAGAGGATGAAGGAGGTTGATGGAGGAAGATGTAAAGAAGATGGGGGAAAGTATGGGGAGGAGTATGGGAGGAGGATAGCATCATTGACTAAAGAGGGGAAGGGTGAGGAATTTAAGGGAAAAGGAAATGGCCCCCCATGCCAAATGGAAAAGGCTTTCCAAATTTCCACATTAATAAATCTAACTACCCACATTTTATTTATTTTGTCCATTTCTTATTATTATACTTCTCCCAAGATGTTTTATTTAATTTTCCAATCATATCACCCTAATATAAGAAATTAATGATATAAAATAAACACATAAAGTTAACATTAATTTTTAAAAGCATATAATATGATAATAAAATAGTGCCTAGGTTTAGGGTCGTTACATTCACTCCCTTAAAGAAAATTCGTCCCGAATTTTAAACTTGATTACCTTAATGATCAATAACAAAGGTTATTTCTCCAAGCATTTTGAATTACAACCTTCAAACAGTTTACTTAATGCCATGATTCGTCTATACATTCTCTCAACCCAAATATTTTAGAATTTAATCCCGAAATTTCGATTCTAATGACTCTCAACGGTTTCCCCACATAAGTCAAATCCACCAAATCATTCTTAACTGAAGAACTCCATACGTACGGAGGATCATACAAATGCTTTTTCCATACCAAGCTTCGCCCAGTACCACTTCAATGCTAAACTAAAAACTGTTATTACATAAACTTGCTAAGATTAGCTAACTTCTCAACTGGAAAGGAGGTCCATCATACCACACACAACCTATTTTCAGAATCTAGATAATATTCTAATCTCTTCCTTTTAAGTAACTAAATCCTCCAACTCTTAGGATTGATAACAAATTCCACAAGAGGGCTTCAAAAAGGTAAGGTTCTCACATAAAACAATTGCAGCCACTCTCGAGTAGAGAGTAAGAAAATTCCGGTTTATCTAAGCCAACTTCCTCGAAGCATACACTATTACTTTTCCAATTCTCATAATATCACCATCTAATTCTCCTTTAATACGCACTTAAAATTTCACAAAGTCCTCACATCCATTAAGTAAGATAAGTATCGGATCTATAGCCAATCTATTTTCCATCTCTATCAATATAATTCATACTTATTACATCCTACACCATTTATACATCCTTTAGAATTAATTAAAGCAACGATCTTTCATTTCTCAAGGATTCCTTAAAATTTCCTTCGGTAGCACTTGCCAACCCAAAAAAAAAAATCACGAACACAATCCTAGTAAGATCTAGGGAACATCCAAGCTTAAGACTTTAGAACCCAAAATTTAGAATCCTCTCAAGCCAACTCACACTTGCTAAACTCTTCAAACCATGAATTCCCACTAAAGGCAAATAACATAACTCTCAAATGATCCTCTCATAACTTTAAATAACCAAGAAGCTCATTAATCATAATTACCGTAAAGCCGTCAAGATAAAGATTAAAATTCCGATTATCATACTTAGAATCAATACATGAGATACTTTGATGGAAACACATTTACCATCTACTCACAACTAGCACATAAACTTTTTGAAAAGACTTCTTATGCAAGTCTAACACATACCAAACATCCTTCACACTCTGAACCAAAACTTTCTGTCTTTAATACTTATATAACAAGAGTACCACATAAAGGTTCATCTGAATCAATTACCAATGTAAACAATTTAGGCACAGAAAAGAAGACTCACTTCTTATGATAGTCTACCAATACACAACAACTACTTAACCCTCCAGGTCAAGTATATCTCATAGCTACACATCGGTAATCATAACACATAAGCGGCAATACGTGCCCAACTATAACCACATCACCACTGTGGTAAACCAAAGAAGATTCGAGGTATTCTCTCTTAGGAGCGTAATCCTCTAACAATAAAACAATTTCTCAAGTAATGTATGCCACATAAAAGCAACATGCTATGCCACACATAATGATATGAAACAAGATCAATAAAATATAACCCCTAACTTCTGAGACAGGGAATTTTACCTCTAGTGACCCCTGAGAGATCTATCTCTCCTGGAACCGAAACACATACTCGATCATAGGCCGTTACTTTACAACACCATTTTACTCTAGACAATATTGCTATTATTAAACCTTTCTTCAAATCCTTTCATGATCATTATAACTTAACTAAAATGGATACATAATTCCCAATAACTTTGAATATCAACCTTACCACATTCATTCCAAAACCACCCTTTTCTGTTTATTTCTAAAGCCCTTTTAATTGACTAACCACTACAATCACCATGTATATCACCTAATACATCATATACTATATAAGACCACAATTCACCAACAAATATACCACTTAGTCAATTTTAAGCATAAAGTTCTCAAATGATACCACATACTGTCTCCAAGTCCTATAACCCTATTACTCTATCTTCCCACATTAAATCATATCTTATTATCACTAGTTGCCATATTCATTCACCCACTACCTAAGTTATTTTCATTATTTTTACACATCACAAATCACCCAACAATACTCTCTCCACCATATGTTAACCTTTATAATACTCTTTCAATTACCAACCTATATTTGATCAAACCATCACTCTACTCATTTTCAAACCCCTTTTCTCATTATTCCAACAACCCAACAAATTGTCAAACTTATCAAAAATCATTTATACGGTAATGATAGCATTGTACATCACATATAACAACAACTTTACAACTTAAACAACTTCATGAAAAGGAACCCTAAATAATACCACATACTTAAATCATTTTTCTTAACATCAATACTATACCAAGACTTCACTATACCACATCTCAACTAATTTAACAATTTTCAACCCAAGTAAAATGCACCAACCCACCTGTAACATTTCCCAGATTCAATCCCAAAACCATTTGAATTCATTACTAAAATACCATAACGGTGAGGCTACAATTTAAACATCCTTCATTTCCTAGAACCTTTCGCTGGTCATCATTGTTTCCAGCCATTAGAACAAACTCCTGCACTAAACACTCGGCGTCAATTACCACACATTTCCCCTTAGTTTAGACATCTACCCTTGACCTCTAAACTAAGCTCTGATACCAACTGTGAGCACCCCAACCCGGGACCTATCTCGTATCCCGAGCTTGAGAAGCCCAAACTAAGAAGTCTCATTTTCCATTTTCAAAAATCTTTTACTTACCTTTACAAGGAAACCAATTCTCAATTTTCCATAAACAAAATCAAATATAATATCTCCACTTGGAGGAATTTAAACAATTACTTTAAGAACCATACTTAATTAATTACATTGAAAACCCTAATTAACATTGTTTAACAAAAGAGTTTTCACTACCACTTATAAAAGAGTAATACTTAAATATGACTCCCTACAACCCACACTTATACCTATCCTGACAAATTCCAAAAGCAACAGTCCACAATCGTATCCCCGGCCTCACTGGTTCAGGTCACCTGTCTCAGCACAATCTAAAGCAGTAAAAGGGAAGGGGTGAGAATAAATCTCAATGAGCTATTATGAATGCAGCAAGATGCCAAACAAGGTGCAACACATAGCATGGTAGCACATAACACATTATGAAAGCGGTAAACACCTTACGTTACCTCATTTTACCTTTTCCGTCTGAACAATAAGTCGTACAACGTGGGAGTAAAACTCCACTCTTTGGTGAATTGCCTCCAGCACATTCACCTCTTATAGGACTCATACTCCAGAGATCCATATAAGAAAAGATACCTATAATAGAGTATCCAACAATAAGATCGCTAACTGTAAAGCTTTAGGCTTAATACAGAAGCATTCCCCCCGTACACCAATCGCAACAGGTCTGTAAAGGCTTCTTCATGCTCAATACAGTCGTTAGCACACCCACTCTGTGGCCACAGAGGGGACGGTCCCAGGTATGATGAACCTTCAATCACTTATAGAACAAATCCATAATTGATTGAATTCCATTATACCCCCGAATATCAACATGTTCAAGCACAATATAGATACTTGAAACATAATCCACAAAAAGGGATAATCATATAACAACATGGTAATGTATACTCATGAAATCAATACCATAGTGCAACAACCATTTAGTACACTATGCATCATAATATAACAACATGGTAATGTATACTCATGCTAATCAATACCATAAATGAATATAAATTCAAGTAAGGTAACCATATAACCAAATAATCCACACTTGGGATGCAATGTAACAACAAGTCAATTATTCCACACTTGGGATACAACACAACCATATATCAAATAATCCACAATTGGGATACCACATAACACTTGCCAATTAATCCACACTTAGGATGCACATAACAGTATGTCTAATAGTCCATACTTAGAATATTATGGTAACCATAAAATCAATAATTCCACAACTTGGAATAACAATGCCACAAGGTGATACATACCCATTTCCCATTAGATCCATAGTGAAACCTATAGCTTCTACACTATTGTTAACTACTCACCAAGAATATGGAATAAGTAAGGCCACTATGAATCATAAATCATTCCTACATTTTCATTATACAACCTCGAATATCCTTAATAAAAGTTCAAGATCTATTTCCCAAGTTGGAACTATTTTGGTGAAGTACTAATCAAACCTAACAATTGTTTCCCGGACAATGATCCATATTACAAGGTCCCGATAGAGATTCAAGTTAAATTATTAAGTTGTAGTCACAATGCTTAAGTAGCCCAAGTTCTACTTTAATCTAAGTTGAGAAGGTTTGATTAATATCCGAAAGTGATTAGGTTCCATTAATTTATAGTGGTTAGGATTCTCAAACCATCCTACAAGATCATTATACAATAAGACAAAGCCTCTATGAAGGTTCAAGCTCAATTTACTAAGTGGGAGTCACAATCTATAAGGGACCAAACAAGGTTGCTACACAAATTCTGGTTTAGATTTAAAATTCAGTTTCCTGGGGTCTTGGGCGACCGCCCATACCTCTTGGGCGACCGCCCAAGAGGGTTTTTCAAGCAATGTGGTTTCTGGACACATGGGCGGCCGCCCATGCCCCTTTGGGCGACCGCCCAAGTGCCTGGGCCAGAAATTCTTAAGTTTCCCTTTTTGTCTCTTACCATTTTTCTTTCCTTTACCATACTTCTTATACTCATGAACCAACACAACCCAAATTTATCAATTTCAAACTTAGAAGGCTTACTTAACATTAAACAATTCATACTAAACCATGAAAACCAAAATGATTTCTTTAGATTATTTACACTTGAGTTCCCACTCATTCCACTAACCCATTTCAAGTTTCCATTTTCTAAATCTAATTCCACCCATTTCATCATCTTATTTCAAGTTAAAATCTTCTAATCTCATTCACCCATTTCTCTACCACATTCCAAGTTTGAACTTCTTACTTTAATTAAACCCTTTTTCTTACCCTCTTGAACCACTTTCTTAACCAATAACAACATTCTAATTCATTTACTAAATTTCTCAACTCCAAGGAGATTTCCAAGCATCAACCAATCATTTCAATAATAAGAACAACATTTAATAGTTTATGAACATCACATAGAAGGGAAAGTCATAATAACTCACCTAGAAATTATGAAGTGGAATAAGAATCTTCTTAGCTCAATGTTTTCCTCTTGACTCCATGAATCCAAAAGTACACCCGGATCGTCGATTGGAGAAGAATTGGATTTACTATGAATTTTGGAAGAAAGGATCTTGGGAAGGATTTCCATGGAGTTTTTTTCCATGGAACTTTTTCTTTAAAGAGGATGAAGGAGGTTGATGGAGGAAGATGTAAAGAAGATGGGGGAAAGTATGGGGAGGAGTATGGGAGGAGGATAGCATCATTGACTAAAGAGGGGGAAGGGTGAGGAATTTAAGGGAAAAGGAAATGGCCCCCCATGCCAAATGGAAAAGGCTTTCCAAATTTCCACATTAATAAATCTAACTACCCACATTTTATTTATTTTGTCCATTTCTTATTATTATACTTCTCCCAAGATGTTTTATTTAATTTTCCAATCATGTCACCCTAATATAAGAAATTAATGATATAAAATAAACACATAAAGTTAACATTAATTTTTAAAAGCATATAATATGATAATAAAATAGTGCCTAGGTTTAGGGTCGTTACAAATTTGGAGTTGACTAAAAAATACTTTTTGTATCCAACATCCTTAGGATTCCATACATATTTTTACTTTATTTTTTACGTGAGTATAACTCCCTTTTCCAAATTATTTTCCAAAAGTCAGTTTATCAGTTTCTGGAAATCCAGATTTCACATCTGTGATTTCCAGAAGGTGTTGGTCCCTCAATTCATCTCCAATCATCAAAATATTTTGCGGTCACCTTATTTAAGATGTTTTGAACAACTTTCATTCTCTGACGTTCCTCAGATTCTGAAGTTTTAAAGCTCTTAAATCCATTTTTAAAATCAAGTGTCCACTGCCTTTTTCATTCTGGCAGAATTGATTTTCAACTTCAAGGAGTCTTTTGAGTACCAAAACTCAACCCTAAAATCATACCAAAAATCATGGGACTTGTTTAATGTCTAATAAAGAGTTCTCAATTTTTAGTTCTCTCAGTTTTCATTTATTTTAACCAAAACACACACACACACACACACTCACACAAATGATTTCAAATTAGGAAGACTCGTTTTACGAGGCATTCCGGGTGAACCCTAACGTTCTTCCTGGAATGTAACGTGACCTCCGAACCCAAATCTCTAATCTCGGGCATTTTTCAAAGTTTTGGCCCTTAAAATAAAAATGGCGTGGCGACTCCGTTTTATTGATTTTCAAAAAAAGAAAAATCGCGGTGGCACATCATCACAGTGGCGACTCCGCTGGGGAAATAAAAATGAGCTTTATCTTTTTCAAAAAAAATATTTTTCAAAAAAAAAAAAAAATAAGCTTTTGTGGGTCAAACTTCCGTTCCGGCATTTGAAACCATTTGTACTGTGTGTGTGTGTGTGTGTGTTGGTTTTGCACATTTCGTGTTGTTTTGACTGTCCTGGAAGAATCGGTATTTTGACTGTCGGAATCATTTTCTTAAACTGTTTGAATTTTTGTGCCTATGTGCTTATTTGTTTATTTGCTTTCAAAAAAATTTCAAAAAAAAATCAAAAAAATTCAAAAAAAAATTCAAAAAAAAAATTTTAAAAAAAAAAAAGCAAAAAATTCAAAAAAAATTTCAAAAAAAAGATTTTCAAAAAAAAAATTTTCAAAAAAAAAAAAGTCATTTTTTTTGCATGCATCATTCTCTTTAAGACACATATGAAAATTTCTATTTTACTCAGAAAAAGAAGATAGACTACTTGCACACTACGCGCACTTGGCCTTACACTGCACACTACGTCCTTAACCCGGGGAAATTCCAGTAGCAGCCCGTTTGGCCTTATTACGCCTCTCGGTGCGAGCACGGGACTACCCAAACATCCCTTGGAGCCTCGTGTCGACCATGCACATGTCTGTGACACACTTTGTTCGAGACCCGATTGGTTTTTAGTTTGGTCCGTGTCATGCCCGGTCTGTGTATACACCTTTCCTGTCAAGCCTTAGTCGGCATACCTAGTCAATATCTTTTGGGGACCCTAATCAGTCGAAGTCATGCCGGTTTTCCGCCGCAAACTTTGACCTGATATTGACTGGCGCCTTGACTTTGACTTTGACTGGCACAACTTATGCACCGACTCCCGGCATGACACTGTGTCATCAAGGATTAACGACTATTCCATGTCTAATTACGACTTAACTAACGACGGGTCAAGATCAATTATGGACGTTCATCAGTCGGAGCCATGCCGACTTTTCGTCAAGCCCTCCGGACATGATCTTGACCTTTGACGTCAGCTTTGTCCGTAATTTACATCGAATGCTCGTTAAGACTAGATTACCCGCCAGACTTTAGGATCGTTTTTCTTTTCGGTCGGTGGGACCTGCTTGCCCTACGGAACCCTTGTTCGAGGTTACAGGTTGAGGGTCCGCAGGCGTAGTGATGGGGCCCACTGATCCAGGAATCAGAATAGTTTGCGAAAAAGAAGAGCAATCTTTTCCAACCGATTAGGTTAATAAAATACGTTTTAAGTAAACAAGAACAAATAACTGCATGTTGCATGAGCCCTAAGCCCAAACACCTACTCTCCTTCACTCCCAAATATCTGAACCCTCGTGTCTTTCCCCCCGCAGCTCCTCACAAAGCTTGGTTTCGGGTGCCGGGTCACCATTTGACCAGTTGGGAAGAGTCAAGCGCATCGTCAGCTTCACCGTTTGTTCCGACTCCGGGTTTCAGAATGTCTGCATCAGCTGGTAATGATGGGGACAACATCACTCCGCCTCCCGGGACCCCTCAAACAGAACAAAGGTGGAATCGCTTAGCGTAACGTATGAGATTGCGACAGAAGCACAGATTAATAGCCTTATGGAAGCCATCAGAGCCATGGTTTCGCCGCCAGTCTCAATCCCGATGCCACCTTCACCGTGGAAGAAGAAGAGGACCCCAATCCCACTCTCGCCGCCCGATTACTCCAGGATGCCACCACCCACCTCCTATGGTACTACTACCGTAACCCATGCTCCTCGATCTTCGGTCACCTAGCCCCAACTACGTACTACCGGATCTATGCAGCCGACGGGGCGAACCAAGTCATAGCTCCTCGCGGGACAAAATCAAGCACGAATGTCTTCTCACGCTGGGATATCTCTGAATGCCACAAAGAAATTGGAATCCCGTCTCGCTTTGGAAACGACCAAGCCGGACCTTCAAAACAGCTCGTAGTACCGCAAAGAACAGCTGGGATGCCACCACAGCTTTGGTTCGGGACAACAGCCAGATCCTCCTCGTAATGATGCCGTCACCGCTCCTAGCACAGCCTCTTACAAACCCATTTCTCACTCAGGGACCAATGGGCCACCAAGCCCCTAATCCAGTTCATCGTAATCCCTAGCCGCAATACCTCCTCGCCACACACCCTCGCCACATCCCGGCATACAGTTCAACAACTAGGGACAATGTACCCCACGCCTATGCCTACCTATGAATCTCACTGAAAACCAAGCTACCCTGGCCACATCAGCCCGCTCCGCCCACTCGCGGCTGAAAGTCAACAAGCCGCAAGGTTCTATCCCTATGCCCAGTGCTCCTACTCACGCTCCCCAGGGTAATTCGGGCCAAGGACAGTTTTTACCTATGTCCCGATCGGCCGTTCCTCCACCCGGGCCCGTCGGTAGCTCCTCACTCTAGCTCAGTCACTGGTCTGAATGCCATAGCTCCACCACAAGACCCTCATCTGGCCTGGTTCATGGAACAACACAAGGAAATGAAAGCGCAGATTGCTGAATTGAGTGCTAAAAAGTCTGCCTTCCGGCCTACGGACCCGGACTCCATTGTTCCCTTGCCCCACAAGTTTGTAATGCCTAATCTGGACCTGTTTGACGGGACTGCATGCCCGAAAACTCATCTGGACACATATACCTTGGCAATGAAGGCCAAAGGATGCACCAATCAGCCAGCTATCGACTATTTCAGCCTCCTTGAAATCCAAAGGCTCTAAAATGGTTCTTCCGCTTAAAACCCGAGGCCAGGGCTACATGGGATCAGATCACCAGTGCCTTTACAGAGAAGTACAAAGCTAATTTGGAATGGGAAACAAATAGAGTTGACTTACAGACAACCGTGCAGCATCTCGACGAGAATGTTGGGGATTTCTACAAGCGGTGGAATCTGAAACTCAGTGAGATGGCCATCCCTCCTTCTGAAGAGGAACAGTTGGACATCTTCCAGTCATGCCTGAAGTCACATCTGAGAACCTCCCTCAGTCATTTCCCGTACTCAGACTTACGGGTCATGGTTAACTCCGCAGCTAAGTTCGAAAAGGCTTACAATCAACAGCCGGCTGCTGCACCTGCTTACAGATACAGAGCTCCTCCCTCCAACACGATTCCGGCTCGTGCTAAAGGAAAAGAGATGATAAACTATGCAGGGCAGGAATGTAATAATGCAACTCCTTTTGCTCCCAGGAAACCAGCTGAGCCCAAGCCTCGGGTCATAAACCTCGAAATCTTTGGAATGCCTCTGAACGACATCTTTAGAGGATTAGTGAAAGAAGGCTTGCTGCGGCCTTTAGAAAATTTCCAACCCAGAAATCCGAATGCTCCCGTGGATACTTCTAAGTTCTGCGCTTTTCATCAGGCCCACGGACATCTAACAGATAACTGCTTTACTCTGAAAAAGGCAATCCAGGGATTGATAGAGCAAGGGAAGTTGGAAGGCCCCGAGGGGCCTAATACAGTAAAAAATCCCTTCCCGTGAAATCAAAACCAGGTGAACATGATTGAAGTCGGAGAACCTTCGTATGTCCAGGAGGATGCGGAAACTGATGAAGATCTCCAAATACCCATGGCCAACCTTGTCGAGGATCCTGAATTCGGATTCCCCCTCAGCCTTGAGGACGGTGAACAAACCAACCCTCCTTGGTCTCATGTTAAAAATTTCTTGCAAGAATACGAAGCCCGCTACTTCTCGGAGGAAGGGAAAACCGATGCTGAAGAACTGGGGCTGTTCCAGTCAAATCATGAGAAAACCATTTACACGAGATGGTTAGAGTACCAAGGAAAATTGAGCAAGAAAGCTTCAGACGGGCGCCAGTATTGGGGCTTATCAGCAAAGAGGCCGAAGAGCACTTGGAGTTAGTACACTTCGCAAGATGGCCTGGGGGAAACCAAATATGATCCCGAAGACAAAAAGTGAAGAATCGGAAGAGGAGGATTGCTTCTATATCCTTCCTGGAGTCAAGTACGTGCCGCCCCCTCTCACTCTTCCCCCACAGTTTCTGGGAGGAGAAGCGGAGTCGCAATTGCCGCTTCCGGCAATGGGGGCATATGACAATTTATGCGGCTGCACGCACCCGTCCTCCCCTAACAGATTTGACCGGCGCTCTCTCTCAGCCGAAATCCCAGTAGTATAGGAAGATGATTCTGATGACAGTAATGACAGTGATGATGATAATGACGACGAAAGTGAGGAGTCAACTGAGGCCCAAGATTCGGAATCAATCTGGAACAATCATGCCGGAAATGATATCATGGGAGCCAGACACAATGGTTGGTTGTCAGCAAGCGACAATGAAGAAACTTCGGAAGACGATTATGAAACCGAAGACATGAAAGCTATGAAATTTCCTGGGGCTGAGCACGTGGACGTCATAGAGTTCAACTCTGCCTACCATGCTTTGGGGAAAGGGTTTTCGGACACCCGATCCAGGCGGATAGTTGAAGATCTGTTAGAGAGAGGGAAACTGACTCCCATCCTCCCCAATGAGAAAGTAACCATGGTCAGATCAAATCCGCCCCGAAACAAAGTAACAATCCTTGTCAGGGTTACCCAAGAAGAGGTCACTTTCCCCGAATGTATTTCACCTCTCAGAGAAGTCCTGGAAACCGACATGATACCCGATGCTCCTCCCACGCAGAATGCTATAATCGTCTCCCCGAGTATTACGAAAGGAACCAGAGTGGCTGCACTATACCGGAGATGAAATCGAAAAGCCGTCGAGCCCTGAAAATAGCAATTCCTGTTGTGTGATAACTATGGACAAGGCAGGCTTTGAAGGCAAATTGGAGGACGCCCTAGCTCTGTGGGTCATCCAGGGGACAGCAACATAACCCCAGGTTCAAAAGCCTGTGACATGGGAAGCAGTTTTAAAAGCTGCACAGGAAGGAGCCAATACAGCTCAAGCTCAACCCCTCACCGTTGCTAGACTCGTCGTAACCAAAGGCCGATAGCCAAAAGGGCTCCCAGTTGACTCTGGCAAAGATTGAAGAAATCTAGTCAAGAAGCGACTCGATGAGGAAGTCAACCCGTTGACCCGATCCGGCAGTCTACCAGGGAACCCCAAGACAGATAAGAAGGTAGCAGATCAAGCACCAAGGGAAGACCGTCTCCCTATGCCAAGACAGCCAAACTCCCGACCTCGAGAAGGAGGACCCCGTGCTCACCCACCAAACAAACTCAGCCAACATCTCTTTGTGGTCCCCGCTACCTCATCGTACCCCCACAAGCTAAAGCTGGAAGAAAGCCTAGCCCGCACGCTAGTCCCTATTGATGCTACTCCTGATGATGTGGTACAGTTGATTGGGAACATTCACTATGGGAACATAATCACTTTCACAGACCTCGACCTCCCTCAGTTTGGAGCTGATCATAACGAGCCCCTCTTCATCACAGTCCAGCTGGATGAACGGCGTCTTCCCCGAGTTTTGGTTGACAATGGGTCCGGAATGAATATCCTCCCGGCTAAGATCATGAGTCTGCTCGACATCAAATCCACGGATTTAAAGCCTTCCTCCCTCACAGTCAAAGCTTACGACTCTACATCCCGCACAGTACTTGGGGTTGCTACTTTGGCCCTTTGGTTTGGCAAGAAGATGATACCTGTGGAATTCCAGGTTATCGAAATCCCGATCACCTTTAATGCCCTGCTGGGAAGACCTTGGCTGCATCAAGTTAAAGGGGTTGCCTCGAGCCTCCATCAGTGTGTGAAATTCGTTTCGGATGGGAATTTGACAACCATTTATGGAGACCTAGTCACTTTGGAGGGCACTGATACAGATGGGATACCTATTCTGGAGATCAAACATGACGAGGAAGGTCTCATGCTAACAGGCTTCACGGCCGAGCCTCCCAAAGCCCAAGTTTGTAACATAGATCTGACGATCACTCGGGACAAGATCCCTCCAATCTTGAATATGATGAGAAGAATGAGCTACCTGCCCGGTCTCGGTCTGGGGAAGCATCAGCAAGGAAATCACAAAGTTATTGAGGTGAAAGGACAGAAAACTCGCCACGGCCTGGGATATGAGGCCACCTCGGTAGACACTGCGAAAGAAGAGGAGATTGCCCGAAAAAGGGGAGAAGCTACCACAGGAAGGGTCCCGGTCAACGACCCTAAATCTATCCCTTTCAGTCCTAATTTGGGTGACTACTTCATGAAAGGCCCTACACAGCATGGTAATGCCACAGTCAAAGAACCTACAAAGGGATGGCTGAAGCTACAACATGACCTCAGAAAGTCCAGGGGAAACAAAGCCAACCCAGTCCGTAGGATGTTTGCGGACCTACCCAAGATACCTGGGGCTACCACCACCATGGAGAGTGAGTATACTTTCAAAGGCGTTCCAAGCCTAGTAGAGCAGTTCGAGAAGCTTGCCACTGTGGTCCCAACTGTCCAAGAAAGCCCAGAGCCTGAGTTCGAGCTGACAATGCCGAAAGCCAAAGCCACAGAAGTCTTTTCAGATGCCAGACCTGATTGATTTCGGTTCAGTCAAAGAGATGATAGCAATGATTGAGAAAGGAGAACAACGCAAATCCCGAGTCATGAGGCCCCTGACAGCAATGCCATTGAAGAATTGGGAAACTCTCTCAGGCCCGTCCACGACCAAGGAGGAAATGATCACAAAGCTTGGATTGGTTCCCCGTCCCCTTGTGTCAACCTGTGTAAAAGTCCTCCGAGTCTCTCATTATTGAGTTCGAGTCTCTCGAGTCGTCTGATGGCCTTACGCCTGAAGACTACGAGGTTGTAGCAAACGTTGTATTCCCTTTCGTTCTCAATGAAATGATGAACCTTTCTGAGTATCCCCTGATTGCCACTTTAACTAATGATGAAATAACTAATAACTTAAAAAAAAAACAACAGTTAATAATGATTCACTAGATAAAGAAGCAGACACATTAAATGAACAATATATTAAAGAAATCTTTAAGCAGGTTGTTCGCAAAAAGGAAAATCGAGCCCAAGCTGCCGAAAAGGTTTTGACAAGTGTGAATCTGGGAACTGCAGAAGAGCCTAAAGAGACACAGATTGGCAGTTTCTTTGAAGGGACTGAAAAAGATGCCCTGAGAATTCATGGACGTGTTTGCGTGGTCCTATAAAGACGTGCCTGGATACCGCTCGACCCGGAAGCCAAAGAGCACATCATATGCAGATACGGGTTGCCGGCCGAAATCATTTCAGATAATGGATCCCACTTTGAAGGGGAATGCGACAAGCTACTGGCAAAATTCAGAATAACCCGTCACAAGTCATCTCCCTACAGGCCCCAAACTAACGGAGCCGTTGAAGCAGCAAACAAGACCTTGGAAAACATCATCCGAAAAATGGCCGTCCGAGATAGAGATTGGCCTGACAAGCTACACCTTGCTCTCTGGGGATACAGAACATCCGTTAGAACAGCAACCGGGGAAACACCGTTTGCTCTTACATACGGAATGGAGCTAGAAATCCCCTCGCTCCGGGTACTGTTGGAAAGTCAGATCAACGAGGTCGAATGGCTCCAGAGTCGCCATGATGAATTGGCCCTGCTAGATGAACGCCGATTGAGAGCCATGGAACATATTCGAGCTTACCAAGGAAGGATGGCCAGAGCCTTTGATAAGAAAGTAAAACATCGGGAGATCAGGGAAGGTGACCTCGTTTTGAAAGAGAAGCCCCCAGTCCGTATCAACCCACTTGGCAAATGGGAGCC
Organism: Adenophora triphylla var. japonica; assembly: GCA_022495995.1. Lineage (NCBI taxonomy): Eukaryota > Viridiplantae > Streptophyta > Magnoliopsida > Asterales > Campanulaceae > Adenophora > Adenophora triphylla. The sequence goes on along the minus strand of JAFEMH010001206.1, from coordinate 62,452 downwards.
TGTCTGGGTCGGGCCATATATTGTTCAGAAGATCTTCTCCGGAGGGGCCATGCAACTTGCAGACCTCGACGGAAATCCTTTTGTACACCCGATGAATGGCGACAAGCTGCGCAGACACTACGCATAAAACACTGAGTCCAAAAAAAAGAGCAACAAAAAAGAAACAAAAAAAAAGAGTGCTAAAAGAGTAATACCCAACTAGGTTGAAAACCCGAAAAGGGCGACCTAGGTAAAAAACAGGGTTGCACCAAAAAAACAACAAAAAAAAAAAAAAAAAAAAAAAAAAGAGAGTGCTAAAAGAGTAATAGCCAACTAGGTTGAAAACCCGAAAAGGGCGGCCTAGGTAAAAAACAGGGTTGCAAAAAAAAAAAAAAAAGAGTGCTAAAAGAGTAATACCCAACTAGGTTGAAAACCCGAAAAGGGCGGCCTAGGTAAAAAACAGGGTTGCACCAAAAAAAAACAACAAAAACAAATTAACTGGGTCGAACTACGGAGACCTGAGCCCTTTAGTCCAAGGGAACGTAGGCAGCCGGAAACGGTTCGGTCTAAAACACAAATAAAAGTCATACTTTGTTATCAATACATTGATCAAGCCATGAAGGCGTTTCGAAAACTCTGAAGCAATTCACATATTCATTACAGTTAAAAACTTTTTGATGAGTCTAAGCTCGGTTCACTCCTACGACTTACAACCTGCTAAAAGAAACTAAAATACATAATAACTAATGTGTCTGCTACGACAAGAAAGGGATACTCGAAAACCTCAAAGTCACTCCAAGCCACTCGTACTGGCTTCTCCCCTCTTCTTCCCTCCTCTTCGGGTCTTCTTCCTCTGCACGGGAAAAATGTCAGTCTTCCTCCTACCAAGCTCTGGTGTAGGGACAGGATCTATCAAACCCGCGTCTGTCAGGGCCTTAGTAGCCCTAGCCTCGTCTCTCATCTCCTGCAGTCGAGCCGGTAACATAGGAATCCGCCCTTCCTGTCTCTTGACATAAGACTCGTAGTCAGCCACGGCATCCCCGCTCCTATCATGAGGGTTGGCCCTCGCCTCAGCCCCCCTCCTCTCAGAAACTGTCATATCTTCTACACCAACAATGGCCTCACGCCGTCCCAAAATAGCCACCTGAGTCTCCCCCAAGTGCCTCTCGTACCAATCCAAGTACCAAGTGGTCAAAAATACATGCCCCGGATGCCTGAGGATAACCCTAGGAGGAAAGACGTCATACCTCCATGCTCGAGAAAGAAATGGGAATACTGAAGGATCATCCATCGGCGTAAGCCACCACCCTGGTAGCTATATCCTCAAAATCCTCCAAAGGAGTCTGCTCCAAGCCAAACTGCCGCCGAACCAGAGCTGGATTATAAAAACTGGACTGAGAAAGCCCCTGAAGCATAATCACATGAGAACCATCCTGAAGCACTCTCCGAGTCTCTACCCGCCAATGAGGTACCAACCATCTGATATCCGCAGTCTGGCGACAAGCATCCAATACTCCCATGAGCCCTGATCATCGAGGTCCACAGTAACCCCTCACCTGGCAAAAGTCCAAGGTTTCACCGCATCAGAAGTTTTGCGGAGGACCCCCAGGCGCTCCATTAGCCACATAGTCAAGAGAAACGGGCTGCCCCCGTGCATATACCGCCTCCCGGTAGCCAACCTGTCAAGAGCATGACGGGTCTCTCCCAGGATCAAGGGCACAATATCCCAGCCCAAACGGCAGTGCACAACCACATCCAGCAGAGCCCGATGACAAATCCCAAAAGAATAAACCATAAACAAGGTACCAAACATACAGAGTGAAAAAGCATCCCAATAGGCATCATCAATCAAGCCTAAGCCCCTAAATCTATCAAGAAGACCAGAAATGTCAAAATGATCAGGATCACGGATCATACCTTGTGCTTCCTCCGGAGAAAGATGAAGAAGGTTGCACAACTTGTCAACAAAAGAAGCTCCTCCGGGCAAAGGAATCGCAATCTCCTCCACCTCGGGACCACCAAGCAAAGCCCGGAATTCTTCAACAGTCGGGACCATTTCATTGTAAGAAAAGCAAAAGACATGCCTCCTTGTATCCCAAAATGAAGAAGAAGCCCTCAAAAGCTCATAGTCCGGAACCAATTCTTTGAGAGACCGCAAGCATTTTATCTTGTACCTTTCTTCAAAGAATGATCTTCTCTCGTGCATAATCTCCCTACACCACTCCTTGAACTTTTCAAAGAACAACATTTGGATTTCTTTGGACAATTTTGGAGAATTTTTGATCATTTCCATGATTTTTCTCTCTTCTTCCCCGAAATTCCAGTAAGTTTGAACTGGAGAAGATGGAGTTTCACCACATTTATGGTCTAAACCAGATCCAACAACCGAAATAAATGAAATCTGTCAGGAGCCAGTCCAATCCGTGCGGACAGGAATGCCTCCCAGTCCAATCCGCGCGGATCCTTTTGATCCCCAGCAAAATTCTTTTTCACAGCTCAAAACCTGCACAAAACCTGTCAAAAATAGCTCATATACCATACATCCACACCCTTGCCAAAAAACCAGGGCTCATGCAGCATTGCATTCATAATAGATAAAAAAAAAAATAATAAATAACATTAATCCTAGATTATTACATTCCAAAAAAAAGTAAAAACAAAAAAATGTGTGCATAAAAAATAAATTGTATCCGTCAAAACAAGTACAATCCCAGAATCGATCAGAGATCATCAATCAGAATCCTCAGTGGCTGGCGCTTTCCCCCGGTCCCTCTTGCGACTCGGGCCCGCCTCCTCAGTAGCCATGAATATCTCAAGCTCGGGATCGTCATCCTCGTCTCCAGAGAGAGGCTCGCCTGGATCAACCGGTACCCCACGATAAGGCAAGCAGAGATCCGCAAAGAAGTCATATCTGAACGTGAACGCGTCGGATCCCTGGACATGCGAAGATGATCCACCGTGGCGCCAAACATGCCCCTGTCCATGCAAATCCCCGAGAATGTCGTGGTCCGGAGGCAGCTCCATGCCGGGATCTATGAGAGGAGAAAGAGGAGTCTCGGTAGAATGCTCCGAAGGAATAGGGGAAGTCTCCCACTCTACAGGCGCCGATTGTGCATGTCTCGCTCTGCCCTGAGCAACCCCACAAGCAACCATCCTCCTGAGGAACCTCTTGGCCCCAATCACCTGCTTCGTCAGCTTCTCCACCACCACGGCCGGGAACTGCACTGAAACAAAAGCGTCAGAAATAATTGATGAAACGAAAGAAAAGAAGAAGAGACAGAAGCAGTAAAAATCCATACCTTCATATCCGGATGAGGCCGGAAAGCTCGTGGGACCCGCTCAGGGATAGGGATTTGAACTCTCAACCTGACCCCATCCTGGACATACAAAAAGTCCGATCGAGGGTATCGCACAAACCCCTCCCCCTCTCTCTCAAGCACCTGGGGCATCCTCAGCCTCCTTAAAACAAATCGCGAATAATCCTCGCTCGCCACAAACCTCGAGAAGTGCACGCCACCTCGATAGTTACCCCAAGTCTCCGAGCTCTCAGTCGGATGCATCATATCAGTAGGAGGCTCCATCGGTGCCATCAAAGGCACACCTTCGCCATGTTGGTGCGTCACCCTCTCTCCCAGATAATACGCATCACAGGTCAAACCCCTCAAAATCCTCCGCGTCACAGTCCACCTCTCCGCACCCTTCAGCTGCTCCACGTCGAAGCGGCCCCAGGGGTAGAACCTCATCCCCTCATCCGTCTCAGCTCTCACCAAAGGCAGGCAATCCTTGTACTTAAGGGTCGTACGTCCCCTGGAACCTATCTTCTCCCGAGCATGCTTGGTCCAGGAGAGCATAGCCGGATATGCCCCGATGTGCTCCGCCGGCTGCCGCCACATCGTGACATGAAAGAACTCCAGAGCCCATACCTGCGAAAGGAAAATATCACATCAATCAAGTGCGGAAAGAAACAATGCGTGCTTAAAGAAAAGAAAAAGCAAAAGCTTATACCTCCAGAGGGAACTCAAAGCACGTCAGGGAGCTCACAGCCTTCCGGCTGTACCGATCCAGAGCAAAATATAGCTCTGCCAGCCCGGCCTCCCCCCAAGATACCTCTCCAGCCATCTCCACGTCAGCCAACGTCTGCAGCAGGGCAAATACCGCCGTCCCCTCGGCGTGTCCAAAAAGTGTGCTCGAAAAAGCGAACCACAGAAAAGCCCTAGCGATCTGCACCGCAGCCACTCTCTCATCCCCAGCCTCATAACTCTCAATGCTCTCCACGATCTTCCCGTGGACCATAGTGTACTCCATCCCCATCCCCTTTTTGGGAATGGGGGTAAAGCCTAGAAGATCCTGCAGCTCCCGGTCACTGTACCCATCTCACCACTCAATGCTGCGTCCTTTAAAGGACAGGCCCGTGATCGCGGCATAATCGGAAGGTGTGCCCGTAGCCTCGCCCCAGAAGAAATGGAATGTGTGGGTCACGTCCTACCAGTGCTGCGCCAAAGCAAAAATCAGGCCCTTACTCTTGGGGAACTTGAGCAACCCCCTCAGACACTCGATGAACTCATACAACCCGGTCTCAATGACGATCTGTCTCGGACTCATCAAATCTCCTCTGCCCAAGACTGGAAGCCAATCCCACAGGCCGATCACAGCCTCCACTGATCCCCTAGTCTTCAGCTTATTCAGCTGCTCCGTCACAAAACGATCTCCACCCTGTAATTGAAAGAAAAACAAAAAAAATGTCAAAAAAAGAAGAAGAGAAAAATTGCATTTGCATTTAAAAGCATACTCATGCATCATAGACATAAAGTTTTGAAAAAATTCGGCAGCATAACGGCATATAATGGACTCAGCCCCATTTTTCTCGCACAAAAGAAAAGTTTTTCAACAATCACCATTCATCATTCATACGTGCATAAAGAGACATGTCAATAACATTGAGTCAACGGAAGCAAAACTCCGTCCCATTTTTCATAAAATAGCATACGGAAGCAATTTTCCACATTCATACATTCAATCAACGGAAGCAAAAATCCATCCCATTTTTCACAAAAATCATATTTTTTTCAAAAAATGCATACATTCATATCATTTAATAAAAAATCATCTCATCGCAAAAATTCTACATGCAACAAAAGAAGTCCGTCCCGGACTCGGACAAATTTTCGTCATCTCAAAAGAAAAAATGGCAAGTCGCCCATACTTTTTTTTTTTCAAATAAAATGCATATTTTGATTGCCCATATACTCATTATAACATGCAAATCATCAAAGTCCAAGAACATCAATTTTCGAAAAAAAAAAAGAAGAAAAATCACAAAAATTCAATTTCAAGCAAAAATCGACAAAGAAAATGGAGAGATTCGAAGTATACCGTGCGAAGACTCGGATCAGTGGACCAATGTTGCCACGCATCGGGATATGGCTCCTCCGCAATTGATTGCGAGAGTGAGTAATGCCTCCTCATCCTCACAAGCTCTAATCGCCTCTCCGCGACCGGGCCGCGTCCTTGACCTTGGATAGCAACTTCCCCGTGTTCCATTGCTCGAAAAATCAAAGAAATTGGAAGAATTTCGAAGCTTTTTGGACCAAAAATGGCTTCTCCCTCAAATTTCTCTCTCTTCTCTCGTAAACTGAAAAGAAATTGTGAGGAAGAAGGAGAAGGGCGGCGGCCCTCTTTTCAAAACCTGTCTGGGATACTTTCCCATCCGCGCGGACATAATTGAAGGGTCAAAAAGACTGTTTTGCCCTTTAAAATTCCAGGACTCTGCAGTTTAGTCCTAAACTTAACAGGGATAACCAAAGTTAACCAAAGTTAACCCCCTTTCAAAAGAACTTCACGGCAGTAAAACGTAAGTCCGATTTCTCCAGCGAAAGATAACGGAATCCCGTTTCTTTTCTCATTATCATCCCCGACAGTAAAACGTAAGTCCGATTTCATCAACGAAAGTTAACGGAATCCCGTTTCTTTCCTCAATTTCATCAACGGCAGTAAAACGTAAGTCCAATTTCTCCAACGAAAGCTAACGGAATCCCGTTCCCAGCAGCTTTCGAACTACGATTGGCTTGATTCCTCTTAAGGATACGTAGGTAGCCTACCATAGGTCCAGCCACTCGACCAAAATGGTCATCCCCTTCCCCGGCAGCAAACGTAAGACCGGCCCCTTCAAATGAAGTCCACCAAAGGACCATCAATCCCAAATCTTTAAGGTTCGAGGCACCTAAAACGCCATCATCATTAAGGTTCGAGGCACCTAAAACGCCATCATCAAGGTCTGAGGCACCTAAAACGCCATCATCAAGGTTCGAGGCACCTAAAACGCCATCTTCAAGGTTTGAGGCACCTAAAACGCCATCATCATCAAGGTCTGAGGCACCTAAAACGCCATCATCAAGGTTCGAGGCACCTAAAACGCCATCTTCAAGGTTCGAGGCACCTAAAATGCCATCATCATCAAGGTCTGAGGCACCTAAACGCCATCATCAAGGTTCGAGGCACCTAAAATGCCATCTTCAAGGTTCGAGGCACCTAAAACGCCATCATCATCAAGGTCTGAGGCACCTAAAACGCCATCATCATCAAGGTCTGAGGCACCTAAAATGCCATCATCAAGGTTCGAGGCACCTAAAACGCCATCATCAAGGTCCGAGGCACCTAAAACACCATCATCAAGGTCTGAGGCACCTAAAACGCCATCTTTAAGGTCTGAGGCACCTAAAATGCCATCATTAAGGTTTGAGGCACCTAAAACGCCATCTTCAAGGTTCGAGGCACCTAAAACGCCATCACCCAGGTCTGAGGCACCTAAAATGCCATCATCAAGGTCTGAGGCACCTAAAACGCCATCATTAAGGTTCGAGGCACCTAAAACGCCATCATCAAGGTCCGAGGCACCTAAAATGCCATCATTACCAGGTTGACGCCTCAAAATAGTCATTTCAGGGTCAAAGACCCGAACTACGACTGGCTTGATTCCTCTTAAGGATACGTAGGTAGCCTATCATTAGGTTCAGCCATCAGACCAAAATGGTCATTCCTTACCCCAGCAGAGCGGATATACAGCTCTAGCCATCAGACCAAAATGGTCATATCCTATCCCCAGCAGAGTTTCTTTCAGCAACCGACTGTAGAACTCGCTCACCAGGTTGACATCCTAAAACAGTCATTCCAGGGTCAACATCAAAGACCCGAACTACGACCGGCTTGATTCATCTTAAGGATACGTAGGTAGCCTATCACCAGGTCCAGTCATCTGACCACTTTGGTCACCCTTTGTCAAGTATGGAGCCTTACTCCTATCGACGACCCCGCTTCCTTCGAAAGCGCCGTCGCCGAGGGGCTACTGTAAGTGCTCCAATTTGAGTTGTTAGTATTTTCGTTAGAAAATTAACGAAAGCCCTAACATCCCTAACATTTCTAACAATTTCTAACTTTTCTAATAAAGCAAGGGTAAATTAGGGATTGCTATTTAGAGTTAAACAAGGAAAAGAATCTTAAAAAAGATAAAATTCCGAAATCAGTAAGTTGTAAAACACAAACTGGTTGAAAATTTGAATAATATTCCTTTGGTCCAAAGCCTGCAGCAGCATTTAATGAACAGTGCACGCTGCAGGAAGGATCCGCGCGGATGGAAATGACATTCTCAGAAGCCTATAAATTGAGCCTCTCAGTCTCAGAAAAACAAGGAACAATTCACTCACAGCAAGCACCTTGGCGAAAATACTAGAGAAAATAGTGGGAATTCCTTGAATTGCCACCTTTTTCTTTTGATTATTTTCCCAAATCACACTCACTAAATACTCTCAAATTCAAAGCTCAAACACAAACACAAAGAAGATAGGATACAACCATTGGTAAACCCTCCTTCTCCCTACCTTAAATCTCCCTCATCCATGCATGCATCTCACCTTTCAAAGATGTAACTTGCTTGTTGTCCATCCCTTGCTCTAGATCCAAGAGGATCACCATGGAAGTTCATCTCCATGGATGATCATCTACAAGGATCAACATTCCCTCTAAACCATTTTAAAAGGTCCAAATTATTTCTTACTCACTTAAAAGTGTTTTTCCAAAATCATTTTCATACATAAAATCTTGATTTCAAAGTTAAATCTCCCCTTCCCAAGCAAATGAAGTGCTTTAAGTCCTAAAGTACCCTAAGGATGGCTTGATATAGTAGATCACCACTAAAATGTTTAGTTATCACTAATCAAAGCCTAAGGAAATGGGGACAAAGCATGGATGCAAACCCCCTTTAAATCACATTTTCCTTCTTGAGAATGTTGTTGTCCAGTAGCCTTTCTCTAAGACCTCTGTCTAAAAATACTTTTTGTAGCCAAAATCCATAGGATTCCAGACATATTTTTACTTTATTTTTTTCGTGAGTATAACTCCCTTTTCCAAATTATTTTCCAAAAGTTAGTTTATCAGTTTCTGGAAATACAGATTTCACATCTGTGATTTCCAGAAGGTTTTGGTCCCTCAAATCATCTCCAATCATCAAAATATTTTTCAGTCACCTTATTTAAGATGTTTTGAACAACTTTAATTCTCTGACTTACCTCAGATTCTGAAGTTTTAAAGCTCTTAAATCCATTTTAAAATCAAGTATCCACTGCCTTTTTCATTCTGGCAGAATTGATTTTCAACTTCAAGGAGTGTTTTGAGTACCAAAACTCAACCCTAAAATCATACCAAAAATCATGGGACTTTTTTAATGTCTAATAAAGAGTTCTCAATTTTTAGTTCCCTCAGTTTTCATTTATTTTAACTAAAACACACATACAGACACACACACACACACAAATGATTTCAAATTAGGAAGACTCGTTTTACGAGGCATTCCGGGTGAACCCTAACGTTCTTCCCGGAATGTAACGTGACCTCCGAACCCAAATATCTAATCTCGAGCATTTTTCAAAGTTTTGGCCCTTAAAATAAAAATGACGTGGCGACTCCGTTTTGTTGATTTTCAAAAAAAGAAAAATCGCGGTGGCACATCATCACAGGGTGTTACCATTTTTTTCCTCCTGATTATAAGGTTTAATATAGCAGTGGAAACATGAAGTGTGAGATGGTTTTTACCTTAATCAAGGGCACCGTAAGAGATGGAATTTCATTCTTAAATTCCTAGAGCTTACTTGGAGCACAGAAAATTTTCTTAATACCTCTAAACTCATACATTGATGTTTCTCTCTACCAAATATACTTAGAACTTTGTGATACAGACATTGTTTTCCCTAACCCTTTGTTAGACATACCCCTAAGCCGCAGGGAAGCAAGAGTCCATTGTAACTCATGGCTTAGTGTTTTGACAGTTTTGTAACTCATGTTATGTTTTATAAATATATAGTTCGGAGTTAGGAGTTTCTTGTGATATTATATTTATGGATATTGATTTTGGCGCATAGTCAATGTTAATGTTAGATCATGTGTTGCCATGAATGTTGTCCCAAGTGTTGCAAACCAGTGTTGCCACTGGTGTTGCCATTTGGATTTGGCAACACTGAGATAGTTACTGTATTTTTTCACAAATAAAAATGTGGAAATTATTGTTTAAATAACAGGAGTTAGTCTGCTTAAAATGAGCTTGAAAAGATCAACAGAAACTGCTCAGGCGTGATTCACGAAGAAGAGGAGAAAAATTAACGAATAAACATGTGTTTATTTGTTTAATTAATGACCAAGCAAAAAGAGATTTTATTCAGCTATTCAGGGGGAGAACAAGTCAGAGTACAAGGCATCTAGAGCTGAGAGGTACAAGCAAGAGAAGCAAGAGAAGACCTAGTCTCCTACAAATGAGGCGAGAAGGCTAATTTGGAGGAAACAAACTCCAAGGCTGTTGCTGATCATTTTGAGTAGGCTCCAAGACTTTGTGGCCTATAAATAGTGCAGTGGATCTTCATTGAAGATCATCCAATTCAGAAAATGCAAATCTGCACAAGAAATAGAATTCTACTCTCAAGTGTTTCCGTTCAAGTGTTGGCAACACTCAATCCGACACTCGAGAATTTCATATAGATTTTTATATTTTTGTGAGGTTTTAAGTGTTCATTTCAGAGAGAGTTCTTTTATATGTTGTTCCTTATGTTAATGATTGTTTATTATTAAGGAACTTCTTCGACCTTGTATTGAATTCATATTATTAATAGAAAGGTCTTGCCCTCCTGGCACCCATCAAGTTATATATTTATATAACTTGATAAAAATTATATTCTTGTGTATTGTTTTAATTCTTCCGCAGCAAATTAGATTTATTTCTATTTATTTGTGTTTTTCTTGAATTGGTGTATGTGTTGTTATTAGTGTAGCTAACAATAAGGACAACACTTGTGAGTTTCATCTCACCTTGTGAGTTTCGCCTCACTTGTTCTAAGCCATAGACAATTTCAATTGGTATCAAATCCTAGCACTTGATATACTAAGTGTTTAGATCCTTTTGTCATGGCTTATGATCATGCTAACCCTAATCAAAAGATATTACCGGTTTTAGACGGATCAAATTATGCTTATTGTAAGATTCGCCTACGCTCGCATATCAAATTAATTGATCTTCGAGCTTGGCGATCTAATTTAAATGGTTATTCTGTTCCAATGCTTCCTCCGGATGACGATGGTGACGTTCAAGTCAAACCTGAATTCGAGTGGACAATTGAAGAGAATAATCTTGCTAGTTTCAATGAAAAGGCACTGAATGCCATCTATGAATGGGTTGACATGCATATGTTCAAGCTCATTCAAAATAGTCCCACTGCAAAAGATGCTTGGGATACTTTACAAAGATTTTGTGAAGGAGATGGTAGTGTTCGAGAAACAAAGCTTAGAGGTCTCACTAGTAAATTTGAAAGATTAAGAATGGGTGAAAACGAAGACATCTCGTCTTATTTTGAAAAGTTGATTGATATTTCAAATGCTTGTCAAGTATTAGGGGAACCTTTTACAAATAAACAACTTGTTTCAAAAGCTATTCGTACTCTTCCCGAACGTTTTAATATTAAAGTTTCAGCTATTGAAGAGGCCCATAATCTTTCAACAATGGACATTAACTCCTTAATGAGTATTTTGAAAAACATTGAGATGAATCTCAATGAACAAACTGAGGCTTCTAAAGGCAAGAATATTGCCTTAAAAGTCGAATCTTCGGACACATGTGTGGATGATGAAGATGAAGTCTTCGAGGAGTTAGATGAAAATACTAGTGTAGCTTTACTTGCAAAGAGATATAATTCTATGCTTAGAAAATTTAACAGTGTGCAGGTAAAAGCTAAGGACCAAGCGGCCAAAACCTCTAGCTTTGTGCCAAGGAGAGGTCCTCCTCCAAATCAAAAGGATACCCCACCTAGGCGTGCATTCTCGGAAAAGATCCGGTCTGATCCTAAGTACATTGAATCTATTCAATGTCATGCTTGTTTCGGTTGGGGTCACTATGCCAATGAATGTGCTAACACCTTGAGAAAGGCGGGCAAAAACTTGTGGGTATCTCTTAGTGATAGAGAGGAGGAAGGAACGGAGAAAGATGAAAAGACGGAGCAAGTGGTCATGATGGCCATGGTAGAGAAGTTACCCTCGACAGAAAGTGTTACCTCAAGTGTTGTCCCAGATTTGACAACACTTGACACAACACTTGTGACTTCATCAAAAAGTGTTGCCCCAAGTGTCATCCAGGAAATGGCAACACTTGGCACAACACTCAGCAGGTATGACTCTATTAATGATCTTAGTTTGCATGGTTCTGCTGATTTAAATTCAGAGGAGTTTATAGAGGATGATTTTGATAGAGATGAGCTCATTTGTGAATTAATAAACCTCTATAAATCCCTCCTCATGGAATGGAAAAAGGAGAACAAGATGGTGGTTTTCTTGAAAAAGGAAAATCAGGATCTTAAGAACTCCTTGACTCGGCTAGAGGTTCAACTCAGTAGGAGAGACTTGGATCTTGATAAAATCAAGGCCAAACTCAACCTAGCCGAATCCACCTTCAAAAAACTCAACACGAGTTCATCCAAATTGGATGAAATACTCAATTTGAGTAAGCCTCTGAAAGCTGGTCTTGGGTTCCAAGAATCACTAGAAAGTATTACCTCTTCCTTGTTTGATGTTGAAACTAAAAATTGTTTTGTAAAAGAGCGTGTCAAGGAAAAGGGTAGTACTCCTAGTGATACTTCTGATCAATCCAATGAATGTGGATACTGTCACAAAGCTGGACATATAAAATCAGATTGTTTTTTTCTTCAAAAGAAAATGTCCAGTCTTCAAGTGTTGCCTCAAGTGTCGCCAATTTCTCAGGGCAACACTCATGGCAACACTGGTGAACAGAAATCCAGATTTTCAAAAAAGGCTTGGTTACCCAAGGAAAAACTGAAATGCTATGTTGTTTACACAGCTTTAAGGACTAACATTGCAGGAACTTGGTACTTTGATAGTGGTTGTTCACGTCATATGACGGGTACAAAATCATTCCTAACAGAGTACCAACCTATTCAAGGAGGCTCAGTGACTTATGGTGGTGGTGGCAAGAGTGAAATAGTTGGTAAAGGAACACTGGATATTGTTGGTTTTCCTCCTTTGAAAAATGTTTTGCACGTAGATGGTTTACTTGCTAATTTAATTAGCATTAGCCAATTATGTGATGACAATTTGGAGGTAAAATTCAATAAAAATACCTGTGAAGTGTTTGATAATACTAACTTTTGTGTCATGACTGGAATAAGATCAAGTGATAATTGCTACCTGGTTGGTAATAAATCAGTGTGCAATTTGACAAAACTTGATGATATAAGGTTATGGCATCAAAAGTTAGGTCATTCTCATTATAGGAATCTTGAGAAGATTATCAAACACAATGCCGTCAAAGGTGTTCCTAAACTAAACCTCAAAGACACCGTGATGTGTGGTGACTGTCAAAAGGGTAAGCAAACTCGTGTTGCTCACAGTGTTGAACAACACAATGAGCAACACTCAGGAACAACACATTGTTTTCAGCTTCTACATATGGACTTGATGGGTCCTATTGAGGTAGAAAGCTTGGGAGGTAAGAAATATGTTTATGTGATAGTTGATGATTTTTCTAGGTTTACATGGGTGTATTTCTTAAGAGAAAAATCTGAAACTTTTGATAAATTTACTCACTTAGTCTCTGAATGTGCGCTCGCCGAAAAAAAATAAGGAGTCGCCTCTCCGTTTTTAAGAGGAAACATTGAAAACCTTTTTGACAGAGAAAATGGGTTCGGGGGTCAGGTTACGTGTTGGAAAGAACCGAGAGTTCACCCAACACGCCTCGTTCATGGACGAGTCTTTCTATGTTCAATCATTCAAGACATTCAAAAGTGTGTGCAAAGTGTGTATGACAAGATATGTATTAAAATGCATAAGAGTGCTTTGTTTTATTACTCAACAAGGGGAAAATACAACTTGTAAGCCATTGACTCTGGGAGGCCACGTCCCACTTTACATCGAGGACTAACAGAACTTACAACTGAAATGTGACTTCTGCATATTGACAAAGAGTGTCGCGTGACACAGGATCTGTTGTGCAGATTATGTCGCGTGACACTAGTTATCACATGCAGAAGCCTTACAACAATAAGCACAAGATTAACTGGAATGTACACAATCACTTCAAATGACAAACAAACTAGATGAGCAAGGTTACAACTGAAAATGATAGTCTCTGCATAGGCTTGGTTATGTCGCGCTACACAGGACTGATGAGATCCGTTGTGTCGCGTGACATGACCTTACCGTTTGCAAGGACTTTACAATTGGAGCACGGATTCGACAGAAACCAATCCAGATCAAATCATTATACCAAATCAACTAATAACACCACGAATCAATAACAAATTAGCCAAAGGAGTGTGGATATGGGGAGATCCACACTCCCTTGACAACCAAACGACAAATAGGATTCCAATCACATAATGAATATCAACCAAACTAAGCTAAACAGATTAAACAGAGAGATCGGCAGTTGGGACTTGATAATTGAGGACGGACGGAGTCCAATTATCAAGTCCGGGAAATAAATTGCAACGGAGCAAACACAATAGCAAATATGAGACAAAAGTGAGGGAATAGATTCGTTACCCTCGTAGTCCACACTCCTTCAACCACGTTAGGTGGAAGGATCTTCAATCAGCTTTGGAACGGAACGAGCTCAAATCGGAGGTTTGGTAACTTGACAATTCCAGTACGTGCGTGTTAAAGGGATAGACCAGAAGCAGAGGGAATTGAAGGAGACTTTGGATGCTTGTTTCCACTTCGATGTAATTTGGACAGAGAAAGAGAGGCTAAGATTTAGAACAAGGCCGGGGTTGATAGGCAAGATTGGCCGGAAATTGGAGGTAGAGTGGTGGTGGTTAACAGCTTAAGTCTGGAATGGGGAAGCGGCGTTGGGTAACGGCTTAGGGCTAGAACAGGGGTCACGGTTGATTGGTTTTGGGGTAGAGGAGAACGGTGAAGGAGATTGGGTTTAGGAGTTGGCTTGGTTCGATTGTGATGGAAATTGGATGAAGCTTCGGGACTGTAAACAGGGGAGGAAAGTGGCGATTGAGATTTGAGAGATTGGCATCGTGGTTTAGGTACAGAGAGAGGTCCAGTGAGGATTCGGCCGGAGAAGATGGTGGGGTTTTGGTTTTGGGTGAGGTTGCCGGTGAGGGATTTGGTAGGGAAGGTCGGAGAAGAAGGGGATTAAGGTAGAGGGAAGAAGCTTGGGGAAGACGATGCAGGGAGGGGGAATTGGTTTGGATGAGGTCGCCAGTGAGGGAGCTTGGATTGAGGAAGAAGACGACGCAGGGAGCCTCTGCGTATCTGCGGATAGAGAGAGAAAGGAGAGAGAGAAAGTGGATCTGTGAGAGAGAGTTGTGTGTGTACTCTATGTGTTTTGTGTGTGAGAAAATGAGCCCCTTAACAAATGAAAGAAAATTGGTATTTAAAGCGTTGATTGGGATTGGAATTATAATGTCGCACGACCCAACGCTTCCAAATTCCATGCCTCAAGTTGTCGCACGACTGGGACGAGCCAATAACCGATTCTGGCGCCAAAACCAGATTCTGGAACATTTCGGGTTAATTCCCAAGAGGTCCAAACTAATTTATTCCTTTTAGATTCTTTTGTCTGGGAAAAGTACTAAAAAATACTTCCTTCGTGGGAAACTTATAAAAAGTTCCCGGAAGTCTCGAAACGGACCGGGAATTTACCAAAACGCCCCTTAGTGCAATTTTATCATTTAAAATGCACCTAAAAAGGGATCGCGAATTGGATTGGCGTACTTACAGAGCCCCTCGGCAATGTCACTTTTGGAAAAAGTGAGGTTGTCGATACAATAAGACTCAATTCCAATGAGCATCAAGGGATAATGTGGAGGGCTGGACGATGATCTGGGGAATCGGATGGCTGGACCTTTTGAGAAAGGATTCCTACGTATCCCTGGGAGGGAATCAAGCCAAATCGTAGTTCGAAAACATGTGGAAATATACGGCGTCTCGGACCGAAACGAAAATGACATGAGACATACGGTGCCTCGAACCGACTTTGAAAATAACGCGAGACATACGGTGTCTCGAACCGAATTGAAAACGACATGAGACCTACGGTGTCTCGGACCACTTTTGAAAATGATGTGAGACCTACGGTGTCTCGAACCACTTTTGAAAATGAAGTGAGACCTACGGTGTCTCGGACCGCTTTTGAAAATGAAGTGAGATCTACGGCGTCTCGAACCAATTTTGAAAATGATGTGAGATCTACGGTGTCTCGAACCA
The DNA here is from genome assembly GCA_022495995.1 of Adenophora triphylla var. japonica. Lineage (NCBI taxonomy): Eukaryota > Viridiplantae > Streptophyta > Magnoliopsida > Asterales > Campanulaceae > Adenophora > Adenophora triphylla. Next base: position 46,711 of record JAFEMH010001206.1, on the reverse strand, counting down.
CTTTTGAAAATGAAGTGAGATCTACGGCGTCTCGAACCACTTTTGAAAATGAAGTGAGACCTACGGTGTCTCGAACCACTTTTGGAAATAAAGTGAGACCTACGGTGTCTCGAACCACTTTTGAAAATGTTGTGAGATCTACGGCGTCTCGAACCACTTTTGAAAATGAAGTGAGACCTACGGTGTCTCGAACCACTTTTGAAAATGTTGTGAGATCTACGGCGTCTCGAACCACTTTTGAAAATGTTGTGAGATCTACGGCGTCTCGAAACACTTTTGAAAATGTTGTGAGATCTATGGCATCTTGAAACACTTTTGAAAATGTTGTGAGATCTATGGCATCTCGAATCACTTTTGAAAATGAAGTGAGATCTACGGCGTCTCGAACCACTTTCGAAAATGAAGTGAGATCTACGGCGTCTCGAACCACTTTTGAATATGAAGTGAGATCTACGGCATCTCGAACCACTTTTGAAAATGAAGTGAGATCTACGGCGTCTCGAACCACTTTTGAAAATGAAGTGAGATCTACGGCGTCTCGAACCACTTTTGAAAATGAAGTGAGATCTACGGTGTCTCGAACCACTTTTGAAAATGAAGTGAGATCTACGGCGTCTCAAACCACTTTTGAAAATGAAGTGAGATCTATGGCGTCTCGAACCACTTTTGAAAATGACGCGATATGATGATTCGACGCTTGAAAGAAATATGCTTTCATACCTGTGCTGTGCTCACCTGTAGCTGCCGGAAGGTCTTAGACTACCATTGATTTTGCTGGGGATAGGTGTAGCTGCCGGAGGGACCTATACCACTTGTCTATACTTGCTGGGTGGCCATTCACGGGACAGGCTCTGACTGAAAATCTGCCCTATGGGAATGGGCTCTGACTGAAAATTTGCCCTTAAGAACGGGCTCTTGGTGAATATAATCTCGCTGTGCGGAACATGCCTTAAAGTCGCTGAGGCTGGTGAGCATTATCGCCTGGATTCTGGGGCAGCTGGGGCTCTTTTCCTTTTTTTCTTTTTCGACAAGCATTGCTTGGAGACTGGGTAGCTGAGACTCTTTTCTGACGTTGTTGATGAGTTCGAAGGTGATGGGCCTGATGAAGATAATAAAGGCTGGATCTTCCACCTGCAGGATTTGGAATCCTTGTCCAATAATTGTGATTTGAGGGGCAATCCCCACGATCAGATTACGATCACTTGACTATTGTACCCTGGGGGGAGGAAAACACAACACTTCTAGGCACTTTGCATTTTATTAGACCTCTTGCTTATGCATTATTAATCTTTTGTTGCACAAGTCCATCTCAGCTGGGGAGAATAGGAAGGGAAATGAGGGTTTTGCACGGCTTGACAAGCATATATGTCTGTAGCAGTTGCTCTATCATGTATGGGACAAAAGTGTTTATAATGAGGTGGACCCTCTCCCACGAGGCAGGGAAATGATATGGCGCAGCTAGGCAAGTCGGGGACGCTCCTGGGAGTACAGATTGCAGCAGGTCCATTGCTAGTGAGGACAAAGTGTATCGCACGTCTGAGACAGCAAGCAGCAGAGGGGGGGCAGAGAGCAATCCCGCCTTGGCGAAGCCCCAGTTGACAGTACAAAACAATCCTGGAGGGAAATCTGGTAAGGAGAGCCGGAGGGATATCTTAACCAAAGCCCCAAGCTTGAGGAAATTCCATGCAGCTTCGTCGCAAACAAAGTCATCTTGTGGCCGAAGAGGCAAACCATTATTTCAAACCGTAGTCAATCAGTCGCTGGACAAGACTCGGAAATGTTTTACGTGCAGGGACATATCTTTCGAGGGTGGGAATGTATCCCGGTTTTCTGTATGACACTCTCGCTTTAGGTTTGACTCTTTTGAGAGAGTATAAGCATCGCAAGGTATGGAAAAGTGTATGGAAGCCCCTGCTGACCGAAACAGTGTTTAGCTCTATCTTCCTATGATGTAGAAAGAGAAGACTTGTCGAGACACTTGAAAACTTGTCTTATTCGTGATGATCACAAAGCTGCTTAAAACCCTTTATTGATGTTCGGGTTAGTCAACCGCCAACGCTGATATGAGCAAATATTTTTATCAATCCTGAGGAGAAAGCCCACTGATATCGAGAATCAAGCTCGGAAGGATGGAAAGTGTATAGGAACGGCCCTTGCTGAGACTAGATTTTCTGAGATTTGTTTGTGATTTCGACCGGACCAGTTATGGTTGCCTACGTTCCCCTCCTTGGGAGGAGCTCAGGTCGCCGTAGTTCGGGCTTATCCCGAATGAAAAGAATGAACGTTGGAATTCGAGGATCTGAGGACCTTTTAGGATTTTGAGAATTGAAAGAACATGTCCTCTTGGAGTGTCGATGGGAAACACGGATGTGAAGCCCCAGTGGGACGTCCACGGCAAGTGTTTGCGGAGGAGAAATGAAATATGCTCACATGCAACATCGAATGAACAGATGGAATTTGCACAATCTTCGCTTGACAATCCTTTGAGCCGGGATAGACTTGGCTCTTCTTTAAGCAATAGTCTGTTTTAGATCTCGACGATATTGGACTGAAACTGCTATCCGGTAGGAACTGCGACTGGGCTTCGGGATTTCGACCGGTCTTCGGGTAATTTGGAAAATCATGACCTCTTAAAACGAGAGGTCGGCTAGGCCTTTTGCTGACTGAACCTCTAAAGATGAGAAGTTGGCTTTTGGGTATGTGTTTAGGAATTCTAAGTTGAGGGAAATCTATGATTTCATTTTCAATGCCTCTAAGAATGAGAGGTCAATCTTGGCTTTGGTCAAAGGCAAGGGTAATGGGAATGGGAATGTCCTCTAAAATTGAGAGGACGGCTTGGGATCAGTTAGAGGTAATGGTGAGGGGACATCCGAGCTGTCTCTTTATTCACTCTGAGACTCCTCCTGAATAACGACCGGATCCTTTGACTTTTGCTTTTGAGAGGATCGCTGGGGACTAGGCTCTCTTTCTTTTCTTCCTTTTGTTTTTTTCTTTTCTTTTTTGTATATTTTTCTTCTTTTTTCTTTGTTTTTTTTTGTCTCTCTCTCTTTTCCAATTTTTTTTTGAGAGGAGAATTTCAGCTAGTCCCCAGGATGGATCATTGCTTTCTGCAGTTCTTGAACTTGGAGACGGTCAATCTTTCTTTGAATCACAGGAGTCTCAAGGATAGTCCCTCTTCTTCTGGAGATGGTTATACGGGTTTCAAAACGTGTCGATATTGAACCGAAGGGGTATTGTTTAGTGAGGGTAAGGTAATGGTTTTCCTAAGGGTGAAGGTTTCAAACGCAGTCCCTACCGGATGATCTGAACGAGATCAAGTCTTCATTGCTTTCTTGAGATTACTTCGAGGAAGATCCGTGCAAATTCATCGAACAACTAGATAGCGAGGACGATGGAAAGTATGTGAGCATATGGGAAACGAGGTGGGGAGTTGGTGAGCCCCAATTAGAGAACGATATCAGTCGATTTTCTCACTCCGATCAATTTAAACATTAGTCATTTCAAAGCATTAGTCGGTGAGCAGCAGAAGTGATCATTTGGAATAAGACCATTTCAATCGAGTGTAACGTAGGTATGCAAGTGATGTCTCGAGTCTAGCAAGAATAGAAACAAAGATTTTATCACTGCAAAGCAAAAACTGGTCCGACTTGGACTCGACAGACTCATGTCCAACAGTGGACATTCTAGATCCTACGAGGACTGATCGACTGCATCAACTTCGGACGGGAGGAAGGGTATCGTTGCCATCGGTGAGGTGAGGACCCTTTTCCAACTTTCTGTCCTTCACAAACCGTCTCTCCTTAGCTTTCGTAATCTGAGCAAGCAACCGGGCCTCCCGCTCGTGAGGAAAAACAGCTTCAAAGGGTAGCTCTCTGCTCTTCGATGGACACACCATTTGCACTCTGCTGACCCATGGGATATGAACTTTCAAGCTGGTGGGCCATAATCTTCTCTGCACCGAGCATTTTGGAATCTGAATCAGATGGACGACTACTCTGGCACTTGAACTGCTTCCGCCTCGAGAATATAGACCAATTAGCACCGGGAACGGGAGCACACACCCAACTTGCCGTAGTCTTGTATATGTGAAGAGGTGAGAGCGTGTATAGATGGAGGGTAGAGAACTTTGAGAAGGTACGGGAGAGGGAAGAACGGGAAAGGAGACGGACTCGTGCAACACTTTATTAATCTTCAAGTAGAAATCGGTGTCTTTTAAGTCCTATGGACGGTTGGGAAAGGCTAATCCTTTATTCACACAATCTAGACCTCAGGGGGACCTAGGGACACATCATCCAAAAATACACCAAATGCGTTGAGTCAAAAATAATAATAGGCAATAGTACCTAAATCAAAACCGAAGCATTTATGGGACGGACGAGCAGCCCTAATTTCTGGAGAAATTTGGGCAGCATAACGGGTATTCCTGAAGAATTTCATGGAAAAATCCGGCATGACCTCTCGTCGGTGCACGTTGACAAAGCGACATGATCTCTCGTTAGAACATGTCGTGGGAACGACATGTCCTCTCGTGAAACCATGTTGCGATGGCAACATGCCCACGCGTGCTAGGTTTTGGGGTAGGTACGAAAGTCTATTAAGAGTTTTGAAACAATTCATTTTAGTGTATTTTTAAAAATGGAGTGTCAAAACCAACCATTTTGGGTAAGGTTTAAGAGTGTGGCTCCACCTATAACGCACTAGGGGGATAGGTTTGACATTAGGCGCTCAAGCGTAGGCGAATATTATCACCGTCCACGATTCCGTCAATCGCACTCGAGGATTCTAGATCTAAGTGATGTAGTGTGCGAGATGGCTATGTTCTTTTATTTATGAAAATGATTTTTTTATTTTTTATTTTTTTTTATTTTTTATTTTTTTATTATTTTGAAAAGGAGGAGAAAAGGAAAACAACTCACACACACCCCACAGAGATACAATAATCAAGGATCAATAATATTGATCATGGGGGACCGCCCCACAATCACAACCTGTATCAAAGTTCAAAGTCCTGCAGAATGCCACCATCTGTCGCGTGACACAAGACATGGAGGACATGTTATGTCGCGTGACAGAAGGAAACAAACATCCAGAATCTGAACCAATAACCAGAACCAGCCCCAGCCTCCAAGCATCAAAACAATATCTCAAGCCCCAGCATCAAGAACACAAACAACAAAGGTGTGACACAAGGAGGGACATGAATAAAACAAAGCACATAATATGCAAACGACACATATAATGTTCACAAACAAAGCACACACAAGTGAATGAAGGGAATGTTGAACAAGAATGAAAGTTTGACCCACTTTTGAAAACCAAGTTTCAAGTCCCCAGCGGAGTCGCCACTGAATGTGCGCTCGCCGAAAAAAAAATAAGGAGTCGTGTAAGTGCTCCAATTTGAGCCGTTAGTACTTTCGTTAGAAAATTAACGAGAGTTTTAACATTTCTAACATTTCTAACAAACCCTAACCTTTCTAACAAAGCAAGGGTAAAGTGGGCATTTCCATTTAAAGTTAAACCAAGAAAAGAATCTCAAAAAGCAAAAGAAATTGGAAAAATCCGAATTAGGCAAGTTGAAAAACAAACTGCTGGAAATTTTTGAATAATATTCTTCCTGTTCAAAGCACAGGAGCGGCATTTAATGCACCAGGCACGTTTACAAGGACCTCCGCGCGGATATGATTGATGTTCACAGGGGTTATAAATTGAACCCTCCTCTCTCGGTTAAAACAACACAATTTGATCACGGCAACGAAACTGCGGCGAAATATAGGGAGAAAACGGTGGGAATTCACTTGAATTGCCACCATTTTCTCTTCAATCTTTCCCAAATCTCACTCACTCACAAACACTTCAAATCACTCTCATACATACTCTTATACATACACTAACTCAAGCTCAAATCACCCTTTAGGAGGAGGAATAGAGAGAAAACATAGAGGACTTCATTGTTATCTACTTGTTTTCTCTTTAACCAACTCAAATCATCAACCCTAAACACTTTCAAATCCTAAACACATTCAAGCCTTTGAATCCATTCAAACACAAGACACAAGGAAGATAGGTATAACCTCCCTCTTCCTACACTAAGTCTCTCATTCATGCATGCATCTTTAAACTACAAAATGTAGTTATTTTATCTTCTTGTCTTAGATCCAAGAAGATCACCATGGAAGTTCATCTCCATGGATGATCTTCTACAAGGATCAACATTTTCTTCAATGTGTTCTTATTTACTTGCAAAATGCATTTTCAAAACCCTAAATACCATTTTCAAGCACCAAATCCCATTTTCAAAGGATAAAATTCCCCTTCCCAAGCAAATGAAGTGCTTAGTCCTAATGTACCCCAAGGATGGTTTGGTATAGTTGATTCACCACTAAAATGTCTAGTGATCACTAACCAAAACCTAGGGAAATGGGGACAAGCATGGATGCAAAAACCCCCTTTAAAATCATATTTTCTCTCTTGAGAAGTTGCTGTCCAGTAGCAATTTTCTCAGACCTCAGTCCATGGTCTAATTTTTTGGACATAGATAAACTTGGAATTTGGTGTTGACTACAAAATACTTTTTGTAGCTAACATCCAGATCTTTCTATACATATTTTTACTTTATTTTTTGTGTGAGTAAAACTCCTTTTTTCAAATTTTCTTTTAAAGGTCAGTTCATCAGTCTCTGGAAATACAGATTTCAGATCTGAGATTTCCAGAAGGTTTTGACCCCTCAAATTACTTCCAAAATGGAAAGTTCCTTTGTAGAAACCCTATTTAGGGTGTTTTAAGCAACTTTCATTCTAGGACTTTCCCCAGATTCTGAGGTTTTGAAGCCTTTAAGTCCATTTAAAAGTCAAGGGTCAACTGCCTTTTTCATTCTGGCAGAATTGCTTTTCAAATCCCAAAAATCTTTTGAGTGCCAAGACTCAACCCAAAAATCATACCAAAAATCTTGGGGATTTTTCAAAGTCTTATAAAGAGTTCCCCATTTTTGTTTTTCTCAGTTTCAACTCATTTTGGTCAAAACACACACACACACACACACACACACAAAAGGATTTCAAATGTTTGGAAGACTCGTTTTACGAGGCGCTCCGGGTGCACACTAACGTCCTTCCCGGCGCGTAACATGACCTCCGAACCTAAATCTCTGATCTCGGGCTTTTTTCAAAGTTTTGGCCCTTAAAATAAAAATGGCGTGGCGACTCCGTTTTGATTTTCACAAAAAAAATCGGGCATCATCACAGTGGCGACTCCGCTGGGGATTAACAAGTTTTATCTTTTCAAAAACAAAAAAAAAAAAGAAAAACTTTTGAGGGTCAAACTTCCGTCTCAACATTTGAAAATCCTTTGTTTTGTGTGTGTTGATTTTTGCACATTTTTGTGTTTGTTTTGGCCGCCTCGGAAAAGTCAAAATTTTGACTGTCGGAAATCATGTCCCTAATTGTTGGAATTTTTGTGCTTATGTGTTCATAGAATTTTCAAAAAAAAAAAATTCAAAAAAAAAAGTTTTTTCAAAAAAAAAGAAAATTTTCAAAAAAAATCATGCATCATGTCTTTTAAGACACATAAAAATTTCTATTTTACTCAGAAAAAGAAGATAGACTGCTTGCACACTACGCGCACGTGACCTTACACTGCACACTACGTCCCTAACCCGGGAAAATCCTTGTCGCGGTCCGTTTGGTCTTATTACGCCTCTCGGATGAGCACAGGACTACCCAAACATCCCATGGAGCCTCGTGTCGACCATGCACTCGTCCGTGACACACTTTGTCCGAGACCCGGTTTGTTTTTAGTTTGGTACGTGTCATGCCTGTCGTGTATAGACCTTTCCTTTCAAGCCATTGTCGGCATACCGACTCAATATCTTTCGGGTCCCTAATCGGTCGGAGTCATGCCGGCTTTCCGCCGCCGACTTTGACCAAGATATTGACCAGGCGCCTTGACTTCGGCTCGGCGGCACAAATTATACACTGACTCCCGGCATGACTTTGAGTCATCAAGGATTAACGGTTATTCCATGCCTAATTACGGCTTAGCGACGACAAGTCAAGATCAATTGTGGACGCTTATCGGTCCAAATCATGCCGACTTTTCGTCGAGCCCTCGGACATGATCTTGACTTTTGACGTCGGCTTTGTCCGTAATTTACATCGAATGCTCGTTAAGACTCGATTACCCGCCGAGACTTTTAGGATCGTTTTCTTTTCGGTCGGTGGGACCCGCTTGCCCTATAGGACCCTCGCCGGGGCATCCACCTGGGAGGTCGAAATACGGGTGGAATACGAGGGGCTTATAGACGTAGTGACGGGGCCCAGCCGATCCGGGAATCGAGTAGTTCGCGAAAAAGAAGAGCAATCTTTTCCAACCGATTAGGTTAATAAAACATGTTTTAAGTAAACAAGAACAAATAAGCGCATGTTGCATGAGCCCTAAGCCCAAACACCAACTTTGTTTCGCTTTCCGAGTCGAACCACACCCTTTTGTGCCTTCCACAGTAAGCAAAGTTTGGATCGAGACCGGGTCATCGTTTGTTCGGCTCAGTCATTCCGAAGTCGGATACTTCATCGGTTTCCTCCTTCGCTTCGGCTCAAAGTTTCAGAATGACCAACTCGAGAGGAGAACGGTGGGGACGTACAACTCCACACCCCGAAAATCCGCAAAATGCCGAACAGTGGAATCGAGATGTTGGAACGAGATAAGACAAAATCAAGAGGCTCGGATCGGTCAATTATTGGAAAGTATCGAGAACCCGGGGGCTAGCAATTGTTCACCACCCTAATGGAACCTTTACGGTTGATGCGAAGATTGGAGCTAATTACCCTCCGGGCATGCCAACTACCATCAAATGCCTGTCCCTTTCGTGTGGAACTACTAATGGGCCAAGCATCCCCAAGCCTATCACTCGGCCTGCCTCTCGGCCTCATCGTATCGATCTTGGTCAACTTCCCCCGGCGCCTCTCGGTTTTCACCTTTGGGTTTCAATCGGTTCACTTGGAATGGGTAAGTTCGCTACTCCAAAACCTCGGTGCGGCGGGCCATCAATGCGGAATTGGTCGATTCGGTACATCTCGGCCCTTCTTGCTCGATACTCCTCGACAGATCCGATCTAGGTCAACTTTGCCCCGGTGCCTCTCGGGTCTCACCACCGGGATTGAGTCGGTTGGCTTTCGCCCCGCGGCTTGGAAGGGGTCGGTTTACTACTTCACAACATCGATCTGGTTCGGGTCATCGGCTTGGAAGGGGTCGGTTTACTACTTCACCGCATCGGTCAGCTCGGGTCACCATCTCGGAATGGGACGGTTCGTTTCTCGAGCTCCATGGTTCGAGAGGGGGCCGGCTTGCTTCCTCGATTCTCAAAGCACACTGGCCCCTATGATCTGCAAGATCACGTGGGCCACCGGGCTTTTATCACCACTTCATCGGGCTCTACCCCGCCCCTCAGGTTGGGAAGTCCGACAAGGTCAAATGCTCCTCATCAAATTCTCCACCCGGCCGTTAAGCTGCTCACCTCATCAAGTACGGTATACACATTTCCCTTGCGGTCATGTTCCTCGGTGCGGTCAAGACACATTCAATCCTGCATTACGATGCCTCAAACCTCATGTTTCGGCGGCCTTACGGATCCGCACTCAGCTGCTCCACTGGTATCCACCCATTACGAGCCATATATCTTCATCTTCGGCAAGCTGCCCGGGCCTTATGAGGAAGATTACGGTCACGCTTTTAATGCTCGGCTGTCATTCCTCCCACCGAGTACTTCCTACTTGTGGTTTCGTTTGCTAATGCCAATCTTGTGGCGGGGTCATGCAATCCTAATGTTCCTATTGACTCGTCCAATGGATTATTGGTAGAACCAATTAAGAAGGTACAAGAAAAGCCTAGCAACGAGAGTATCGACGATCGCTCGACTCGGGCCATCTCACCATATCAATCTTGTGTATCGACACGAATGAAGTTTACAAAAGGTCGAATCTCGACGATTACATTGATGATTACATCAAAAGGGTTCGTGCACGGGAAAAGACTACGAGTACGAACATGTCTCGCCGCTATAAACCTTACCGCTTCCAACACGGCTCCGACATCCGGTAAAGGAAAGAAGGCATTGTGTACAATTGACGGCCCCCAAAAGCAACCAAGAAATGGTGGTCCTTTAAGGCAACGAGAACGTTTTGATGATCTTGGGATGCCCGTGGGCTTAATTTTCAAGGGCTTAGTAAGGGTAGGCCTTTTGGAGCCTCTCGAGGACTACCATCCAAGGAGCTCAAATGCACCTCTCGACATGAGTAAGCACTGCGCCTTCCATGATCATTATGGCCACACGACCGACAAGCTGCATAGTCTTGAAGAGAGCGGTTCAAAGGTTAATCGAAACGGGCAAGCTTGAGCGCCCAATGGACCAAAACCGGCAAACCACTGTTCGGAATGGTGACCAAGTCAATGACCAAATCTCGAATCCAGAGGATTTGGGTGTTCCCTTAAGCAAAGTTTTAAATAGCTTGCTAGAGCGGGGTCTCCTCGAACCCATGAGAAACTATCGGCCCAAGGATCCCAAAATCCCTTTTGACACCACTAAGCATTGTGCTTTCCACGATTACCACGGTCGTACGGCCGACAAGCTGTACGGCTTTGAGAAAGGCGATTCGGGGATTAATTAAGAAGGGCAAACTCGAGCGCCTCGGTGATCTCAACCCCGCCGATGATCATTTCCCAAACAACGCGAATGTAAACATGATTGAATTTTATGATTCAAACTACGTGAATTCAACGAGACTACGACAAGCCGAGATGATTTAGTCGCAACAAATGTTGAGAATGGATGGTTTGGCTGCAACAAGCATGTGGCCATGGCAAACTGGATTTGGTGAAATGCTTTGAACTCTCGCCCTCAGATAAGTTCACGGCGACGCCAAGGTTAAATGGGATGATAATGATCGATGGCAGATTTGGCGAAGCGATAAGGATACAAGAAATCCGATGATTAGGAAGGAAGAGTTAGTCCTGGCTTTGGAAAACGCCCATAAGATTCATGAAGAGCAGTGACCACTGCTCATCAATGCTCTCCGCCGCCATGGAGTTCGGGTAACGGTTGAGGCGAATGGTTCCACTGGTCATGGTCGAAGATGAGACTTGAAAGCGGTGATTTCGGTCCCTTCATCCTATAACTCTCCATCCCACGGCCAACACCTCCCTCCATCCACATATGATCCCTTGCCAAGGACAATTCCTCTTGACCCTTTCCGGCCACCTCGGGCCATTAGGGCTCCATCGCCCTCGGCTCCTCGAACGAGTTGGGCTCCATCACACTGTTCCTCAATTTCAGCAATACACCGGTTTATGCTCCGGCTTCACATAATCGGTTTGAGCTATGTGGCTATGTTAAAGCCTCTACACCCCTGAATGCGATCATGAGTTGCTAAAAGAAAATCCGGATGCCACAAGTTTTCCGTTGTCATCTACCGGACTTAGTGAATTCACCGTCGGTTTCACCGATCTGCTGTTTGTGTTTCCCTCTGGCGATAAGAGTCTTGTTGCGAGTTCCATAACTTTCGAATGTTCCGTTGATCCCCATGTGGCAATATTGATAGAGCAAGTGAAACAAATGCGGGAGAAGCTTGATCTTATGATAAGTACTAGCACTCCTTTGACCCAAGATGTCGAACCGGGCAAAGAAATGATTACGTCGCGCAAAATTCAAGTGCCCGAAGTGAGAGAATCCGATAGGACAACTTTGCCCCAGAGCACACTTGTCTAATGCCGGTTCCAAGCTTGAGAAAGGCCCGAAGACACAATCGGCTAGTATCACCCCTTTCACTCAAAACAACCAGCGCATCGCTGAATCCTCCCAAACGAGCCCAATACCCCTCAAGGTCCTCTCGGGTTCACTTCCTTCCATCAATATGCTCGATCGACAAAGTTCGTCCCAGTGACTTTTCCGACCCGTTTCTTTGGACAACTTGTGCTCGCCCCAGTTGCTCCATGGCCTCAAACTCCTCCACTCCCACCGGTATCATGGGCACGTAGCGATCACTTTGCCTCGGTGCGGTAATGGAATCGAAGTTAACGAGAAAGATGGAAAGCTCAAGCGTCTTGGCGGTCCAACAACAAAGAGTAGCTAGACTAGGGGCTACCCATCCTTTAATATTAAAAGCAGTCTTTTAGTCAACCTTCGTAGGTTCTAGTACTTTCTTCGTTCAATCAAGTCCTCCTTGGACATTGTAGTTAATCTTAAGTTTTCTATAAAAGAGTCTTTTTCTTTTCTCGCTAGACTTGAGACATTATTTGCACACCTACATTACATTTAATGAAATGGTTTTATTTTAAATGATCACTCGCATTGCTCAACAAATAATCTCTGGAAATGATTAAGATTTTAATTAATTGGTGCGAGAAAGTCAACTAATGCCCTCCTATACACTTTCCTCACCTCACAAAGGCCTCCATCAAGCCATACACTTTCCAAAACATATCCCCATCATCACCTTGATCAAGTCAACGAAGGCGGCAACATCGAGGGACAACAAAAGGTCACTCGGCATCGGGAGATCGACCCCATATCGAAAAAAACGGGGCTTGCCTCCGCCCCCATGCATCAAGAAAGTTCAAGTAGAAGCTTGCCTTCGTCCTCAAGTGCACAAAAAAAAAAAACAAAAGCTTCAAAAAAAAAAAAAAACAAAAGCTTCAAAAAAAAAAAACAAAAGCTTCAAAAAAACAAAAGCTTCAAAAAAAAAAAAAGCTTCAAAAAAAAAAAAAAACAAAAGCTTCAAAAAAAAAAAAAAAAGCTTCAAAAAAAAAAAACAAAAAAAAACAAAAGCTTCAAAAAAATGAGGCCAAGGACCTAGCACCGCCGATCGGAAGGTTTGACATATGGGCAAAATTAAAGCCCGAAGAACGGAAGTTGTCGACAACAAGGGAGCGATTAAAGCAACGGCAAAAACATATCATAAGCCCTTAAGGCTGCATCCAAAATCTTTCTCCCCGATGAAGGACGACGATCGAGAAGCAACGGAATCGCTCAAAATGACTTGTCAAGGAATCACCTCAAGACCCGCACCTTATCATCCAAACTTCCTATCCGAGCCTTTTCACCAAAAAGTACCACAAATGTTCATACCCCTTTTCTAAAGCCAAACACAGTTCAGACCCGAACTACGGCGACTGAGCTCCTCACAATGAGGGAACGTAGGCAACCGAGAAATGGTCCGGTCATAAACACATTCAAATCCCGAGAAAATCCGGCCTCACCAATAGCCTCTCCTATACACGATCCCTCTTCACCATTCGCCAACTTCGACTCTTGGTATCAGTTGACTTTCTCCTCATGATTAATCAAAATGTTTGTTCATATCGAGATTAGGGGTTGAATAACCCGAACATTAATAAAGGGTTTTAAGCAATCTTGTGATCATTTTGAATAAAACATGTTTTCGAGATGTCTCGACAAGTCTTCTTTTTCTACATTATAGGAAAAATAGAGGCTAAATACTAATTTTAAATCGGCGGGGGCTTCCATACACTTTTACAAACCTTTCTAAACTTATGCTCTCTCAAAAGAATCAAACCCAAAGCGAGTTCTTTTGTGCCTTCGTCAAAGGAGGCCATCAAATAATACAGATCGGGGATTCGTCCCCACTTGTCGAAAATACGCCCTGCGGTATACATTTCTAAATTGTCTTGCTTTTCTTTCGGTTGACTAATTGAATTAAGAAAATAATAAAGTAAATATAGAAGGATGGGTTGCCTCTTTTGCTACATGATAATTCAAGAACGTTGGTTCTTCACTTTGCTACAAGATGGGTTGGGTCTGTTCGGTATCGGTCTGCGGTGCCTACCGGGTTGAAGCCTCTCTAATTGTGTCGGATTCACGAGTCATGAGACCGAGGCTTTGCCAAGTTACTTCTTCCGAATCAAGACTTCGCAAATACATCTCTTCGGACCAAGGCTCCACCAAGCAAGATGAGATTTGATCGCCATGTTGGTCATGGGCTAGTCAAGTGCGGTTCTTTGATGTCCAAGGACGAGGACGGAATTTTAACCAAGACCAGAAATTCATCATATTTCTATGACTAATATTGGAACTGAGTCCATAAAACTCCTTGTGCCAATCGAGAATGAGGTTTCGATGTTCATCCTTGGAAGATGTCGGGAATTTTGGTTTGACGATTGCCCTCAACCCCGATGGAACTTTCACGGTAGAAGAGGAAAAGGATCCCCGTCCCTATCTTGGCCGGACAGACTACCACCACCTTCCTCACACTCTTCTCAACTTGCGAATCGGCCATCCTTTCGGCCTCGGTCGATATACATTCACTGATTCGATGCAGGACAGTCGTTTGGGAAACAAATTGACTTCGATCCGATTTGGGCCGGTATGGTATGCCTCAAAGCGATCGGGGTCGGCTCGGTATGTCACGGCGGTTTGGTATGCCTCGGCGGTTCGGTACAGATCGGTCGGGAGCTTCTCGGTTACATCGGTTTGAAATGCCTTGGCAGCGGCCCGGTTCAAGATATCCAATCCGGCACCGCACAAGCCTCATAAGATCCCTTCATGGCCGTCTCAACGGGACGGCAAACCCCAAATACGGACTCTTTGGACCCATGCGAGTCTAACGTGACCGATCGGTTCACGGCTCCTCGGCGGGGGCAAAATCGGTACGGAATGTCTTCTCATGGTTGGGGTTACCTCGGAATACCACAACAAATTGGAATCCCACCTCGGTTTGGAACCAATCTATCGGGGCCTCCGCGGCAACAGTTTGGAATGCTTCCGCGATGCAGTCTAGGGCAACGGTCGAAGCCCTTCCTCGGAATGACGCTAGCTCGGCCGCTCCTCACACACGGCTTTCACAAATCCATTCCTCACTCCCGGGCTTCGATGGGTTACCAAGCCTCCATCCCGGTTTCATCGAGAATCACCGGGACCGCAGTACCCACTGGTCATGCACCTTCGGCTATGCAATTCAACAATCGACGCAGCAGCCCGCACTTAAGCCTACTTATGGGCCTCACTCAGGAAATCCGAGTTACCCGGCTACATCAAGGCTGCCTTTGCCCTCTTTGCCGGTTGAAAATCAACAACAAGCCGCGAGGTTCTATCCCTTTGCCCGGGGTCCTACTCAAGCTCCCGGGGTGATTCGGGCCAAGGACGAGGATTTCACCTATGTCCCAGATCGGCCGTTCCCTCCACTGTATGCCGCCGGTGGTAGCTCCTCTCTCTAGCTCGGTCAGTTGGTTTGAATGCCATGGTTCCGCCACAAGACCCTCATTTGGCTTGATTCGTGGAACGACACAAGGAAATGAAAGCACAGATTCTTGAATTGGTTGCTAGAGTACGCTTTCCGGCCAACGAACCCGGACTCCTTTGTTCCCCACAAATTCGTGATGCCTAATTTGGATCTCTTTGATGGCCTTGCATGCCCGAAAACCCATCTGGACACGTATACCTTGGCAATGAAGGTCAAAGGGGCGCCAATCAGCGGTTGGGCGACTATTTGATCTCTCTTTGAAGTCCGGTGCTCTAAAATGGTTCTTTCGCTTAAAATCCGAGGCCGGGCTACATGGGACCGACTACTAGCTAACTTGGAGTGGGAAGCAAATAGATTTGACCTGCGAGACAACAATGCGGCGTCCGACGAGAACATCGGGGACTTTTACAAGCAAGATGGCAACTCCTCCTTTTGAAGAGGAACAACTAGACATCTTTCGATCACGCCCGAAACCACATCGAGGGCCTCACTTAGCAATTTCCCTATCCAGGATCTACGGGCAATGATCAATTCCGGGGCTAAATTTGAGAGGGCTTACAATCGGCGGCGAGTTGTCGCACCTGCTTTACGGATACCGGGTTTCTTCCACCTCCAACACGACTCTGAAAAAGGGCGGTGTGAGAGCGATCGAAAAGGGGACCCCGAGGACCCAATACGATCAACAATCCATTCCCTAAAAAAAAAGTAGGGTGAATATGATTGAAGCCACGAACAAGCCAAGTGCCACTATGGCTAACGGTTCCCATATGGAAGACACTCTTCGAAGAGAGGATTCTAGTTTCATAGTCGGTATCAAAGATGGGTTTCTCCCTTCATGACAACTTCACCTTGAAGGCTCTCACGTTGATCGATTGGCTCGGTACTTCATCGGTATGTCGGTCAAACCTTTAAGCTTGGACCTCTGTAGTGACGCTTTGTCAAACACGGGGCTTCATCAAATCATTCGAGAGAAAGATTCCGTGGTTTTCGCCATGTCTTTTCCATGGAATGGGGCTTTATCAAGTCACACCTATCTTCGGAAGAAAGGTATGGTCACCTCAACAAATGTCTTGGAGTTTCGGCT
Organism: Adenophora triphylla var. japonica; assembly: GCA_022495995.1. Classification (NCBI taxonomy): domain Eukaryota; kingdom Viridiplantae; phylum Streptophyta; class Magnoliopsida; order Asterales; family Campanulaceae; genus Adenophora; species Adenophora triphylla. The sequence goes on along the minus strand of JAFEMH010001206.1, from coordinate 30,382 downwards.
TTAGAACTTGGCATATGACAACTCACTGCATCATCAAAAGTTGAGAATTGGGAATCTCCTCATATCGGCATTTCGTCAAATCACAACTAACCCAAGCAAAGAGGGTTCATTCATGTCAACATACTTTGATTCTAGAGCACATCGGCGTCGGCTTCAAATGTCCGAGAAATCGAAAAGAAATTTCAATCGAGACCGGGTTCAAATCCAACTTCATCCCAAGATCAAAATTGACCTCATCAATAACATGCAATTCGATCCGCGACTAAAGGATATCACCCCACCGGCTCAAAGCTTGTCCCAAGCAGTCAACAACACGTATATCCCCTCTCATCACCATGCATCCCCACAAAAATCTCCCCGGGGCTCATGTAGCATGCACTGAAAACTTGAATCAATAGGAAAAATCCTAAGTGATTGAAAATCATAAATCGTAATTTCCCTGCCAAAAGCTTAGGCCAAGTGCATCTTCGAAAGCAAATAAACGCATCATCTCATAATCATTTTTGGTTCTATGCATGCATCCGCCATCATGAATGCCATATATGCATCTTCCTCTTCACTAACAAATGCAGGAATTCAAACGTAATCCCCCTTTTCGACAAGGATGATCTTCATCAAAGACGACCTCAAATGGATGAAAACAGTCCCCAACATCCACAAACATATGAAGACCGCCTCCAGTGTCTACAAATCGGTCAGGGACGCCAAGCTCTTCAATACAATTCGGTCAGGGACGCCAAGTTCTCCAATACAATTCGGTCAGAGACGCCAAGTTCTCCAATACAATCCGGTCAGAGACGCCAAGCTCTCCAATACAATCAGGTCAAGGACGCCAAGTTCTCCAATACAATTCGGTCAGGGACGCCAAGTTCTCCAATACAATTCGGTCAGAGACGCCAAGTTCTCCAATACAATCCGGTCAGAGACGCCAAGCTCTCCAATACAAATCGGTCAGAGACGCCAAGTTCTCAAAACGCAAATCGGTCAAGGACGCCAAGTCCTCCAATACAAATCGGTCAAGGACGCCAAGCTCTCCAATACAAATCGGTCAGAGACGCCAAGTTCTCAAATGCAAATCGGTCAGAAACGCCAAGTTCTCAAATACAATTCAGTCAGAGACGCCAAGTTCTCGAAATACAAATCGGTCAGAGACGCCAAGTTCTCAAATGCAAATCGGTCAGAGACGCTAAGTTCTCAAAATACAAATCGGTCAGAGACGCCAAGTTCTCAAGTGCAAATCGGTCAGGGATGTCAAGTTCTCAAATACAGTCCGGACAGAGACGCCAAGTTCTCAATCAGATACATCGAGACTCTCAACACTATCAACTACTACACAGCCCCCGCGACTTGCTCTCCTGCAGGTAAGCACAGCAAAGGTACGTTAGTCCCTCAACATATCTCAAATGTTGCATGATTACCCTTAGCTTTAAGCTATCTCTATCTCCGCAAATAGCGACGAAAGCTTTAGTTCCTTAAGGTGACAACCTCCAAATTATCAAAAGGCCCAGGATCCTAGACCTATTCCTAACTGTCCAGTGGATTTCGAACTACGACCGGCTTGATTCCCTCTTAAGGATACGTAGGTAGCCTATCATTAGGTCAAGCCACTCGACCCGGCACGGTCATCCTTTCCTTCGGCGACGGACGTAAAACCGATCCCTTCAAATAAAGTCCACTAGAGGACCATCTATCCTAAACCATCAAAGGAAATCATTTCAAATCAAGGTTCGAGGCACCTAAAACGCCATGATCAAGGTTCGAGGCACCTAAAATGCCATGATCAAGGTTCGAGGCACCTGAGACGCCATCATCAAGGTTCGAGGCACCTAAAATGCCATCATCAAGGTTCGAGGCACCTAAGACGCCATCATCAAGGTTCGAGGCACCTAAAACGCCATCATCAAGGTTCGAGGCACCTAAGACGCCATCATCAAGGTTCGAGGCACCTAAGACGCCATCGTCAAGGTTCGAGGCACCTAAGACGCCATCGTCGAGGTTCGAGGCACCTAAGACGCCATCATCAAGGTTCGAGGCACCTAAGACGCCATCATCAAGGTTCGAGGCACCTGAGACGCCATCACCGAGGTTCGAGGCACCTAAGACGCCATCATCAAGGTTTGAGGCACCTAAAACGCTATCACACACAACACGAGGAAAGCGATAAATCGCAATCATCCCTTAGGGTGACTTTCCAAAAATAGTCAAACCATAGGGTGACTTCCCCAAAACAGTCAAAACCTTAGGGCGACTTCCCAAAAATAGTCAAACCTTAGGGTGACTTCCCCAAAACAGTCAAAACCTTAGGGTGACTTCCCAAAAATAGTCGTAGGGCGACTTCCCAAAAATAGTCAAGTAATAGGGCGACTTCCCCAAAATAGTCAGATCATAGGGTGACTTCCCAAAAAATAGTCAAACCATAGGGCGACTTCCCAAAAATAGTCAAGTAATAGGGCGACTTCCCAAAAATAGTCAAACCATAGGGCGACTTCCCAAAAATAGTCAAGTAATAGGGCGACTTCCCAAAAATAGTCAAACCATAGGGCGACTTCCCAAAAACAGTCAAAACCTTAGGGTGACTTCCCAAAAAACAGTCAGATCATAGGGCGACTTCCCAAAAATAGTCAGACCATAGGGTGACTTCCCAAAAATAGTCAAATCTTAGGATGACTTTCCTAAAACAGTAGGGTCGACGACTAAAGATAGTCGAAAGACCCGAACTACGACTGGCTTGATTCCTCTTAAGGATACGTAGGTAGCCTATCATTAGGTTCAGCCACCAGACCAAAATGGTCATTCCTATCCCCAACAAAGCGGATATACAACCCTAGCCATCAGACCGAAGAGGGTCATTTCTTATCCCAGTGAGTTTCTTTCGGCAATCGGCGTAGAACTCGCTCGCCGGGTTGACATCCTAAAACAGTCACTCCAGGGTCGACAACTAAAGATAGTCGAAAGACCCGAACTACGGCCGGCTTGATTCTCACTAGGGATACGTAGGTAGCCTATCATTAGGTCCAGCCACTCGATCACCTGATCATCCCGCCAAATATGGAGCCTTACTCTTATCGACGACCCCGCTTCCTTCGAAAGCACCGTCGCCGAGGGCTCTTGTAAGTGCTCCAATTTGAGCCGTTAGTACTTTCGTTAGAAAATTAACGAGAGTTTTAACATTTCTAACATTTCTAACAAACCCTAACCTTTCTAACAAAGCAAGGGTAAAGTGGGCATTGCCATTTAAAGTTAAACCAAGAAAAGAATCTCAAAAGCAAAAGAAATTGGAAAAATCCGAATTAGGCAAGTTGAAAAACAAACTGCTGGAAATTTTTGAATAATATTCTTCCTGTTTAAAGCCTGGAGCAGCATTTAATGCACCAGGCACGTTTACAAGGACCTCCGCGCGGATATGATTGATGTTCACAGGGGGTTATAAATTGAACCCTCCTCTCTCAGTTAAAACAACACAATTTGATCACAGCAACGAAACTGCAGCGAAATATAGGGAGAAAACGGTGGGAATTCACTTGAATTGCCACCATTTTCTCTTCAATCTTTCCCAAATCTCACTCACTCACAAACACTTCAAATCACTCTCATACATACTCTTATACATACACTAACTCAAGCTCAAATCACCCTTTAGGAGGAGGAATAGAGAGAAAACATAGAGGACTTCATTGTTATCTACTTGTTTTCTCTTTAACCAACTCAAATCATCAACCCTAAACACTTTCAAATCCTAAACACATTCAAGCCTTTGAATCCATTCAAACACAAGACACAAGGAAGATAGGTATAACCTCCCTCTCCCTACACTAAGTCTCTCATTCATGCATGCATCTTTAAACTACAAAATGTAGTTATTTTATCTTCTTGTCTTAGATCCAAGAAGATCACCATGGAAGTTCATCTCCATGGATGATCTTCTACAAGGATCAACATTTTCTTCAATGTGTTCTTATTTACTTGCAAAATGCATTTTCAAAACCCTAAATACCATTTTCAAGCACCAAATCCCATTTTCAAAGGATAAAATTCCCCTTCCCAAGCAAATGAAGTGCTTAGTCCTAATGTACCCCAAGGATGGTTTGGTATAGTTGATTCACCACTAAAATGTCTAGTGATCACTAACCAAAACCTAGGGAAATGGGGACAAGCATGGATGCAAAAACCCCCTTTAAAATCATATTTTCTCTCTTGAGAAGTTGCTGTCCAGTAGCAATTTTCTCAGACCTCAGTCCATGATCTAATTTTTTGGACATAGATAAACTTGGAATTTGGTGTTGACTACAAAAAACTTTTTGTAGCTAACATCCAGATCTTTCTATACATAATTTTACTTTATTTTTTGTGTGAGTAAAACTCCTTTTTTCAAATTTTCTTTTAAAGGTCAGTTCATCAGTCTCTGGAAATACAGATTTCAGATCTGAGATTTCCAGAAGGTTTTGACCCCTCAAATTACTTCCAAAATGGAAAGTTCCTTTGTAGAAACCCTATTTAGGGTGTTTTAAGAAACTTTCATTCTAGGACTTTCCCCAGATTCTGAGGTTTTGAAGCCTTTAAGTCCATTTAAAAGTCAAGGGTCAACTGCCTTTTTCATTCTGGCAGAATTGCTTTTCAACTCCCAAAAATCTTTTGAGTGCCAAGACTCAACCCAAAAATCATACCAAAAATCTTGGGGATTTTTCAAAGTCTTATAAAGAGTTCCCCATTTTTGTTTTTCTCAGTTTCAACTCATTTTGGTCAAAACACACACACACACACACACAAAAGGATTTCAAATGTTTGGAAGACTCGTTTTACGAGGCGCTCCGGGTGCACACTAACGTCCTTCCCGGCGCGTAACATGACCTCCGAATCTAAATCTCTGATCTCGGGCTTTTTTCAAAGTTTTGGCCCTTAAAACAAAAATGGCGTGGCGACTCCGTTTTGATTTTCACAAAAAAAATCGGGCATCATCACAAGTCGCCACGCCGTTTTTAAGAGGAAACATTGAAAACCTTTTTGACAGAGAAAATGGGTTCGGGGGTCAGGTTACGTGTTGGGAAGAACCGAGAGTTCACCCAACACGCCTCGTCCGTGGACGAGTCTTTCTATGTTCAATCATTCAAGACATTCAAAAGTGTGTGCAAAGTGTGTATGACAAGATATGTATTAAAATGCATAAGAGTGCTTTGTTTTATTACTCAACAAGGGGAAAATACAACTTGTAAGCCATTGACTCTGGGAGGCCACGTCCCACTTTACATCGAGGACTAACAGAACTTACAACTGAAATGTGACTTCTGCATATTGACAAAGAGTGTCGCGTGACACAGGATCTGTTGTGCAGATTATGTCGCGTGACACTAGTTATCACATGCAGAAGCCTTACAACAATAAGCACAAGATTAACTGGAATGTACACAATCACTTCAAATGACAAACAAACTAGATGAGCAAGGTTACAACTGAAAATGATAGTCTCTGCATAGGCTTGGTTATGTCGCGCTACACAGGACTGATGAGATCCGTTGTGTCGCGTGACATGACCTTACCGTTTGCAAGGACTTTACAATTGGAGCACGGATTCGACAGAAACCAATCCAGATCAAATCATTATACCAAATCAACTAATAACACCACGAATCAATAACAAATTAGCCAAAGAAGTGTGGATATGGGGAGATCCACACGCCCTTGACAACCAAACGACAAATAGGATTCCAATCACATAATGAATATCAACCAAACTAAGCTAAACAGATTAAACAGAGAGATCGGTAGTAGGGACTTGATAATTGAGGACGGACGGAGTCCAATTATCAAGTCCGGGAAATAAATTGCAACGGAGCAAACACAATAGCAAATATGAGACAAAAGTGAGGGAAGAGATTCGTTACCCTCGTAGTCCACGCTCCTTCAACCACGTTAGGTGGAAGGATCTTCAATCAGCTTCGGAACGGAACGAGCTCAGATCGGAGATTTGGTAACTTGACAATTCCAGTACGTGCGTGTTAAAGGGATAGGCCAGAAGCAGAGGGAATTGAAGGAGACTTTGGATGCTTATTTCCACTTCGTTGTAATTTGGACAGAGAGAGAGAGAGAGAGGCTAAGATTCAGAACAAAGCAGGGTTTGATAGGCGAGATTGGCCGGAAATTGGAGGTAGAGTGGTGGTGGTTAACGGCTTAAGTCTGGAACGGGGAAGCGGCGTTAGGTAACGGCTTAGGGCTAGAACAGGGGTCACGGTTGATTGGTTTTGGGGGTAGAGGAGAACGGTGAAGGAGATTGGGTTTAGGCGTTGGCTTGGTTCGATTGTGATGGAAATTGGATGAAGCTTCGGGACTGTAAACAGGGGAGGAAAGTGGCGATTGAGATTTGAGAGATTGGCATCGTGGTTTAGGTACAGAGAGAGGTCCAGTGAGGATTCGGCCGGAGAAGATGGTGGGGTTTTGGTTTTGGGTGAGGTCGCCGGTGAGGGATTTGGTAGGGAAGGTCGGAGAAGAAGGGGATTAAGGTAGAGGGAAGGAGCTTGGGGAAGACGATGCAGGGAGAGGGAATTGGTTTGGATGAGGTCGCCAGTGAGGGAGCTTGGATTGAGGAAGAAGATGACGCAGGGAGCCTCTGCGTATCTACGGATAGAGAGAGAAAGGAGAGAGAGAAAGTGGATCTGTGAGAGAGAGTTGTGTGTGTACTCTATGTGTTTTGTGTGTGAGAAAATGAGCCCCTTAACAAATGAAAGAAAATTGGTATTTAAAGCGTTGATTGGGATTGGAATTATAATGTCGTACGACCCAACGCTTCCAAATTCCATGCCTCAAGTTGTCGCACGACTGGGACGAGGCAATAACCGATTCTGGCGCCAAAACCAGATTCTGGAACATTCCGGGTTAATTCCCAAAAGGTCCAAACTGATTTATTCCTTTTAGGTCCTTTTGTCCGGGAAAAGTACTAAAAAATACTTCCTTCGCGGGAAACTTATAAAAAGTTCCCGAAAGTCTCGAAACGGACCGGGAATTTACCAAAACGCCCCTTAGTGCAATTTTATCATTTAAAATGCACCTAAAAAGGGATCGCGAATTGGATTGGCGTACTTACAGTCTCTAAAATCAAAAACATGTTTTGTTCTCCTATTTTTCGAATAAGTTCAGATCATGGTCGAGAGTTTGAAAATCTCTCCTTCTCTACATTTTATAGTAAAAAGGGGATACACCATGAATTTTCAGCACCTAAAACACCACAACAATATGGTATTGCTGAAAGGAAAAATAGGACTTTAATGGAGATGGCTCGTGTTATGCTAATTGCTAGAAATATTTCTAAAGGTTTTTGGGCCGAAGCATTAAACACAGCTTGTCACACTACGAATAGTGTTTTCTTAAGACCCGGTACTACTATGACACCCTATGAGATTTTAAATGGAAAGAAACCTACGGTTCACTATTTTCACGTATTTGGGTGTTTGTGCTATATTTTAAACGACCGGGAATACTTAGGAAAACTAGATTCCAAGAGTGACAAAGCCATCTTTCTGGGCTACTCTAAAAACAGTCATGCTTATCGAGTCTATAATCTGAGGTTAAAAGTAATTCAAGAATCGGTAAATATTGAATTTAACGATTACTTGAGTGCTACAGGAGAACCAGCTGATGATATACCTCTGACTTTACTGGAAGAAGTCGAACAGAGGGCTGGAACAGAAACTGATTCAGTCAGTGCAGTCACAGATTCAAGTGTTGCCCCTGAAACGGCAACACCTGAGGCAACACAGGAGAACAGAACAGTGGCTGGAAATTCTGAGAGCTGTGACTCAGAAGAAGAAGATGGATTGGTGTACCATCAAGGCAGGAGAGATCCCCCAGCTTGTATTAGAAATTATCATCCCATTACTCAAGTAATTGGTGATGTTAATGAAGGGGTCCGAACAATGAACAAGGAACAAGGAGCCAGGAGCGAGTTGAACAATTTACCTGTAACGAGGTTTGGTGTTTAGTTTCACGTCTTTTAAATACAAATATTATTGGAACTAAATGGATTTACAAAAAAAAATCTGATGAATTAGGTAATATTGTTCGTAATAAAGCTCGTCTTGTGGCTCAAGGCTATACACAAGTGGAAGGAATCGACTTTGACGAGACCTTTGCCCCTGTGGCTAGAATTGAGTCAATAAGACTTCTTCTTGCTATAGCCTGTTACCTCAAAATCACATTGCACCAAATGGATGTCAAAGCGACTTTCTTGAATGGGTACTTAGATAAAGAGATCTATGTTGAGCAACCTAAAGGGTTTGAAGATCCATTCCACCCAGACCATGTATACAGACTTGATAAGGCCTTATATGGCTTGAAACAAGCTCCTCGTGCATGGTATGGGCGACTAACAACCTTTCTTCTTGAATATGGATTTGTTAGAGGAGAAGCCGATAGGACATTATTTATTCTTAGGGAAAATAAAGAGCTTGTCATTGCTCAGATCTATGTTGATGACATATTTTATGGTTCCACATCTAAAACATGTTTACAAAATTTTGTGGAAGCTATGACATCAACATTCGAGATGAGCATGATAGGAGAACTTAATTATTTCCTAGGATTGCAGGTGAGACAGTCAGATGATGGAATCTTTATCTCTCAGAGCAAGTATGCTAAGAGTCTGGTGAAAATATTTGGATTGGAGAGTGCAAAGAGCTCTAAAATACCTATGGGATCATCTCTTAAGGTAACCAAAGATCAGGCAGGGGAGGATTTTGACCCAACTCTGTATAGATACATGATAGGTAGTCTTCTTTATCTTACTGCCAGTCGTCCCGATATTATGTTCAGCGTAGGTGTATGTGCTAGATATCAGTCTGCTCCTAAAATTTCTCACCTAAATGATGTCAAGAAAATTATTAAGTATGTGTCTGGGACAAGTGAATTGGGAATCTGGTTCACCAAAGACACTAATACCAACTTGGTTGGTTTTAGTGACTCTGATTGGGCAGGGGATATAGATGATAGAAAGAGTACTAGTGGGGGTTGTTTTTTCTTGGGTAATAATCTTGTGTCATGGTACAGTCGCAAGCAAAATTGTGTCTCTCTCTCGACTGCTGAATCTGAGTATGTAGCAGACGGGAGTTGTTGTTCACAATTAATATGGTTGAAACATATGCTTGATGACTATGGTCTTGATAGTAATATCTTGACCATGTATTGTGACAATTTGAGTACTATAAACATCTCCAAAAACCCTGTACAACACTCACGCACTAAACACATTGATATCCGCCATCACTTTTTGAGAGATTTAGTAGAAAAGGATTTGATCCAAATAGAGCATATTGATACTAAACATCAACTTCCTGATATTTTGACCAAAGCCTTGGACCATGAGAAATTTTCAAGTTTGAAAAAATCTCTTGGTTTATGCTTTCTATAAATCTGTTGTTTCAAGTGTTGCCGTCAGTGTTCCCAACACTGACATCAACACTCTGTATTTGTTGTATATTATTTAAAAAAAAATTTTGTTTAATCCCAAGTGGGGGGCATTTACTGACCTTTTTGTTCTAGTATGTGTACATTCTTATGGTTAACATTTCTTCATAAAATACTCCTTCGTGCTTAAAGTGACAAAGTCACTTATATTATGTTGATATTGAAAAAGGCAAAGATTGTTAAAATATTCTCAAAGGGAGTATAATGTAGTTGTTTTATACTAAGTATTAGGGACATGGATCTCGCTACTACAGTGTACACTACTTGAAAGGTATAAAACTTACTACATATAGCTTTACACATTTATAAAAAACTCGGGGCACGGAGCTTGCTACTACGATGCTTCCTTGTAAATAAAGAATGTGTAAAGCTTGCTTAAAAATTTCCTAAGGAAAGATAAGATATATAAAAGGGCAAACCCCAGTGCGCGAAGTGCTCCCCGCCTTGCGGGGGTTGGGAGAGGGAACCATTTGCTAGAGCCTTCCTCTGACAATTGCCAAGAGGCTGTTCGCCAAGGTTCGAACCCGTGACCTTATGGTCACCAAAGGAGCAACTTAACCGTTGCGCCAAGGCTCGCCCTCAAAGATAAGATATATATATGTTGAAAAAATTGTTGGGCTTCGAGGGTCCATGCGCAGCGGAAAATTGCAAATAACTCGAAAACCCGGAGCCATAGGATCCGTTCTAGATGATTAATTAAGAGGAATGATTTAGAAATACCAACCTTGTGTGCTTTTGTCGTTGATAAACGTGACCCAACTCTAGATTGATGATCTTGTGAATCCTTGATGAACGATTGTTGAATCACGAATGGAAGATCTTGAAGAGCGAAGATCCTCTATGTGTATCCACGCGATGAACGAACCCTAGAACAATTCTAGGTGGATTGCTAGATCCCTCGATTGAAACTCCTTTCAATCTATGATGTATTATGGAATTGGTGTGATGATTTTCAATTCACAATTGAAAAACCTCTCAATTTTGTGTTTCTCTAAACTCAAAATTCGTGACTTGCTGCTAGGGTTGAAGAGGGATACTATTTATACATTATAAATATTATACCCTAATTAAAAACCCTAACTGAAACGGTTTCAGCAGAATTCGGCACATGGGCGATCGCCCACCAAGGCATGGGCGGTCGCCCATGAGTACAGTGCTTAATCCCATCATTCGAAACCTCATATGGGCGATCGCTCAAAAGGTCATGGGCGGTCGCCCATGAGCACAGTCTCTTATCCCTTATTCGAAATCATACATGGGCGGTCGCCCACACGGGGCTGGTGTTAGTACCCGGTCCGAAAAAAGGCATTCTTAATGTCTGGCCCGGTTTAATTAATTGGAAACCCTAAAAATCCCTAAAATCCCTTCGTCCGTACCCCGCCGTCATTTGCCTTCGTGGAAAGTACGCCATGCAGAGTGCCGATCGGCCCTTCAGCCATTGTATGGCCGATCGAACCTCTTCTTTTGTGCCGATCGAACCCAAGATCATTGTGCCGATCGACCCTATCTTTTGTGCCGATCGACCCTTTAAAATAAGGCCGATCGACCCTTCAGCTGGCCCAGCCCAAGTATCAAAGCACTATAAATAAGTGTGACCGGCTCCCATATTCAACACACAATTCATTCGGGAGAAGCGAGATTACACTTGCTTTACCCGTATTTCTTCCCACATTCTTCGAATCGCCCTAGATTCGATCCCAAAGTCTTGCTACAATTGGTAAGGCTCTTTTTAATGTTTTTGTTCTCTATTATTATTATTGTTATGTTAGAATAAATTTACTTGCATGCTTAATATGTTTTAATTATTCCTTTATGCTAGATTTAGGATTATTTTAATATATTTAAATATGTATAGCCGAGGATGATCTAAGGTTTCGCCCAAGAAAACCCAATGGATCTAGGAACTATTTCTTTCCTTCCACCTTAGTAATAATTGTCCCATGATCAACAATCCCCCAAGGATGAACGTTGATTAGTGCACCTTCCGAGGGCCTAACTCAAAGGTTCTAGGGTGTGATCATTAACTAATTCTTTCTCTCCCCTCCTCCTTATGCATGATCCCGTTTCTTCTATCTATTCCTGTAAACACCACACACAACCAACACCCCACATGCTAGAAAGACCGATCCGTCGGGCAATAGGAGTGATAGCGTTTCTTCTTCTGTTGTAACTTGACCCCCGAACCCAATTAACTGTTTAGCCTTTTTTCAAAGCTTTGGGCTATATCAAAGTGGCATGGTGTAAGTACCCAAATCTGGCTCATGCCTTCCGGTTAATTTTCCCGACAATTTCGGTAAGTTTTCCGGTAATTCCCCAGACCTTCCCAGCGTTCCGGAAACATTCCGGAACTGTTTTTTATTAAATAAGGGCTGAAGAGGATCCTTCCTAATTAAGAAACACGTTTTTCTTAATTAGGAAGGAGGGTTCTAGAATTTGCCACCTTGCATGGTTCTAGAATGCTGAGTCATTCAGGATAAGCCCGCACGGCTGCATTAGCTCGCTGCTCTTAGCCGCACGGCTTCATTCACCTTATCCAGATTACCTATAAATAGAGGCCTCCTCTACCCATTTCAACACACACAATAGAGGCACAAAATACACAATACACTTATAAACACTCCCAAGACGTGAAGAATATTGGTGCAAGCTCAAGAAGGTGAAGAAGGAAGGCCAAGAAGCTACCTCCCTCCTCCTTGAAGACCCAAGACCAACCTCTCCTCCTAGCTCCGTTCGAAGAAGCAAAGGAAGCAATTGGTAACCTCGCACGCCCTAACCTTGCTTTTAATTGATATACTTGCTCATTGCATTCATATATCTTGCTTGGGACTTGGCATTTATTCATAAAGATCACATCTTTATCACCCCCTTTCCCTTTTGCATGCATTAAGACCTCATTTGTCATAAAAATGTAGTCTTTTTCATAAAGGTGCATCCTTTGCACCTAAAACCCCCATTTTCAAATAAAAATGTCATTTTTATGCATCATTTGCACATAAAAATCCAATCTTTTCAATAAAAATGCATCCTTTGCATTCAAAAACCTTTTCCAATGCATCATTTGCATAAAAATCCTATCTTTACGCATCACTTGCATAAAGATCATTTCTTTCAATCAAAAAGCATCATTTGCTAAAACCAAAAATGTCATCTTTTCATTAAAGAGTCATTTTCATCATGCATTCCCCTTTCCCCCAACCTTGGAACGGACCGGTGTAAAAGATCCTATCTTTACATCGTTCCTTCCATTAAAGGTTCACGATTTCTTTGGAAAGGGATAACCTTGAACCCTATATCTCCGATTATCGCTTAAGAAAGAGTATGAAGCCTCTATACGAGCTCGACCGTCTTAAAGCGTAGGATTGATGGGCTAAGGACCCTCCTTTTCTAAAGAACCTCATCTCTGACCAAAAGAGAGTCATTCTCTCGATCACGCAAGTCCAGGGTCCCGAGGTTAAAATGCGATGATCACAAGTCATAAGATGAGGACGGGATCATAATCCCAAATACATAAAATTCCAAGGAATCCGGCGACAACCAACAAATGGTTTGTACGTCAGGAAGACAACTTGGGACATTCCCCCTTTTTCTCAAACACATGCACACAAGAAAGCACGCAAGCAAGCACGATTGCGAAATCTTGGGAGACTTGCTCCGGCAAGGCACTTTGGGTGAACGCCAAACGTTCTTCCCAAGGGTAACTTAACCTCCGAACCCAAGTAAAAACCTTTTTCAAAGTTTTGAGGTAATCAAAATGGCGTGGCGACTCCGTTTTTCAAATAACTCGGATGTCTTCAAACTCGCGTGAATCCTCAAAATTTGGGCACACATTCACAGTTTGGCGACTCCGCTGGGGAAAACCCAAAGGAGAAAAGCTTTATTTTCAAAACAAAAAAAATCGATACTCGGTATATAGGTGGACCCCACTTAACCTTCCTGTATCGCTCCCTAACCCGGGGCTTGGGATAACCGGTGGTTTAACAATCCCACGTACCAGTATCCCCTTTTCGAAATTTTTTTTTTTTTTTGAAAAATAAAGAAAGCTTTTCCCTTTGAGCGGGTTAGACTTCCGTCGTCGATTTCATTAATCGTGCTTGCTTCCTTTACCATGCATTGCATCATTTGCATCTTGGAATCTGTGCATACTTTGAACGGGAAACAACCCGAAAAATAGAAAAAGGAGTGGAACCTGGAAAATTGATCCATGCAGTCGTACGGCTCAATCCTCATTGGATTACGGCCAGGGCGACCTCGGTGGCAATTCCACCGGGAAAAATCATGGTTAATCAGCGAGTCCTAGCGGCTTGGGGCTACTCGGCTCCATGGCGGCCAGGGCTCCCGAGAAAATTTACGTGCTTATGTGTTGCATTCTCCCCGTCCCGAAAATCATTCCTTTAAAACACATTATGAAAATCTCTGTTTTAACTCAAAAAGGAACATTTTTAGGAGACCGCACACTACGCGCACTTTGATATATCATGTACACTTTGCACGCACGTCCTTCAAACCCGAGGTGGTTCCGTGCGATCACGGACGGCCTTACGATGCTCCCGGGCGCGCACGGAATCATCCCAACCTCCCATGGCGGCCGGTGTCGACCAATGCACGGTCCGTGTCACACGTTTCAAAAAACCGTGACTTTTGGTTGGTTTTTGGTCTAGTCCGTGTCATATAGCCCGATTGCATACCCTCGTAAAGGTCAAGCCTTAGTTCATAACGGAAGCCAAGATTTTCGCTCAAGCTACGCGAAAATTCCGACAAGGAAAAATTGGCGAGATCTTGACTCAGACATTGACTATTGACCTTGACCCGCACGGAATGCGTAAGAGTCAAGACCGAGTCTTTGCCAAAAATCAAAGATCTTTCGCTCAAGCGAAGCTCTGCTAAAATTCCGACAAGGAAAAATTGGCAAGATCTTGACCGGCATTGACTTCGATTCTAACTCACGCACCGCCGTATGCAACGAAGTTCAATGTGACACCGTGTCATCCGGCTTTTTACCGCCCGACCCATGCCTATTATTCTCTCGGACATTACCGAAAGTCGAAACCGTCATTCGCTCAAGCGAAACTACGCAAAGATCCGTCAAGGCGAGAGAGACGAGACTTTCCGGTATTGCCTTGACTATAATCCGCATCGCTCGTGCGTTGAAAGGTCCTATGACCCGCTAGACCCGATAGGAGCGTTCTTTACTCTCGGTCGGTGGGATCCGCGTGCCACTATAGGACCCTCGCAGGCATCCACCTGGGAGGTCGAAATACGGGTGGAATACGAGGGGCTTATAGACGTAGTGACGGAACCCGCGATCCGGGATCTAGAGTAGTTGTGAAAAAGAAGGGCGAACCCCTTTTCCAACGAAATAGATATTAATAAAAGACAACATTTTAAGTAAACTTGAAGATTCTAATTTGCATATTGCACAGGCCTTGACTAAACACCTACCCCGAGTCTAAACCTTTCCTATCCCTTTCCCGCGGCGAGAAAGAAGTGGGTGAGAACACCGGGTCGGCGACTTGTTAGCGCGAATCCTCGAAGCAGGTTCGCGAGAATCCTCGGTTTCGAGAATCGAGAATGGCCGATTTGACGAGAACAGTCTTGGTTTGGGTAACCGAGATGGCTAAGGAAGAAGAGCTAGCCTATAACCAATGCCCTCCCCCATCTTCATATAACCCATTGCCAAAAGCTGTCCCTTCTCGGTCTTCTCCAATACCCCAAGTTAGGGTCCCGACACCCTCGCTTCCTCTGCGTCCCCCACGGGACCTTTTTCCTCCTTTCGGCTGAGCCTACTTTGGAATCCCGGTGCAGGTTTGACCTTTCCAATTTTGTCAACGCCTTTGTGAATTTGCCTACCTCTCGGACGGCTACGGTGAAGAGTCGGTCGGAAGCGAGAATAGGAATGGATGGATTTACTGGCGATGATGACAGGTTCGGTAAAAGGAATGGACTTGGAGCCAACGGAAGTGAAACCCGAAGGGCAAGATGAGGTAGAAAGCCACGGACACTGGAATAGGGGATGAAATCACTTCAAAGTGTGCGCGGCCTATGCGAAGGGCTCGGAGAAGGATGCTAGCTTAGATGAGGTAGTGTATGAGTCCTATATCCTAGAGTTCAATACTCAGTACAAGGACTTGGTAGGTGAATGGAGGAACTTGATCGAAGCTTTAGCCAAAAGAGGGAAGTGGGCTCCGCCCACCGTCTGGAACATGTAAGCGTCGCCCAGAAGCCAAACTCTCATCGGGAAGGGTAGACTCTATCACGGTGTTAGTAGTCACTCCACGAAACTTGGTACGAAGAAGAATGTATGGATGCCTTGGAAAGAGTCACGAGTTTAGAGGCGACCCCAGTCCCTTTATGTCCTACGATGATAATGATGTTTTCTGGTAATCCCTAAGCCCGAGGAAGAGTCGAGATACCCCTCATATGGCGTCGAAGTATCCCGACACCTTTTGCCCTCATTGGTCATAAGAGCCAAGGCGAAAGTTCCCACGAGCTACTTGTAGTGACAACGATGAAGACACGGTCGAAGTGCGGAAGGGACAATAGAGGAGTGGTTAGCCCGGAAGCCAAAAGCCCGGAAAATCTCTCGACGGTAAGGAAAAGGAACCCGCCATGAGGTTTGACCCCGCGAAATCCTTATTGATGATGGAATTTCCCACTTGAGAAAATGTTTGGCCAACGTCAAAGATGCCGTCGAAGGTTGACCCCGGGGAAAGAAAGGACATGCTTGACGGTGATGAGGAATGTGATCCTACTCTGTTAAAGAAGTTGCTAGGTTCGGATGAGAAAGCCATTTGCCAAGCTCCAAACTCCGGAAGTGATAATTCTTGTTGCATCTTGACTTTGAAAAGTTTGAATGAGGCTGTGAAAGCTTTAAACGGAGAATGTGAAGTTGAAATCAGCCGGTCAAACTCGAGAAAAGGTCAAAAAGCCGGTAACACAGGACCGGATTCGGGAAGCCGCCTATGCTTCGGCGGCACCGTCAATCGAGATCAATCGGCGAAATTGGCCATACGCCGGTAAGAATCCGCCTCGACTTTGAAAGAATTGTGAGAATCCTCCGGTAGGAATAATGACCAAGGAAAATCCAATGTCTATGTGATGACTCGATGCAGGCGAGATGAATGTTGAGCGGCTAAGGGTGACAAAAGAAGCGCCGTCTACGAGCCAAAAACGAGATAAAAGACCTTATAAGCCGAAGCGAAAAGCGACTACGATAAGGAGGATCCGGTCCTAACTCGGTTGAAGTGTACCCAAGCCAATATCTCCTTATGGTCCTGTTGACCTCTTCGTACCCTCATAAGTTGAAGCTAGAAGAAAGTTTGGCCAAGACCATGGTGCCCATAGGCGTCACCCCGGATGAGGTCGTCCAAATGATTGGAAGCATACACTATGGAAATATCATTACCTTCTTGACTTGGACTGCCAAAGTATGGGGCTAGCCATAATGAACCCCTTTACATCACAGTCCGAGTTAGAAGAGCGTCGATTACCACGGGTATTAGTCGATGGAGGGTGCAATGAATGTCTTGCCGGCTAAAATGATGGATTTATTGGATGCGAAGCCAACGGACTTAAAGCCTTCTAGTCGAGACTATTAAGGCCTATGACTCCCTTTGCACGATCGGTTTTGGGGATCGCCACTCTCAAGATGTGGTTCGGAAAAAAGGTCATGGACGTTGACTTTCAAGTTATTGATATTCCGATTTCATTTCTTGCCTTCTTTGGGACGGCCTTGGATCCACCGGATAAACGGGGTAGCCTCTACTTTGCATCGGTGCGTCAAATTTCGGTCGAGTGATGGAACTATCACCACCATTTATGGAGGCAGTGTCACGGTAGAAGGAACCGGCCTTTGGGGATATCCCGATATTGGAGATCAAGCACGATGATGAAGGGTTAGCATTGGCCAGGATTCTCAGTAGCTTCTTCCAAGGCACAAGTGTGTTGCGCTTGACCTCACCACTACTTAGATAAAATCCCTCTGCCATGAGAATGATGCGAAAAATGGGTTATCTTAGGGACTTGGATTGGGTAGAAGACTTCAAGGTCGTAACACCATCATTGATGTGAAGGAGCAGACTACCGAGATATGGCTTGGGGTACAAACCGAACTCTCGGGATGCCGGAAAAGCTAAAGGCACGAAAGGTGAAGGGATCCGGCTCCATCCTTACGGTCTGTCTCGACCCATTACTTTACAAAAGGAGGGACACAATATGATGAAAGTGATCGCGGATCTCCTTGCGAGAAAACCCTTACGGAGAACCTTGAGAAAGTTAGGGAAAGCCGGCCAATCCCGTTCGAAGAATGTTCCTTGATTTGCCGAGATATCCACAGGGCTACCACTACCGTTCGAGAATGAGTACGTCTTGAAAGGAAATCCGGCCGGTGTCAAAGAGTCGGCATCGGGACAATGGACTTCTCCGCCTTTGAGTTAGCTCTTCCAAAGATCGACGGATAGAAGGCTGCCGGCGGTGAAGACGATCGGTGGGGTTTGCAAGAGTTGTTTGACGAAGAAGCACAAATCCCAGACTTGATTGACTTCGATTCGAGACGATGAGATAGTTGCCGTTATTGGAGACGATGGTGAAAGTCATTTTGATCCTCGCACTTTGGTGACTAAGACGAAATGCCATTGAAGAATTGGGAGACATTCTCGGGGCCGATAGCTTGATCGACGGCAAATGATCACGGAGCTTGGATTGGTACCCGTCCTTCTCAACCCGGTCGTGTCAAACACCTGTTGTCTATTCGGTCGAGTCGGGAATCTTTGAATTCCGAGTCCTCGAGTCATCAGAAGGCCTCACGCTGAGGATTATGAAAATGTAATCGATGTCATCTTTCCCCTTATTTTGAATGAAATGACAAATCTTTACGATTATCCTCTTATTGCCAACTTAACAAATGATAAATTAACTCAAAACTTAACAACGAGTTAATAATGAATCATTTGAACAAGATGCAAACACACTAAACGAACAATACATTAAAGAAATCTTTAAGCGGGTTTCGGAAAAAAGGAAAACCGGGCCCAGCTGCCGAGGAGGTTTTGATAAGTGTGAACTTGGGTACTATTGAGGAACCTAAAGAGACCTGATTGGAAGCTTCTTCCGGGGGTTGAAAGGGACAGATTGATCGAGTTTGCTCGAGAGAATACGTCGACGTGTTTGCATGGTCATACAAGGATATGCCGGGGCTAGGCAGGTTCGATAGTAGAGCACGAGAATCCCTCTAGCACCGAGATGCTAAGCCGGTAAAGCGAGCGAGAAAGATCAAGCCGGAATGGTCTCTACGAGGTCAAGGAAGAAATTGAGAAGCTCTGCGGGTAGGGTTCATCGAGTCATTGAATACCCGACATGGTTGTCCAACATCGTGGCCGTAACCAAGGCCAATGGGAAGGTGCGGCTTTGTGTGGATTTCCGAGATGCGAACAAGGCCGGCCCAAAGACGACTACCCTACGCAACATAGACATCTGGTGGACTCCACTTTGCCAACTACGAAGTCAAATCCTTCGTTGATGGTTTTGCGAGGCTACAACCCGGATCAAGATGGCCGAGGAAGACCAAGAAAAGACGGCCTTCACCACACCATGGGGAACCTCTTTGTTATACGGTAATGCCATTCGGAGCTCAAGAATGCCGGGGCTACTTACGAAGAGGCGGCGACCGCGCTTTTTCATGACATGATCCACAAGGAGATTGAGGTCTACGTAGATGATATGATAATCCACTCCAAAGGAGAGGGTGGGCGGCACTTTGTTGACCTACGAAAATTCTTTGAGAGGTTGAGACGGCATTCCATGAGACTAAACCTGCCAAATGCACCTTCGGAGTGACAAGGGGAAAAGTGCTTGGGTATATGGTCACGGAGCGAGGTATAGAAGTTGACCCCAGAAAGATCAAAGCCATCATGGATATGAGGCCACCTCAAACCCGGACGAAGTCAAGAGCTTCATGGGTAAATTGCGGTACATCGGCCGTTTCGTCAATCGGTTGACCACTATGTGCGAGCCCATCTTCAAGCTCATGAAGAAGAATGTGGACACGAGAATGGACCGAAGAATGCCAAGATGCCTTTGACCGAGATCAAGGCATACTTAGTACATCCCCGGTACTATGCCCCCACATAGACGAAGCCTCTTGCTCTATCTCCTTTATCCTGAACACGGCGGTTGGGGCTATGCTTGCTCGGGAGAAGAAAGACTCTCGGGTAGAAACGCCATTTACTTTGTCGGCGGAAGCTACGGGGAGTGAGCTCAATTACTCGGCATGTGAAAAGACACATGCGGGGCCAGTGCAGGTAGTCGGCAAGTTGAAGCATTATATACGAAGCCCACCTGTGAATTTGGTCTCGAAAATGGACCCCATCAAGTACATCTTTGACAAGCCTTCCCTCTCGATGCGTTTAGCGAAGTGGTCCTTCTTCTTGGCGAGAATACGACATCAACTATGTGACCGAGAAAGGCCATCGAGGGTCAAGCATTGTCGAGATCACTGGCGAACTTCCCCGATAATGAAGACGAGAGGGCACGAACCCCAATTCCCGAGATGAAGGGATCTTTGCGGTTGAGCACGAGAATAGATGGCAATTGTTCTTTGACGGAGCCGCTAACAAAGAGGAAATGGTGTAGGAATGCTATTGGTCGATCCGAAAGATGAGCATACCCCATAGCCCTCAAGTTGAACTTTCTGCCACGAACAATGTCGCCGAGTATGAAGCTGCATTCTTTGGTTTGGAGGCTGCCTTAGAAAGAAATGTCAAGGAGCTCGAAGTTTACGGAGACTCGGCCACGATCATCAACCAAGTCTCCAACAAGTGGAAGGCTGTGGACCCTAATCTGCAACGGTATCATGCCCGTATGGAGGAGTTGGTGGACGGTTCGGAGAAGTGACTTTCCACTACTTGCCGAGGGAAAAGAACAGTTCGCGAGATGCCCTAGCTACTCTAGCCTCATTGGTAGAGATCCACAGGGAAAAGCCATAAAGCCCTTGAGTGGGTAGAAGAGAAGCCCCGGACCTTACATTTGTGAAGTGGACACAGGACCAGAGCCTATAAAGGAACCTTGGTACAATCAGTTACCAATTCCTCAAAGACGGAGAGTCGGCTTTCGGAGACGAAGAAGG
This sequence comes from Adenophora triphylla var. japonica, assembly GCA_022495995.1. NCBI lineage: Eukaryota > Viridiplantae > Streptophyta > Magnoliopsida > Asterales > Campanulaceae > Adenophora > Adenophora triphylla. Next base: position 9,813 of record JAFEMH010001206.1, on the reverse strand, counting down.
TAGACCAAAAGAAGGAGTCGAGCCAAAAGCTTGCGAGCCACGAAAAGGTTGGCCTCCCATTATGTCATCTAGGAGGCAGCACTTTGTACAAGAAGCGGTATCAAGGACCGCTCCTCTTATGTGTCACTCAAGAAAGAGCCGAGAGAGTTGATGGCCGAAGTCACAATGGTCCTTGCGGTCCTCACATGAATGCGAGCCACGATGCAAGTGATCCTCGAGAATGGGTTACTCTTGGATCTCCATGGAGGCAGGCTGCGTCCGGCACGCGTCGAACTGCGACAAGTGCCGGCGGTTTGCCAACCTCAACCATCTCCCACCTCATGACACATCTTGCATGACGACTCCTTGGCCGTTTGCAACTTGGGGCATTGACGTGATAGGGAAAATAGCCGACGGGAAGCAATGGGCACGAGTTCGTGTTGGTAGCCATCGACTACTTCACCAAGTGGGTAGAGGCCAAGTCCTACAAGGTCCTCACTTCGAGAAAAGTGGCCCGGTTCATCAAAGAAAACATAATGTGCGAGATATGGGGTGCCCAGCGAGATCATTTCGATAATGGGTCACACTTCGAAGGAAGGCTGCGATAGGCTGGCATCGAGAATTGAGTTACTCGCCACAAGTCGTCCGTACGGACCTCGGACCAATGGAGGCTGTGGAAGGCTGCTAATAAGACACTCGAGCGGATCATCAGGAAGATGGCCACCCGTGGTCGTGATTGGCCCGAAAAGCTGCACCTAGCACTGCAGGGCTCTGAACGTCTGTCGGAAACGGCCACGGGAGAAACTCCTTTTGCCTAACTTACGGGATGGAAGCGGTGTTACCGGTGGAGTTGGAAATCCCGTCATTAAGGGTCCTCTGGAAAACAGTGTCAACGAAGTAGAATGGCTACGAAGCCGGCATGATGAATTGGCCTTGCTCGATGAGAGAAGGCTCAAAGCCATGGAGCACACCCGAGCCTACCGGAGGCGAATGGCGGAGCGTTTGATAAGAAAGTCAAAGCCGAAACATCAAAGAGGGTGACTTAGTCTTTGAAAGTAAAGCCCCCTACCGAGACAACCCACAGGAAAATGGGAACCCGTTTGGATCGGCCCTTATGTAGTGCGAAGATGCGTCGGGAGGAGCAATGAAGCTTGCGAGACTTGGACGGCAATCCCTTTGTCCACCCGGTCAACGGTGATAAACTCAGAAGATACTATGTCTAATAATAAAAAAAAAGAAAAAAAAAAAAGAAAAATCTTAGTGCAAAAAGAGTAATACCCGGCTAAATTTGAAAAACCCCAAAAGGGCGGTCTAGGCAAAAACGGGGTTGCACGAAAAAAAAATAATAAAAAAAATATATAAAAAAATATATAAAAAAAAAAAAGAAAAAAAATCTTAGTGCAAAAAGAGTAATACCCGGCTAAATTTGAAAAACCCAAAAAGGGCGGTCTAGGCAAAAAACGGGGTTGCACGGAAAAAAAAAAAAAAAAAAAAAAAAAAAAAAAAAAAAAAGACTTAGTTTTGTTAGTTCACGGAATGAACTACGAAGACTGAGCCCCTTAGCCTTTCTTGTAAAAGGGAACGTGGCGGCCATATATGGTTCGGTCTAAACAATAAAAAGGGCAATAAAGCTTCCATAAAGTGCGTCCTTAGCAATAAATAAAAGGGTATTTCGGTTTTCATAAAACGGGTCCCAAGTAATAAGACATTTGAATTTCCATGAAACATGTCTTGATTAATTTCTAAAATAATATTTCTTGTTCATTACAAGTCAAAAATTTCTTGATGAGTTCAAGCACGGTCTACCTCTTGACTCTGCTAACTTTGCTAAAAGATCTAAAATACAATAAAATGCCTAAATAAACTAATGTGTTTGCAAATGGCAATAAGAGGATCTTGAGAAAAGACTTGTCGGTCGTCATTCGGCGAGTCTTCTTGAGTCTTCTTCCCTTTTCCTCGGCCTCGTCGAGTCTTCTTCCTTTTCTTCTCAATAATGTCGGTATCCCTCATCCCGACCTCTGGTATCCTCATGGAGCCTCTACCCGACCCCGTGTCAATAAGCGCTCTCTCTGCGAGCACGAGTCAGTATCTCCTCCCTGCGAGACTCGGTCAAATGAGCAACCTCGGACAACCTCTTGTCACCGAGCCTCCATGTCCACGACCAAGTCACACGATTGGTTATGGCAACTCGCCTTAGCCTCGGTCTCCTCGAGTCCTACTCGAGTCGTGGTCGGCCCCGATAAAACTCGGCGTCTATCCTCCAAGATAACTTTGAGTCGCTCCCGTCTCCCTCTCGTACCGGTCCAGTAGACGGTGGTCAAGATCGTGCTCTTCCTGCTCCTAAAGATAGCCACAGGTGGGAAAGCGGTGTATGTCCAAGCCCTCGAGAAAAAAGTGAAGGCTGTTTGGGTCCCTCATGTCTAGAGACATCACCTCCATGGTCGGATGTCCTCCCGAGTCACTCAAAGGCTCTGTAAAGCCCCAAGCTGCTGGATACCAAGCGGGGTATGTAGAAGGATGACCGGCGAGAATCACGGAACCCTCGCGGCATAAGACTCTGAAATATCCTCTGAGTGCGCAACCTCCGGTGTGGTATCCACCAACGGATGTCCGAAGTGGATAGCCTAGCCATCATCGGCTCGGCTACCACAGTCCTGTTGCCTAGGTGCACCTCTCAGAAATCACCCGAGGGCAGAGTCGGCAAAGCCCAGGCAAAGCCCAGAGCCTCTCCTGCGGCCACAAAGTCAACACGGGGACTCCGGACCTCATGAAATGGTCTCCCGAGCCATCTGTCGATCCCATGCAAAGTCTCCCCCAAAACCGGTGGGACGATATCCTTCCCGGCCACTGCGGTCTCGACCATGTCCGGGAGACCACCGTGACAAATCCCACGGACTCGGCGGTAAACGAGAAAAGACGCAAAGGATAAATGCGTCCATAGCCACCATGGTAGCGGCCATAGGCGGAGATCCAAACACTGCCGGGATCTCGGAAAGGTCAATCTGTCAGAGGCTACCATCATCTCCTCGGCCTCTCCCGGAGGAATCTGCGAGAAAAGATGCAAGCTTTACCGCCGGCACGTCTCCGATCGGCGGAATAGATATAGCCTCGGTCTCGGGACCCCCAATCAAGGCTCACGAAGTCTTCGTGCGTTGGGACGATTTCGTTGTAAGAAAAGCGATAAACATGTCTCCGGACGTCCCAGGAACTTTCTTTGCGGCTCTCAACGGAGTCCCAATCGGGCGGGAGATCCCTCAAATGCCATAAAGACTTGATCTTGAAGGAAGAATCAAGCAGCCCCTTGTGATTTTGGAAGTTATGTCTCGCCCAAGATTGAAGACCGGACGAGAAAATGGTCTCTCTTCCCCCTTTGTAGTCTAACGGGCCTCTCCATCGCAAAAGTGATCAAAGGTGGTGTCTTTAGGTCCAAAATATGCCACAGGAGCAGTTGAAACAAGTTTGGGTTGAAAATAAAATGAAATGGCCAAGCTTTGGTTTTATTCAAAAAATGACCGATCCAGACGAGCGTGAGCCGCACGGCCTCTTTTGCCCTCGAGGCCATGCCGCACGGCTTCATTTGCACGATGTAAATTGCAAATCTGCGGCAACCAAAGTTGCTGCCCAAGGAGTTTTCACCCCACTTTCTCAACCAAAACTGTACAAAAACATGTCCGAAGCCACCCAAGCGGTTTTATATCATTATATATTATTTTGGCCCGGTTTCGGCCCCAATTCCAAGCAAAAAAGTCGCCCAGAGGCTCGAGATAATATGCAAATTGAAAAAGCATAAATTAGAAAAGTAAATAAAGCGTAAATACAATGTCTTCGCCCCAGGCGTCAAAATAAAGCAAAAAATAAACAAGTTGTGCATAAAAAAGTGTTCATTGTTTGTTTTGTTCCAAATCTACTCTAGAGACCCCCTAGGCCTCGGATTCTTCTTCTTCCTCATCCTTTGCTCGGCTCATAGACGCTAGGCTCTCTCATCACGTCCTCACAGTCGCTCGCATCGGAAAGAGGGATGTTGTCGTGCTCGTACTCCGCCGGTTTGCTCCAAGATATCAGCATTAGGACCTCGCCCACGAGGCACGGCCTTTGGATGAGTACTCCGAAGCCGAGGAAGAGGATCTTTGCGCCCCAGACATGCCTCCTTTTGCGCACGAGGCTCCTGCACGCTTGTTGACGCTTTAGTAGCGCGAGCCGGCTTCTTGACCAAGGATCGGCACACGTCTTTCCGGCCCTGTTACGCACGACCAACTGTCATAGGTGCGAGTGGAACACGAGAAAAGAAAAGAAAATCTCGAAAATCTCGGAAAAATCTCGGAGAAATTGCAAAAACGAGAAAATGCGAAAGCTAAAAAGGGAATAAGACCCTAGAGTATACTCACGGTGCTATCGGGTGGCGGGGTATCTTGGGGCTCCCTCGTGTCGAGGACGGGAATCCTCATCCTCCTCGGTACTCCGGTGTACGACGTATGAGAGGTGTGCGGGAGGGATAGGCGGGTCGATAGGCTCATCCTCCCCGTATCCACGAGTGACCGCCGGCTTCGTCGGCTTACGTGGCGTCCTCGGGTTGCTCCACAAACACGGCGTAGGGGTACCCATGTCAAAATACTCCTCCGCGGCTATACCTCCACAGGTACCTCTCAATCTCATCCTTTTTGCCGGTCCACAGGCTGCGGCATCCGTCTTTGGAGGATCGTGTGGAGTAATGGCGTCGAATGGAGGGACATGACCATCTTTGCCTCGAAAGCGGTCCCAGGATATATGATGTCGCAAGTCGGCCCGGTGAGCCACCTCCTGCTGCCTTGTCACCTCAATAGCATCTCAGCCAAAATCTCAGGATACACCCGGGGTAGAAGTCCACTCCATCCGGTCCATCCTTATTGAGCACGAGGCTTCACCATCTTGTAGTCGAAAGTGATCCGGGTCTTCCCAGTGAACCTATCCCTCACATCTCCCCTCCGGCGAACCATCGCGGGGAAAATGGTGATATCACTCTGCTTGGTTCCAAGGAAAGAACCCGATCACCTCGCAAAACCAGGGCTGCATGTTCAAAAACATCAAAAAGGTCATTTTTCTCATAAGAAGTCTCAAGACGAGAAAAGAGAAAGAGAAGAGAAAGAGAGGCTACCTCGAGGGCAAATGAGAAGCGATCCATAGAAGCGGACTTTGTTTATTTGTACATGTCGAGAGAGAAGTATAACTCGGCCAATCCGGCCTCTCCCCAGAGACCGTCCCTATCCCATCCACATCAACCAAAGAGTCAAGGAGGCAAGTCATGGCTAGCGTCCCGAATTAGCAAAGATAGTGGCGACGGCATCGACCACACGAAAGCTCTAACCGGTGGTGGGCGGTCACGTCACTACCGGCAAAGTCCCGCATGCGGTTACGGGTGCCACCTCGACATTCCTCGTCTCCATACCCAATCCCTTGGGAATCGGCTCAAATCTGACCAAAGCTCGGAACTCCTCGTTGTAATGTGGTCTCTCCAAGTCACGGGCCTCCCGGTGAGCTGCGAGCCCGATGTCATTGTAAAATCGGCGGGAGTCACGGTAAGCTCTCCCGGCTCGAGGTGGAAACTATGAGTAGAGTCCCACCAAAACTCGAAAGAGCACGAACCGGGCCCTTGCTCTTTGAGGTGATGTGAATCCCGTGCCGATGGCCTCCACAAGCAGCGTCCGGACCGGTAGCCCTCACCAACTCTTTAGGGTTCACCCCATTCTTCTCAAAATCCGGCATCCTCTGCCAAAGATTCCTTTGCTATCTCGAGATGGTCCCTAGACTTGTTCTCCTGTAGACAAGCACATCAAAAAGAGTGTCGAGTCCTTCATCTCATTTCAAAAGCATGCATATAGTCACAAAAGTGCACATATTTTTCAAAAGAAAAGCATTCATACAAGTCTTTTTAGCATCTTTTGCATCAAAACGTGACTTTCATCATTTGAAACACGTCATTTTAAGCACGTTGCTTTCCTAAGGCACAAAATCATAATTTTCACAATTCTTTGCACATAAGCATTATTTTTCAAATAAAATGGCATGCATGAATCATTTTCATCTTCCAAAATCATGTTTTCTCATTGAAAATCGGAATTTTGACCTAGTTCTAGCACAAGGCAAGAACTCAGTCTCATATTTAGACAATTCTCATTCTTACTTCATTTGCGAGAAAAAAGTGAGTCATTCTCATAATTTTCATCAAATAAATTGCACATGCATATTCTTAGCCTCATAGGTTGTTCATGCATCTCAAAATCATTCAAAAATCCTAAGAAAATCCTAGAAAATTCCTAAGTTCGGGTTAAGCCCTAAATTATTCAAAAATCAAGCAAAATCATCGGATTTGAGCCAAATAAGAACGCTTACCCCAACCGATCGCGGGTTCGTCGATTTGTGCTCCCTCCTTCCGGATAGAGCTCCGATGGAGGCGTGAGAAAGTCATACCTCCTATCCGTCCAGGACAAGCTCCTTCCTCTTCCTTTGAGCGGCCGCGGAGACATTCCTCCTTGCTTGTCTTGGTGCGGATCCATCTCAAATCAAGGGAAGCAAGGGAATTCAAAGAATTTCGAAATTCTTTCTTCTCTCCTCTCTCTCTCTCTCGGTGAATGGGCGGCAACAATGCCCAATAGCCCGTTCAAATCTGTTTTAAATAATCTGTAAAAATCGGGTTTCCAGCCGTACGGCTTCTTTTTCCTTCCTCTCATGCCGGGCGGCCTCTTTCGCTACGAGCAAAAATTACGATTTTGCCCTTGGACTTTCCACTTGGGCCTCCAATCCTCGTTATCCTCTAGCGAGATAACACCCTCTTCGAAGATATCCCTTATCTCCTAAGCAATCAAGCTCTATTCCCAGTCACCTCAGTTAATTTCGTTATAACGGGATAACGTTAGGTGACAACCTCAATTGTCGAGTTCTTCTTAACTTAAGCTACCTCTGTCATGAATAGTGACGTATGCTTAAGTCATTCAAACTTTGGCAACCCATATCTACGATTCGAAAGAGATTGAGACGTATGCTCAAGTCATTGGCAACCCATATCTACGATTCGAAAGAGATTGAGACGTATGCTCAAGTCATTGGCAACCCATATCTACGATTCGAAAGAGATTGAGACGTATGCTCAAGTCATTGGCAACCCATATCTACGATTCGAAAGAGATTGAGACGTATGCTTAAATCATTCTAGCTTTGGCAACCCATATCTACGATTCGAAAGAGATTGAGACGTATGCTCAAGTTTTTCAAACTTTAGCAACCCATATCTACGATTCGAAAGAGATTGAGACGTATGCTCAAGTTCACCAAACTCTAGCTACCTCTATCCACTCGATAGTGACGTAAGCTCTAGTTTCAATTAGGTGACATCCTCCGGTAATTGTCAATCGGGTGACATCCTCCGGTAATTGTCAATCGGGTGACGGCCTCCATTAATTGTCAAAATCTCAAGAATCCTAGACATCGTTCCTAACTATCTAGTGATGCTTGAACTACGATCAAGGCTTGATTCCTCAGGGATACGTAGGTAGCCTTTTATAAAAGGTCCGGCCATCCGACCACTTCGGTCACCACTGTTCCTTCGTCGCTCCTCGGTGATGAAGTAATCCCTCATAGAGACCACCTTGGTCACTTCTAGCATATCCCAGGTAGGATCAATTGCTTGACCTCCTAGGTCATTTTCTATTTTCCCCGACAAGAGACCGGTTTTCTCTTCTCCCTTCCTCGGCGGATCTTATTCCGAACTACGGCTGGCTTGATTCCTCAGGGATACGTAGGTAGCCTTCCAAAGGTTCGGCCACTCGGCCGTCTCGGTCATCTAATCCGTCTCGGCATTCGCCGAGATCGGATCCTTTTCTATCGACAACCCCACTTGCCTTGCAAGTGGCGTTGCCGAGGGCTTCTGTAAGTACCCAAATCTGGGCTCATGCCTTAGGTTAATTTTCCCGACAATTTCGGTAAGTTTTCCGGTAATTCCCAGGACCTTCCGGCGTTAGGAAACATTAGGAGCTGTTTTTATTAAATAAGGGCTGAAGAGGATCCTTCCTAATTAAGAAACACGTTTTTCTTAATTAGGAAGGAGGATTCTAGAATTTGCCACCTTGCATGGTTCTAGAATCTTTGAGTCATTCGAGGATAAGCCCGCACGGCTGCATTAGCTCATTGCTCTTAGCCGCACGGCTTCATTCACCTTATCCAGATTACCTATAAATAGAGGCCTCCTCTACCCATTTCAACACACACAATAGAGGCACAAAATACACAATACACTTATAAACACTCCCAAGACGTGAAGAATATTGGTGCAAGCTCAAGAAGGTGAAGAAGGAAGGCCAAGAAGCTACCTCCCTCCTCCTTGAAGACCCAGAGACCAACCTCTCCTCCTAGCTCCGTTCGAAGAAGCAAAGGAAGCAATTGGTAACCTCGCACGCCCTAACCTTGCTTTTAATTGATATACTTGCTCATTGCATTCATATATCTTGCTTGGGACTTGGCATTTATTCATAAAGATCACATCTTTATCACCCCCTTTCCCTTTTGCATGCATTAAGACCTCATTTGTCATAAAAATGTAGTCTTTTTCATAAAGGTGCATCCTTTGCACCTAAAACCCCCATTTTCAAATAAAAATGTCATTTTTATGCATCATTTGCACATAAAAATCCAATCTTTTCAATAAAAATGCATCCTTTGCATTCAAAAACCTTTTCAATGCATCATTTGCATAAAAATCCTATCTTTACGCATCACTTGCATAACGATCATTTCTTCCAATCAAAAAGCATCATTTGCTAAAACCAAAAATGTCATCTTTTCATTAAAGAGTCATTTTTCATCATGCATTCCCCTTTCCCCCAACCTTGGAACGGACCGGTGTAAAGATCCTATCTTTACATCGTTCCTTCCATTAAGGTTCACGATTTCTTTGGAAAGGGATAACCTTGAACCCTATATCTCCGATTATCGCTTAAGAAAGAGTATGAAGCCTCTATACGAGCTCGACCGTCTTAAAGCGTAGGATTGATGGGCTAAGGACCCTCCTTTTCTAAAGAACCTCATCTTTGACCAAAGAGAGTCATTCTCTCGATCACGCAAGTCCCGAGGGTCCCGAGGTTAAAATGCGATGATCACAAGTCATAAGATGAGGACGGGATCATAATCCCAAATACATAAAATTCAAGGAATCGGCGACAACCAACAAATGGTTTGTACGTCAGGAAGACAACTTGGGACATTCCCCCCTTTTTCTCAAACACATGCACACAAGAAAGCACGCAAGCAAGCACGATTGCGAAATCTTGGGAGACTTGCTCCGGCAAGAGCACTTTGGGTGAACGCCAAACGTTCTTCCCGAGGGGTAACTTAACCTCCGAACCCAAGTAAAAACCTTTTTCAAAGTTTTGAGGTAATCAAAATGGCGTGTCGACTCCGTTTTTCAAATAACTCGGATGTCTTCAAACTCGCGTGAATCCACAAAATTTGGGCACACATTCACACGTGGCGACTCTCAAAATTAAACTAATATTTTAATATGGTTTAAAGCGAGTGTCACTAAATGAATATCCCATTTCGATCCGACATTATATGATTATTTATTTCAAACTTCCGAATGCGCGTTGCATCGGGACGGGGTATTCACAGTGGCGACTCTGCTGGGAATTTGTTTTGAAACTTTTTCAAACTAAGTGGGTGGACTTTCGTTTTCTTGTATGGTGTTGTATTTTACTTTCTTTTTCTTTTCCTTCTATTCTTAAGCTTGTTGCATTGCATGCATGCATCTCATGTAAATAAAAATAAATCCTTTTCTTTTTTTCCTTAAAAGAATTAGACTTTTTACCT